>OX940810.1:8599527-9199527 GCA_954870605.1 Acer campestre | reverse complement strand
TATTAAGTCTTATTTATGGTGGACGAAGCTTCCTAATGTTATAGTATTTTGCAACTTGTAAATTCCTTCTCAAAAGAATAATACAAGATCCGTTTCTTTTTTTAAGTTGTGTGAATAATCAGGGGTTTACAAGTCTGTAGCTGGTATTATAGTTTAGAAGTAGTTTTTAAGAAACCATGAATTGGTTACTAAAGCTATAAATGTAGTTACAAGCTAATTTTATGGAAGAAACCCTTAAGTAGTTACCAAACCAGTAAAAGTAGTTACCACACCCGTAAAAGTAGTTACCATAGCCGTAAAAGTAGTTACAAGCTCATTTTATGGAAGAAACCCTTAAGTAGTTACCAAACCCTTAAGTAGTGCAACCCCATGGCAAGCTGAACAAGCTCACCTCAAGATCACCTTAAACAGGCAAAATTCATCACTCAGACTAGAGACGATTGCGAGCTTGGGGCAACCTCGTTGAGGTCACCCAAAGATCACATTTGCACCCTTAAAGATCACTCAGACCCGAGACGATTGCGAGCTTAAGGCAACCTCCTTGAGGTCACCCCAAGCTCACGTTTGCACCACTGAACATCAGTCAGACCCGTGAAGATTGCGAGCTTGGGGCGATCTCCTTGAGGTCACTCCAAGCTTGCCTTTGCACCCGGGTGTAAAAGTAGTTACCACAACCGTAAATGTAGTTACTAGCAATTTTGTGGAAGAAAACCTTAAGTAGTTACCAAACCCGTAAAAGTAGTTACTTCACCAGTAAATGACCCGAGGACAGGTAATCAGAACCCAACGATGGCTGAGATGATGCACAGAATGAGTCAATAGATGGAAACCAACAACCAGTACCTTCAGGCAATGAGCCAGCAAATGACCTCCAACCACCAGGCCTACATGGCTGAATTCTCGAACGTAAATAAGAGGTTGGATGATTTCCAAATGGGTTTGGTCAACCATGGTGTGAACATCCCATTCACGTACCGAAGGGAAAATAGGCGTCCTCCCAGAGGGCCACAGCATGCAGCAGCGGACCCGAACATGCCAGCTTTGGACCCCGCAAATCAGTAAATTGGACTCATAGTTGTCACTCAACCGCACTTGCTTTCTTTTAATTTGTTTGTTTGGTTTTGTTGGATATGGGTTAACATGGTCTATGAATTTTAAGGGTTTTGCTACCAATATATGCTTTATAAGCTACCATCTCTCGGTTAGTTTGTTTTAGCTAGTTTCAGGAACCATATTTTGTGAAATAATAATAATCTTTTAACTTGCCCAATTCATAAACAAATAATACGTAAGGTGCTTTTTTGAAACCAATTTAACAAAAGAAATCCATAATCATTTCACTCGAAGGTCAAAATGGAAAAATTTGACAAAGATAAAGTCATGAAAATTGGTCAATAAGCAAGCCGTCCAAAAGAAGTGAGGTTACCCCAAGGTGAACTTAGAACCATTTGAAATCAGTCAGACCCGTGAAGATTGCGACCTTAGGGTGATCTCCTTGAGGTAACTCCAAGGTCGCTCTTTTTAACGGCGTAGTTACCAAAACGTGAAAGTAGTTACCAAAGCCGTCAAACTAGTTACTAGATGATTTTTGTGCAAAAAACCCTGAACTAGTTACCACACCGTAAAAAACGTTACCAATACCGTTAAAGTAGTTACCAGAACTTGGAACCATTTGAAATCAATCAGACCCGTGAAGATTGCGACCTTGGGGTGATCTCCTTAAGGTCACTCCAAGGTCGCTCTTTTTAACGGTGTAGTTACAAAAACGTGAAAGTAGTTACCAAAGCCGTCAAACTAGTTACTAGATGATTTTTGTGCAAAAAACCCTGAACTAGTTACCACACCGTAAAGTAGTTACCAGAACTTAGAACCATTTGAAATCATTCAGACCCGTGAAGATTGCGATCTTGGGGTGATCTCCTTGAGGTCACTCCAAGGTCGCTCATTTGAATGATGTAGTTACCAACACGTGAAAGTAGTTACCAAACACGTGAAGTAGTTACCAGACCCGAAAATGTAGTTACCAGAACCGTAAAAGTAGTTACAATGAAGAAACCCTTAAGTAGTTACCAACCCGAAAATATAGTTACCACACCCTAAAAGTAGTTACTAGATATTTTTGTGGAAGGAAACCCTTAAGTAGTTACCAAAAACGTGAAGTAGTTACCAGGGCCGTAACAATAGTTTCAATGAAGAAACCCTTAAGTAGTTACCAACCCGTAAAATTAGTTACTAGCTCCGTAAATATAGTTACCACACCTGTAAAAGTAGTTACTGGATATTTTTGTGGAAGGAAACCCTTAAGTAGTTACCAAACACGTGAATCTAGTTACCAAAGCCGTAAATCTAGTTACCAGGGCCGTAAATGTAGTTACAATGAAAAAACCCTTAAGTAGTTACCAACCCGTGAAAGTAGTTACCAGGGCCGTAAAAGTAGTTATAATGAAAAAACCCTTAAGTAGTTACCAACCCGTATAACTAGTTACTAGAACCGTAAATCTAGTTACTAGGGCCGTAAAAGTAGTTACAATGAAAAAACCCTTAAGTAGTTACCACACCGTATAACTAGTTACAAAAGCCATAAACTAATTACCAAAGCCGAAAAGGTAGTTACAAGGATACCCTTAAGTACTTACCAAACTTCTTTGATAAAAGTTTGCTTTTTTGAAACCAATGTAACAAAAGAAATCCATAATCATTTGACTCCAAGGTCAAATCGAAAAATTTTGACAGAGAAAAATTAATGAAAATTGGTCAATAAGCAAGCAAGCCATCAGTCAAACTCGTGAAGATTGCAACCCTGGAGTGATCTCCTTGAGGTCACTCCAAGATCGCCTTTCTGGTCATTGGGCTGAACGGTGTAGTTAACAACAGTTAAAGTAGTTACCAAAAGGCCGAAAAGTAGTTACATGATGTTTTTGTGCAAGAAACACTTAAGTAGTTATCTCACCGAAAAACTAGTTACCAAAGCCATAATATTAGTTACCGAAGCCGTAATATTAGTTACAACCTTAACACCATTGAACATCAATCAGACCCATGAAGATTGCGACCTTGGGGTGATCTCCTTGAGATCACTCCAAGATCGCATTTTTGGTCATTGGGCTGAACGGTGTAGTTACCAACACGAGAAAGTAGTTACCAAAACCGTAAAAGTAGTTACCATAGCCGTAAAAGTAGTTACAAGCTCATTTTATGGAAGAAACCTTTAAGTAGTTACCAAACCCTTAAGTAGTGCGACCCCATGGCAAGCTGAACAAGCTCACCTCAAGATCGCCTTAAATAGGCAAAATTCATCACTCATACCCGAGACGATTGCGACCTTGGGGTGATCTCCTTGAGGTCACTCCAAGATCGCTTTTTTGAATGGTGTAGTTACCAACACGTGAAAGTAGTTACCAAAGCTGTCAAAGTAGTTACTAGATGATTTTTGTGCAAAAAACCCTTAAGTAGTTACCACACTGTAAAACAAGTTACCAATGCCATTAAAGTAGTTACCAAATCGTAGTTACAAGGATACACTGACAGTTACCAAACTCGTAAAGTATTTACTTCACCCGTAACTTGTTTGCTTGTTTCAAAACAATTTGCCGAAAAGAAACCCATAATCACTTTATTATAAGGTCAAATCAGAAAAATTTGACAAAGATAAAGTAATGAAAATTGGTCAATAAGCAAGCCATCCAAAAGAAGTGAGGTTACCCCAAGCTCACCTCAGCACCATTGAACAGTAGTCACACCCGTGAATATTGCAACCTTGGAGTGATCTCCTTGAGGTCACTCTAAGATCGCCTTTTTGGTCAGTGGGCTGAACGGTGTAGTTACCAATCTGTAAAAGTAGTTACCGAAGCCGTAAAAGTAGTTACTTGATGATGTTGTGCAAGAAACCCTTAAGTAGTTACCACACCGTATAACCAGTTACCAAAGCCCAAAAGGTAGTTACAAGGATACCCTTAAGTAGTTACCGAACTTATTTGATAAATGTTTGCTTTTTTGAAACCAATTGAACAAAAGAAATCCATAATCATTTGACTCCAAGGTCAAATCGAAAAAATTTGGCTCACCTAGCACCATTGAAAATCAGTCAAACCCGTGAATAATGTGACCTTGGAGTGATCTGAAGGAGATCACTCCAAGATCGCCTTTTTGGTCATTGGGCTGAACGGTGTAACCAAACACGTACAATAGTTACTAGAAACCCTTAAATAGTTACTAACCTGTATAAGTAGTTACCAGAGACGTAAAAGTAGTTACAATGAAGAAACCCTTAAGTAGTTACAATGAAGAAACCCTTAAGTAGTTATGAGACCCGTAAATGTAGTTACCAGACCCGTAAAAGTAGTTACAATGAAGAAAACCTTAAGTAGTTACCAACCTGTATAAGTAGTTACCAGACCCAAAAAAGTAGTTACAATGTATAAGTCCTTAAGTAGTTACCAACCCGTATTAGTAGTTACGAGTCCCGTAAAAGTAGTTACCAAAGCTGTAAAAGTAGATACTGGGTAATTTTGTGGGAGAAACCCTTAAGTAGTTACCATTCCCGAAACGTAGTTACTACAGCCGTAAAAGTAGTTGCAATGAATAAATCCTTAAGTAGTTACGAGTCCCGTAAAAGTAGTTACCAAAGCCGTAAAAGTAGTTACCGGGTAATTTTGTGGGAGAAACCCTTAAGTAGTTACCATTCACTTAAAAGTAGTTACTAGACCCATAAAAGTAGTTACTGAATAAACCCTTAAGTAGTTACCAAACACGTAAAGTAGTTACCAGACCCGTAAAAGTAGTTACAATGAAGAAACCCTTAAGTAGTTACCAACCCGTTTTAGTAGTTACCAGACCCGTAAAAGTAGTTACTAAAGCCGTAAAAGTAGTTACCGGGTAATTTTGTGGGAGAAACCCTTAAGTAGTTACCATTCCCGTAAAAGTAGTTACTAGACCCGTAAAAGTAGTTACTGAAAAAACCCTTAAGTAGTTACCAAACACGTAAAGTAGTTACCAGACTCGTAAAAGTAGTTACAATGAAGAAGCCCTTAAGTAGTTACCAACCCGTTTTAGTAGTTACCGGACCCGTAAAAGTAGTTACTAAAGCCGTAAAAGTAGTTACCGGGTAATTTTGTGGGAGAAACCCTTAAGTAGTTACCATTCCCGTAAAAGTAGTTACTAGACCCGTAGAAGTAGTTACTGAATAAACCCTTAAGTAGTTACCAGATCCGTAAAAGTAGTAACAATGAAGAAGCCCTTAAGTAGTTACCAACCCGTATTAGTAGTTACGAGTCCCGTAAAAGTAGTTACCAAAGCCGTAAAAGTAGTTACCAAAGCCGTAAAAGTAGTTACCGGGTAATTTTGTGGGAGAAACCCTTAAGTAGTTACCATTCCCGTAAAAGTAGTTACTAGACCCGTAAAAGTAGTTACTGAATAAACCCTTAAGTAGTTACCAAACACGTAAAGTAGTTACCAGATCCGTAAAAGTAGTTACAATGAAGAAGCCCTTAAGTAGTTACCAACTGATGTAGCAGAAAATTCAATACAAACAACAATCGATAAAAGAAAAGATAAATGATTCGGATCCGTTGATTCGCGCACGAATATCGGAAGCGAACCCTACTATTAATCTGTTGATCTGCGCACAGATACCAGAATAATAGGCTTCAAATTCGTTGATCCATTCAGGATACCGAAATTGGATAAAAGGAGATGCACTCTCTCAAATTTTATTAATCATCAAAAACTTCATAACAAATTGGATTCAAACAACTTAAATAGGAAAAGCAATAAGTCGACTTCCACAAGGAATCAACTTCTAAATTAACTTAAACTAAAACTGAAAAGAAATCCTATCTAGGAAAAGAGAACAAATCCTAATCAAACAAAGATTACGAAAAAGAGAACAAATCCTAATCTGACTCAGACTCAATGTCATATTATTCAAACTTCCAGCTCAAGTCTTCGCGCAACAAAATAGATGGCTGAATTTGGGCCTTTTGTGATCTGTTACAGAGGACGGAATCTTCATAACATTTGTAGGGCTCGTCTTGGGCTTTCCGGAAACATATTATAATAGACGATCTGACTCCATATGGCCTCTGTAAAGGTCCACGAAGTTCAGCTCTCGCAGCTCGTCCAGCTCTCATCCAGGCGCAACAAGATAGATGGCCGAATTTGGGCCTTTTGTGATTTTTTATTGAGGACGGAGTCTTCATAATATCTGTAGGGCTCGTCTTGGGCTTTCCGAAAACATATTATAATAGACGATCCGACCTCATATGCCCTCTGTAGAGGTCCACGAAGTTCAGCCCAGATTTGGTTGGTCCACGTGACCCAAATACGAATTCGCCACCCGCTCCATGTGTTCCATTGCCTTGGCTGCTGCTGCATCATTCTCTTCAGGTTGGAGAAAATTCGTCCTCGAATTTTGACTGTTTTGAGGAACAAATAAGTTGGAGATGCTATTGAATGATGAAACACGACAACATCATAGAAATAATCCTAAAAAATTGAGTCCCTCTCATGCTGCTCGTTCTAAAACAAATCTTCATCGAAAACTGATGGCTTATCGAAATCAACAATAACAGGTTCCGTCACATATTCCTCATCAAAAATTGGCGGCTTATCGAAGTCAACGATAACCAAGTCCGACACATAATTGTCATCGAAAAACAATGAATGGTAGGAGGATATTTTTTTTTGGGGATTCATGAGTTTTTTTTTTTTTTTTGGAAATATGGATGGTGAATTTTTGGCGTTGAGGAAGATAGTAGGTTGTGGTCGTGGATGCTGAGCCTAGCACAACGGTAGACTCGGTGGCTCTGATACCAAACTGATGCAGCGGGATATTCACCAAACAATAATTGATAAAAATAAATGATAAACGATTCGGATCCGTTGATTCACGCACGAATACCGGAAGCGAACCCTACTATTAATCTGTTGATCTGCGCACAGATATCAGAATAATAGGCCTCAAATACCAACTGAGGTAGCAGAAAATTCAACACAAACAACAATCGATAAAAGAAAAGATAAATGATTCGGATCCGTTGATTCGCGCACGAATACCGGAAGCGAACCCTACTATAAATCTATTGATCTGCGCACAGATACCAGAATAATAGGCTTCAAATTCGTTGATCCATTCAGGATACCGAAATTGGATAAAAGGAGATGCACTCTCTCAAATTTTATTAATCATCAAAAACTTCATAACAAATTGGATTCAAACAACTTAAATAGGAAAAGCAATAAGTCGACTTCCACAATGAATCAACTTCTAAATTAACTTAAACTAAAACTGAAAAGAAATCCTATCTAAGAAAAGAGAACAAATCCTAATCAAACAAAGATTACGAAAAAGAGAACAAATCCTAATCTGACTCAGACTCAATGTCATATTATTCAAACTTCCAGCTCAAGTCTTCGCGCAACAAAATAGATGGCTGAATTTAGGCCTTTTGTAATCTGTTACAGAGGACAGAGTCTTCATAACATTTGTAGGGCTCGTCTTGGGCTTTCCGGAAACATATAATAATAGATGATCTGACTCCATATGGCCTCTGTAAAGGTCCACGAAGTTCAGCTCTCGCAGCTCGTCCAGCTCTCATCCAGGCGCAACAAGATAGATGGCCGAATTTGGGCCTTTTGTGATCTGTTATTGAGACGGAGTCTTCATAACATCTGTAGGGCTCATCTTGGGCTTTCCGAAAACATATTATAATAGACGATCCGACCTCATATGCCCTCTGTAGAGGTCCACGAAGTTCAGCCCGGATTTGGTTGGTCCACGTGACCCAAATACGAATTCGCCACCCGCTCCATGTGTTCCATTGCCTTGGCTGCTGCTGCATCACCAACCCGTATTAGTAGTTACGGGTCTCGTAAAAGTAGTTACCAAAGCCGTAAAAGTAGTTACCGGGTAATTTTATGGGAGAAACCCTTAAGTAGTTACCATTCCCGTAAAAGTAGTTACTAGACCCATAAAAGTAGTTACTGAATAAACCCTTAAGTAGTTACCAATCTGTATTAGTAGTTACGAGTCCCGTAAAAGTAGTTACCAAAGCCGTAAAAGTAGTTACTACTTATTTTTGTGAGAGAAACCCTTAAGTAGTTACCAAATCCGTAAAACCAGTTACCAGACCCATCAACATAGTTACCATGAAAAATATTATAAAATAACTTCATTTATTTTAATATAAACATTAGTATTTTTATATTAATATTTCAAATTAAAATATTTTTTATTATTATTTTATCTGATTTATATTATTATTAATGTCAAATCAATGATTATATATTATTATTTTAATAATAAAAGGGCAATAACCGGTTGCCAAAGCATTGCATTTCTTCATGTGCACTGTTTTTTTTGCTTGCACCATGCAGTGGTTTTTTCCACTGTATTGTAGCCGGTCCCAGAAATGCCAACCGGCTATTGCCCTTTTTTTTATTAAAATAATAATATATAATCATTGATTTGACATTAATAATAATATAAATCAGATAAAATAATAATAAAAAATATTTTAACTTTAAATATTAGGGAATTGCTACAATACAGTGAAAAAAAATCACTTCATGATACAGTGATTTTTTTAGTAAAATTGTAGCCATTAGATTAACCATTTTTCCCATCTACGGTTGGGATTATGTAGGGAGTAAATAAACAATTTATGAATTAAAAACAAAATCACTTCATGATGCAGTGATTTTTTTAGTAAAATTGTAGCCATCAGATTAACCATTTTTCCCATCTACGGTTGGGATTATGTAGGGAGTAAATAAACAATTTATGAATTAAAAACAAAATCGAAAATCGGAAACCGATTACAGCCGGTTTCACTGAAACAAAAACAAGGGTAAAGTCGACCCCAGGCTGTTTCTCTGCCATTTCCCTAATCATCAGCTTCTCCACCGCTCCAAAATCCAAATCCCTAATCATCTGCTTCTCTACCATTTCCACCGCGTTGCACATCGACCCCAAGCTCCTACCGCATCGAGTAGATCGACGGCTGCTCCTTCAAGTCGATTTCATCACCGCTAAGCCTCTCTTTCTCTCTCTCTCTCTCTCTCTCTCTCTCTCTCTGTGTCTCTTTGCTCCTCCTCACCTAAAAAACCACAACGGCCTCAGATCCAGTAGGAGCCACTCTCTCTCATCTCAGCTTCTCTTCCTATTCTAATTTTCAATCATGGTGGATGTCGATCCTGAGGTGGCCACGGCGGCACAGCCGGCGAAGAGAACATTCAAGAAGTTCAGCTTCAGAGGTGTTGATTTGGATGCACTTCTTGACAATTTGCTGAAACTTTATTCTTTTAATTCTTGAAACTTTATTCTTTCTTCCAGTGACAACTCGAGAGAAAAAACAATAGTAGGCTCGCAGAGACTGTCAAGTCGTCTGTAACAAAAAATGCATCAGCTGAGAAGGCTCTTATTACAACCTTCCAGTCCTCTTCGCATTCTCTCTGCGAAGAAATCACTCGCTTCTCTTAAAAGATGCTCACATTTCTCTTCTTCTTCAGAGTCTCAAATTTCAAACAGTCATTTAATCGAACACTTGGAGGAAACCCAAAAATGAACCCGCCACCGGCACCACCATCTCTGTCGACCACTCCGGACTCTACAACCCCACCGGTACACACATTGCATTGACACGCATATGTGTATTTACTTACATGCGTGAATGTATTTATAAAACATTGATCATTTTGTTTTTTTGTGGTGTGCAAAGCATTCGCACGAGCAGAATTCAGAGTATGAGCTTGTTAAGCATCTTAAAGGGATCATCAAGGTTTGAAAAGCGTGGTTTTTGATTGGTTTGGGTTCTTTTTTTTGTTGTTGTTGTCAATTTGATGATGTTTGTGGAAATGTATCGTGTGCTTGTACGTGCAAAGATGAAATATTTCGGTTGGTGGGTGTAGCTTGGAAATTTAATATGCAAGATTTCTTACTTTGTTGATTGATTTTCATTGGGACTCGATATAGTTATCAAGTAAAATTGGTATCAGAATGCTGTGGAAACTGTTAACTAGTATCAATTTTGAAAATCAATTGAAATTTCATATCGTTGACTATATCTCTCAGCAGCTTCGAAGCTAAAAAATTGTGGACGCAAGTGAGTGCAAAGTTGTAAGATGGTCAAATGAAAAATTATCATTTTCTATCAAGTTTATATTCATTGCATTAATATAACAGTTTGAGCATTCTGTTGTGATTAGGCATTAGAGTCAATAGGATCATCTAAATTTCCTATGATTACATTTTTAAAACTTATTAACTTGCTTTTTGTACTTGGAGCTGATGCATCACCATTGCTGGTTTTTAAGTTCCGCGGTGGGCCAATTTCAGTTGCAGAGTATATGGAGGAAGTTTTGATGAACCCTAAAGCTGGATTTTATATCAATCGTGGTGTTTTTGGAGCGGAAGGTGATTTTATAACCTCACCTGAAGTGAGCCAGATGTTTGGGGAGGTAATTTGATTTTTTTATCTCTATATCATTCTTGTTTCCTTATAAGTTATAAACTCCTGTTACTTTGTCTTCTATGGTGAATATTTGTTATTACAGAAGAATTGATTTATTGTCTTACTAATATAAATTTAGATGGTCGGTGTTTGGGCTATGTGTCTGTGGGAGCAAATGGGACAGCCAAACAAAGTGAACCTGGTTGAGCTAGGTCCAGGACAAGGAACTCTCATAGCTGATCTTCTTCGTGTATGATACTCATACAACAATTATTATCTTTCTGCTATACTCATGTTTTATTTTTAAGTTCATTGAAGTAGAAGATAGTGTGGATAACTTAAATTTTCTTATTAGTTTGTTTAAGAGTAATTTATTTCTTGCAGGGGGCATCAAAGTTCAAGAACTTTACTGAATCATTAAACATTCACTTGGTAGAATGTAGTCCAACATTACAGAAGCTTCAGCACCACAACTTGAAATGCACGGAAGAGGATAATACTGGTGAAAATGTTGAAAAAAGAGCTATTAGCACATTGGCTGGAACACCTGTATCATGGCGCAATGCACTGGAGCAAGTTCCCTACACGTGCTCGCAAAAGGTTTCAGAGGGGTTTGAAGAGGAGGCCATGGCTCTCATCAAGAAGCTTCGCAAGGCAAAAAGGGAGCTTAGAAACTGAGCTCAGACAAAAGAAAGAACATTCATGGCCAATCTTAATATTCATATACAAGTAGAGTCACCTCCTGTTGAAACTCCTCTACTCAACTCAAACCACAACTACAACCACACCCAACAACACCAACAACAGCAGCAACAACAACAAGGACAGAACCAGAACCAGAACCCAGCAACTGATCTTGATCAAACACTGTAAAAGCTCGAAACTTTTCTGTCGTTTCTCGGTTTCAACCAGTCTTCAGTGTTGAGCTTCGTGTTATCTTGGTCTGTCTTGTTGCTGGTTGTGATACTTGAACTCTCCAATTGTCCAGGATGCGAAAAAGGTCAAGTCAAGAATTTTGAGCTGGTTATTGTGGCCTCACAATCCTGTTTAGCGGCTGTTTCATTGCTCTGTTTCTCCTATAGTGGACAATTGGCTAGGTTTCGAAACCAGTACATTCAGCAAATAAAGGTAAAGCATTTCCCTAAAATTCCCAAATTATTGTTTCTCTGTTTAAATTGGGAATTTGATGCAGTTCATTGATAGACAAAAATTGCAACTTTGCTTGGATTTTTAAGGAAATCATCAAGTGATGTGTTGTTAATTGTGATTTGATTAAGTGGGTATAAAAGGATTTCAATGATTTCTACACATAAAAGGATATAAGTTCAATCCCCAAATCAATTTTTGTGCCCCCAAATTTGGCAAACATTACTTGCTCTCTTAAAGTTATCGAATTTGTATCATGATACCTCCTCTTGCAAATGTTCGATTTTTCTCCAATGTTGGTATCATGTTTTCTCAATTTTTGTTCAATTAGTTTTAAGTCAAAATGTTCCAATTTGTATATTGTAATGAAAGAATTGCTTTGATCAATCTATTTATGCAGGGTTCTATACGCCTCCTTTTGTTGTGGTCACTGCCATGTTTCATTCTCAAGGTTATACGCGAAGTTCTTCAAATTTTATATGTACGTAATGAATCATGGTGGCTGTCTATTGCTATATTATTAGCTCTGGTTCTATCCGTGTTGCACTTTCGAGATTCATGCTTTAGTGTTATTTAGATAAATTATTTGACAACCCAGAAACGTTTTTGGATTTGTGTTTCTGGGTTTTGTTTTGTTTTGGTTTTTTTTTTGTGGGTGGTATCTTCACTGATCACTTAATAGGATATTCACTGTTCTTTGTTCTTTGCATTTTGTCTCTTCTATTCTCTTTTTCTTTCTCTTCTCCTGTTGGTGATCAAATTAGAGACATAATCATTGTCTTACCAGGCCAACCAAACAATGTTGATTTCAATCAGTACTCTGGTTGTATAACAGTGAATCAACAAGCTGGGAGGGCATTGTTTTATTGGTTGATTGAGTCACCATCTAGTCGTGCACCTGAGTCAAGACCACTCGTTTTGTGGCTCAATGGAGTACCTGGTTGCTCTTCTGTTGCCAATGGAGCAGCTGAAGAGATCGGACCTTTTCGCATTCGAGCCGATGGCAAGACTGTACCCCAATCGTTACTCTTGGAACAAGTGTAAGTGAATGTAATTATATAATTGTAGCATTTTTTGTGTATATTTATATAGATTTTAGTGTTTGTGAATGCTAATAAGGCACATTATTGTTATTAGTTATAAAATTTATCACTTTTGTGCGTTAATATAGTTTTTCAAGTGAATTATATTACAACTAGTCTTGATTTTATTGAAAACTTGCTGTTCCTTGAATCTCCAGCTGGTGTTGGTTTTTCATATACAAATGCAACTTCGGATTTGTACACCACAGGTGATCAGAGAACAGGTAATTCGATGGTGCAATTGTTACAGTTCTGTTGACTATTTTTCATTATTGGGAAAGTGTAATGGTGGGTAATGTCGATTTGTTGTTTAAGCTTAGAATTAGTTGATTTGGACATCTTTAAATGTTTTTGCGATCTGGATGTTGTAGCTGAAGATGCATATGCATTTCTTGTCAAGTGGTTTGAAAGGTTTCCCCAGTATAAACACACAGATTTCTACATTGTTGGATAAAGTTATACAGGTCATAAATTAATTTACATCTTCTGTTTTTAAAAATTGTAATAAATTTAACTATATATTTTGTTAAATGCTGAATGTGTTCATTTTCTAATTTTTTTTTTTCAGGTCACTATGTTCCTCAGTTGTCTCAAATTGTTTACCAAAAAAACAAAGGAATCCCCAATCCATATATTAACTTCAAAGGATTTATGGTAAGGGCATGAAGTTCATTATTCATGGCAATTTGGAACAATATATTTTCTTAGTTTCTCGTAATGGCAATTAACCATCGTAGGTTGAATAATTTTCTTTTCCTTTTCTTTACCCCACAATTAGGTGGGAAATGCTGTTACTGATGATTACTATTATTATGTTGGCACTTCTGAGTACTGGTGGACTCATGGTTTGATATCCGATTCCACCTATAAAAATCTACGAGCTACCTGTGAGAAAGGATCTTTGGTTCACCCATCTGTTGAATGCACGAGGGCTTTGCAAGATGTGGAGACAGAGAAGGGAAATATTAATCGTTATAGCATTTTCACGCGGCCTTGCAATAGTACTGCAGCATTACAGCACAAATTATCGGGTCATTATGTAAGCTCTCGTATATGTGCTGCTATCACAAAAGACAAGTCTAGGTTGGATTTTTAGTTTTTGTTACTTGTCTCATAAAGATTCTTTTTGGAAGCTTTCTTTTGTAGGTTTGGTACCCATCTTCTGGTGTAGACCCTTTTAAATAGGATGATTTATTGTAGGTAAGTTTCAATCACCAGTTAAAAACCTTTATGCTGTGGATTTTTAGTTGATACTACAATTATATATCTCTATTGCAAATATATCTTTACCATTTGTTAATGAAAAATGGGAAAATTTTGGGAAGTTGAATATGTTAGTTTGGTTTCCTAAGGTTCTCAACATGCCCCTTCTATGAGTGGAAGTAATGATAAATCTACTGTGTAGAGTATGGATGCAGTTGTTGTTCACTTGGATGGATGCTGCATTTTTGAGTCCGGCTATTATACAGTGAAAAAAAATCCCTTTACATACAGTGATAAATAGTAAAGAATGTTGTCCATTGGATCTATTTTTAAATGGATCCAATAGCTTGTATTAATTGTGAGATAATAAAACTAATTGAAAAAAGGAAAAAAAGAAAAAAACCTATTATCCCATTCAACCGGTCACTCTCTATACAAAACATGTTCTTCTCTTTCGTCTCTATTGGACCTCCATTTCTGATCAGATTTCTCATCTTCCTCATCTCTCTCTCTGACTTCCATTTATGCTTAGATTTTTCATTTCACTTTAACTTCTATTTCTGTGATTTTCATCACTAACAATCACCACTTTTCATCTCACATTGCTTCTGCTATTTGCTACTGATTTTGGTTTTGGTTTTGGTTTTGAAAGATACGTTTTTGGGTCTGGTAGGGAAGAGGGTGTTGGAGTGCGGGGAGTGGACAGGGTCGATTATAAGGCGATGGCAAGGGCAGCGGCTTTGTAAGGAAATGGTGAGGTGAATATTTCAATTTGGTGGAGAGATTTGAGAAAATGGAAGAGGATTTTCCATTAAGGATTTTTGACAAGAAAATAGCACATTTATCAACTATTGTATTCCGTTGCTTTTATTTTATTTTAATTCATTTATATAATTTCTTCCTCAGGTATTGGCTCCGCAGAATGGTGGTTCATTTGAGTGTCTTTGGCTGACTTATTGTCCACATGCTCTGAAGCTATCTACATAAGTGGTCCTTAGCAAACGGTAACACATATTTCTCTCTACTTTTGTTGTTTTTTGTTTGTTTGGTTGTTGAGAAAATGAAGGAAAATGAAATAGGAGGATGAGTTTTGGAATTTTGAGATGTTTTGCTATCTGGGTTTATGTGAAAAGACTGATGGAGCTGTTTAAATTGTGCTTTTGTGATTTGGGTTTGAAGGAAGCTTCTTATTTATATCTCTAACACTCTCTTGGGTTTCCTTGGGAACCATACAAGGTGTTCTTTTCTCTTCCAAATAATAGAAAATCAAAGTTAGATATGAAGCTTGCATAATGCTTTCTTGATTAGAGATGATGTGTTTCTTCTGTTTTCCTTGTGAATTTTCTTGAAAATTGGTTTTAAATCCTGCATGTTCTGCTTGATTTTGGTTCATCATGATAGAGAGTTGCATGATTTTGGTTAAAAATTGGGAAAGTTTTAGATTTTTATTTCTCCTAAGAAAATAAAATTAAGTATTTGGGGACTCAAACCTAAAGAGAGTTGGATGAAAATTACCCTTCTTTTAGTAATAATTAAATTAGAGACCTGTTAGTTTTGAATGCTTGTGCTACAAGCCTACAAGTGACTTGGAACCAACAAAGAGTGTCAATTTGATGAAAATGACTCCATAAACTAAAACAATTGATGTTGAAGTTTCCTTCTGTAGCTAATGCTGAGAATAGTAGCCATGTTGGTGACTCGAGCCTAGGACATTGTGAGGCTGAACAAGCGCACTTACCATCAAGTCATATTGGTAATAATCTTATTCTAAGGTGTGGAAGATTCAATAGTTGACAAACATATGTTCTAGGAGTTGCATGAAGCAAACATAAATGGTTCATTTGTCAATTAATGCTAAATGAATCCTGATTTAGTGAAAACTGGAAATATCACGTGTACCTTATCCAAAAGCTTCTGCAAAATAATTTAAAAGGTGCCTTAGCATTTTTGACTTAGTATATAAGTATATTTGCTATATACTTTATGAAAAGATTTGGATTCAAGCTCGGATTGGTTCCTTAGAGTGGTACTTCAAACGATATAAGCTTAATTTCTGAAATTGTGTATCAGCATGGTTTAGCGACTCCCCATTTAATCGTAAAGGTTTAAGTATCGTTATGCATGGTAATCTCTCTCGCCTTCTCGCTCTCCTATGCTCACAATTGTTTCTAACTATCTTTCATCTTATTTGTTAACTGGGAACATTTTTATTTTGTTAGATGATCTCTGTGCTTCGCTTGCTTCCTCAATATAGAGGAAAGGTCAAACAATGACAAAGAGGAAGATGTGGAAACACCACTTTTAAGTGAAAGCTAATTGCATTGTCCTGTCCAACAAGTTTGTATGTTAGTATTTTTTTTCTTTTTTTGATATTCCACATGCGGTGGAGGTGACTTGAATCCGGGACATTGCCGCAATGAATGATCCCTTATGTTTTGGAAGTTGTAAATGCTAACAAGGCTTTCCCTTCAGTCTTGAGCAAGGCTGATTATATATGAGTGTAAATATTGTTTTTGGTATTCAGCCACCGAGTCTGAGTACACATGAATATATGATTACATACCGCTCTCGATTGCATTAGATTGTATTTCTCTAATGTGTATATAAGCTTTTATATTTCTTTTATGTATCGAGATTACAATAGAAATGATATTGGACTAGTTGAGCTTCAACATTTATTAATTATGATAGAAAGAGCTCCCTACCTTTTTATTATTATTATTATTATTATTTTATTATTATTATTATTTTAAAGGAGCTCCTTAAATTATTAAAAGCTTTCTTTACATCGGTGGTAGTTGGAATATAAAATCGAGTTAATTTATACAACAAGTATATAAAGAAATATTGTATTTGACTTTAATAAATATTTAAACTCTTTAGAAATTATTACTTCAACCATGACATAATAATCAAAAGCCTTAAAAATGTTTACTAAAGCAATAATAATGGTTACAAGTTAAATTCTGTCAATGTTAGAATTAAAAAAAAAAAAAAAAAAAATTGGGATGTACTTGCAATTTTTGAAGGGTGTAATATTGCCACTCTTGATGATATTTTGATCAAGGCGCACCCTACATATTATCAAAAATGTTCTTAAAATTTTTTGTTTAATACCATAAAATAATAAATTACAAAATAATTTAAATGCAAAATAAATATAACATAAAAGCACATGAGGAAGATCACTTTTTACTTTAACTTATCGTTAATTAAATTAAGTTATTTTAGCTATTCAATTTTTGTGACCTTTATTCTAAAAATATTACAACACTAAACTGTGAGTTTTGTAACACTAAACCATACTAATTTTACATGTATGATACTTTTGTAAAACAATATATACTAGTTTCACATTTATGAAACTATTGTATTTATAAAACTATACTGGTTTCACGTGTATGAAATTAGTGCATTTGTAAAACAATACTAGTTTCATGTGTATGAAACTAGTGCATTTATAAAACCATACTAGTTTAATTTGAGTGTATTAGCCGTCGTCTAGAAAGGCTAACACTCGGCAAGAAAACACAAACATTTGATTGTATTGGATTAGATTTAATTGGAGTGTACTATTCTTATACATGTTTGGTGATATTTCGTATTATACTATATCAAGATATACAAATGTTGGATGTGATTTTAGTTTATAAAGGTTGTTAACTAATAAAATTTATAAATTTTTAGAATAAATAATTCAAACAATATGTTGTGATAGGTAGAAACAACGGTTCAAAATACAGTGTATTGGAAAATAAAGAAGATATTAAGTCCTATTTGTGGTGGAAGAAGCTTCCGAATGTTATAGTATTTTGCAACTTGTAAATTCCTTCTCAAAAGAATAATACAAGATCCGTTTCTTTTTTTGAAGTTGTGTGAATAATTAGGGGTTTACAAGTCTGTAGCTGGTATTATAGTTTACAAGTAGTTTTTAAGAAACCAAGAATTGGTTACTAAAGCTATAAATGTAGTTACAAGCTAATTTTATGGAAGAAACCATTAAGTAGTTACCAAACAAGTAAAAGTAGTTACCACACCCGTAAAAGTAGTTACTATAGCCGTAAAAGTAGTTACAAGCTCATTTTATGGAAGAAACCCTTAAGTAGTTACCAAACCAGTAAATGTAGTTACCACATACGTAAACCAATTTAACAATTGAAATCCATAATCATTTCACTTGAAGGTCAAAATGGAAAAATTTGACAAAGATAAAGTCATGAAAATTGGTCAATAAGCAAGCCATCCAAAAGAAGTGAGGTTACCCCAAGGTGAACTTAGAACCATTTGAAATCAGTCAGACCCGTGAAGATTGCGACCTTGGGGTGATCTCCTTGAGGTCACTCCAAGGTCGCTCTTTTTAACGGTCTAGTTACGAAACGTGAAAATAGTTACCAAAGCCGTCAAACTAGTTACTAGATGATTTTTGTGCAAAAAACCCTGAACTAGTTACCACACCGTAAAAAACGTTACCAATGCCGTTAAAGTAGTTACCAGAACTTAGAACCATTTGAAATCAATCAGACCCGTGAAGATTGCGACCTTGGGGTGATCTCCTTGAGCTCACTCCAAGGTCGCTCTTTTTAACGGTGTAGTTACCAAAACGTGAAAGTAGTTACCAAAGCCGTCAAACTAGTTACTAGATGATTTTTGTGCAAAAAACCCTGAACTAGTTACCACACTGTAAAAAACGTTACCAATGCCGTTAAAGTAGTTACTAGAACTTAGAACCATTTGAAATCAATCAGACCGGTGAAGATTGCGACCTTGGGGTGATCTCCTTTAGGTCACTCCAAGGTCGATCTCCTTGAGGTCACTCCAAGGTCGCTCTTTTTAACGGTGTAGTTACCAAAACCTGAAAGTAGTTACCAAAGCCGTCAAACTAGTTACTAGATGATTTTTATGCAAAAAACCCTAAACTAGTTACCACACCGTAAAGTAGTTACCAAAACTTAGAACCATTTGAAATTAGTCAGACCCGTGAAGATTGCGATCTTGGGGTGATCTCCTTGAGGTCACTCCAAGGTCGCTTGATGCGGTCGTTTTGCGCAACAAAATAATGTTTTAAATGTGTTCGTTTAGAAAACCGATTTTTCACCACTTAGATATTAAATTAGTAAAGTGGCAAGTAGGATTCGTTCCACAGGGAATTAGAGTAATTAGTTGAATTAATTAACAATTCCTAAAATAAAAAATAAAGTAAATCATGGTAGTTTGAATGGTGTATGGTTTAAGAAACCATCAAACATACATGGAAAAATAAAAACAATAAAATGTAAAGAGAATATGAATAGATAGGAATCCAATAACAACAACCTAGATAAGAAAATGGATTAAACAATTAATTAGAAGTCTAGGGAAATGATAGAGTAGCTAATGGACCTTGAGCAATTCATCAATGGCTTCATTAATGCACTATTCACACAATTAAGGACCGATCTCATTCAAAAGTGTTGTTTAGACCGTCACTACGAACCCTAAACAACTTCCCACCGCAATGCCTAACCGATTAAGGAGAGGGGGTCATGGCGGGATCGGTTAGTGACGATCGAATGGCCTAGGCAATTGTGGTAGGCCTACCCTCCAAAAGCCTATCCTATTCACTATGTGCTATAATCAATCAAGTGTGTCAATAACTTAATCAATTTTATCACAAATTATCCTACAACATATTGTAATCAATAAGTGTGTCAATACTCATATAATCACATAAGTGCAAGATCTAATTAAAAAGTGAATAAAACTATAATTGAATAAACATAATATTCAAAGCCTTAACAAATACTCATAGTCCAAAAGTGTCTCAAATCATCCCCCAAGAGAGGGGGTTTAATTACACATAATCACAAACAAAGAAAGGAAGTAAAATGGAGAGAAATCACCCTTGGGTCTCTCATGTAAGCTTGATCCTTCCTTGAGCTTCCTTGCTTGAGTCTTGTGCAAAGATTGGGTGTTGAGGAGGTGTCTAGATAGGTGGAGTCAAATGGAAAGTGACAAAGGAAATGGGTGGAGAAGATGGAAAGAGAGGAATGATTTATGTGGAGTAATCTAGGTGTTTATTGGAGAGGAGAATGGAGGGATTAGGAATGGTGGAGAAAGGAGGTTTCTTGATGAACAAGAGTTGTCAAGAGTTGTCCATTCTCTATAAAAATGGTGTATTTATATGTTTTGAAGGCTAGGGTTGGAAATAGGCATGAAAGGACAAGAATACCCCTCAAAAATGGCTTGAAAACGTCCATTTTGCTGCTTCTAAAAAGTGGAGTTCGCCATGGGTCGCCATTTGGTCGCCATTTGGCCGCCATGGCGACAGAGAGTGCGCAGCAGTTACTAAAATGGGCATAACTTTCTCTAGAAGACTCGGAATTGCAATCCGTAAAAACCTCTGGAAAGTAGACTTCCGGGGCTTTCCGAATATATGTAATTGGAAATGTGGTTTGATCTGAGGAGAGAGATATGCATCTTTGAAGATGAATGTTCTGCACACACTTTTTACAATTTCAGCCCCTTTTGCCACCAATATTACTCCAATGCCTCTGAACTTTGTAAAAACCTGAAAACACTTAATTCACACCATTAAATCATGGGATATTGCCCAAGAATCAAGCACAAAGAGAAGGAAGTGAGGGCCAAAATCATACCAATTTTGGTTCGATCATCGCTCGTTTGAATGGTGTAGTTACCAACACGTGAAAGTAGTTACTAAACACGTGAAGTAGTTACCAGACCCGAAAATGTAGTTACCAGAGCCGTAAAAGTAGTTACAATGAAGAAACCCTTAAGTAGTTACCAACCCAAAATTATAGTTACCACACCCGTAAAAGTAGTTACTAGATATTTTTGTGGAAGGAAACCCTTAAGTAGTTACCAAACACGTGAAGTAGTTACCAGGGCCGTAACAGTAGTTACAATGAAGAAACCCTTAAGTAGTTACCAACTCGTAAAATTAGTTACTAGCTTCGTAAGTATAGTTACCACACCCGTAAAAGTAGTTACTGGATATTTTTGTGGAAGGAAACCCTTAAGTAGTTACCAAACACGTGAATCTAGTTACCAAACACGTGAATCTAGTTACCAAAGCCGTAAATCTAGTTACCAGGGCCGTACAAGTAGTTACAATGAAAAAACCCTTAAGTAGTTACCAACCTGTATAACTAGTTACTAGACCCGTAAAAATAGTTACCACACCCGTAAAACTAGTTACCAGATAATTTTGTGGAAGGGAACCCTTAAGTAGTTACCAAATAGGTGAAGTAGTTACCGGACCCGTAATTGTAGTTACCGGAGCCGTAAAAATAGTTACAATGAAAAAACCCTTAAGTAGTTACCAACCCGTGAAAGTAGTTACTAGCTCCGTAAATATAGTTACCACACCCGTAAAAGTATTTACTGGATATTTTTGTGGAAGGAAACCCTTAAGTAGTTACCAAACCGTGAATCTAGTTACCAGACCTGTAAATCTAGTTACCTGGGCCGTAAAAGTAGTTACAATGAAAAAAACCTTAAGTAGTTACCAACCCGTGAAAGTAGTTACCAGGGCCGTAAAAGTAGTTACAATGAAAAAACCCTTAAGTAGTTACCAACCCGTATAACTAGTTACTAGACCCGTAAATCTAGTTACCAGGGCCGTAAAAGTAGTTAAAATGAAAAAACCCTTAAGTAGTTACCAACCCGTATAACTAGTTACTAGACCTGAAAAAATAGTTACCACACCCGTAAAAGTAGTTACCAGATAATTTTGTGAGAGAAACCCTTAAGTAGTTACCAAATCGTGAATCTAGTTACCAGACTCGTAAAGGGCCGTAAAAGTAGTTACAATGAAAAAACCCTTAAGTAGTTACCAGGGCCGTGAAAGTAGTTACAATGAAAAAACCCTTAAGTAGTTACCAACCCGTATAACTAGTTACTAGACCCGTAAATCTAGTTACCAGGGCCGTAAAAGTAGTTACAATGAAAAAACCCTTAAGTAGTTACTAACCCGTATAACTAGTTATTAGACCCGAAAAAATAGTTACCACACCCGTAAAAGTAGTTACCAGATAATTTTGTGAGAGAAACCCTTAAGTAGTTGCCAATTCCGAAAAAGTAGTTACCAAAGCCCTCAAAATAGTTACCGTGAAAAATATTATAAAATAACTTCATTTATTTTAATATAAACATTAATATTTAAAATTAATTTTTTTATCTGATTTATATTATTATTAAAGTCAAATCAATGGATATATATTATTATTTTAATCAAAAAGGACAAAAAAAAGGGCAATTGCCGGTTTCCAACCTTTGCTGTTCTTCCATGTACAGTGAAAATCACTGTTTTTTTTGCTTGCATGGTGCAGTGATTAAAAATCACTGCATTGTAGCCGGTCCCTAAATATTAATATAAAAATACTAATGTTTATATTAAAATAAATGAAGTTATTTTATAGTATTTTTTCATGGTAACTATGTTGACGTGTCTGGTAAGTGGTTTTACGGATTTTGTAACTACTTAAGGGTTTTTCCCACAAAATTACCTAGTAACTGCTTTTACGGCTTTGGTAACTACTTTTACGGGACTCGTAACTACTAATACGGGTTGGTAACTACTTAAGGGCTTCTTCATTGTAACTACTTTTACAGGTCTGGTAACTACTTTACGTGTTTGGTAACTACTTAAGGGTTTATTCAGTAACTACTTTTACGGGAATGGTAACTACTTAAGGGTTTCTCCCACAAAATTACCCGGTAACTACTTTTACGGGACTCGTAACTACTAATACGGGTTGGTAACTACTTAAGGGCTTCTTCATTGTAACTACTTTTACGGATCTAGTAACTACTTTACGTGTTTGGTAACTACTTAAGGGTTTATTCAGTAACTACTTTTACGGGAATGGTAACTACTTAAGGGTTTCTCCCACAAAATTACCCGGTAACTACTTTTACGGGACTCGTAACTACTAATACGGGTTGGTAACTACTTAAGGGCTTCTTCATTGTAACTACTTTTACGGGTCTGGTAACTACTTTACGTGTTTGGTAACTACTTAAGGGTTTATTCAGTAACTACTTTTATGGGTCTAGTAATTACTTTTACAGGAATGGTAACTACTTAAGGGTTTCTCCCACAAAATTACCCGGTAACTACTTTTACGGCTTTGGTAACTACTTTTACAGGACCTGTAACTACTAATACGGGTTGGTAACTACTTAAGGGCTTCTTCATTGTAACTACTTTACGTGTTTGGTAAATACTTAAGGGTTTATTCAGTAATTACTTTTACGGGTCTAGTAATTACTTTTACGGGAATGGTAACTACTTAAGGGTTTCTCCCACAAAATTACCCGGTAACTACTTTTACGGCTTTGGTAACTACTTTTACGGGACCCGTAACTATTAATACGGGTTGGTAACTACTTAAGGGCTTATTCATTGTAACTACTTTTACGACTGTGATAACTACTTTTACGGGAATGGTAACTACTTAAGGGTTTCTCCCACAAAATTACCCGGTAACTACTTTTACGGCTTTGGTAACTACTTTTACGGGACCCGTAACTACTAGTCGGTTGGTAACTACTTAAGGGCTTCTTCATTGTAATTACTTTATGTGTTTGGTAACTACTTAAGGGTTTATTCAGTAACTACTTTTATGGGTGTAGTAACTACTTTTACGGGAATGGTAACTACTTAAGGGTTTCTTCCACAAAATTACCCGGTAACTACTTTTACGGGACTCGTAACTGTAGGGAAAAATATACCCGCAGCGGAAGCGAGACTAAAAAAAATAGTTTGAGTAGCTTTTAAAATTTTTCCTTTTATGAACCTTAAACCCTTTTAATCAATTAAAGATATATAATATATATAACAAAAGATTAATACCTCTTGTCGCGTGATCCGATTGACTTACGTCGATGGTAATCCGCAAGATCTTCAATCCTAGCTCGAACGTGGATCACCTAGGAGCGTGGTCTCCCTTTCTTTGAATTGCAAACCTGTGATCGGATATAACAAACTTTTCTTTTATTCGTTAGTCACAAAAACAATCAAAAGAAACCTAAGATTATTCCGGTCACTTTTGAGTTCTCAATCTTAAGATCGAAACTCGCGTGAACCTAGATCGATGTAGTATTCACAAGCTTAGGGTGCGTTTGGTACGCGGGACAGGACGGGACAACTTTTTATTGTCCCACGTTTGGCGCTCTATTAGCATGGGACGGGACGGGACAAGGTGGGACAAAAACCACCAAATTTTGTCCCACCCAAAACCCTAGGACAAGATTGTCCCATGACATGGGACAAGTACAAAAAGACTATTTTACCCTTTAAATTTTCAAAAAAATTATAAACATGTTTAATAATAATATATATTATTATATATATTATTATAATATATATATTATAATATATATATCATAATATTATATATATAATATATATCATAATAATATAGAATATAATATTATATATATACTATATATTATATATCATTATATATAATAACAATAATTTAATAGTAAATACATATTATATATAATATATTATTGTAATAAAGATCATAATATTATATATATAATATCATAATAATATAGATTATAATATTATATATATTTATATATTATATATTATTATATATATTAAAATAATATAATATATTATATAAAAAATATAATAAATTATGATATATAATATACAAATATATATAATATTATAGCCTATATTATTATGATATATATCATAATATTATGATATATATTATTTTAATATATATATATATATATTAATATATATCATAATATTATATATATATATATAATATATCATACTAATAAAGATTATAATATTATATATATTTATATATTATATATTATTATATATACTAAAATAATATAATATATTATATATAAAAATATAATAATATATAATATATAAATATATAAATAAATATAATATTATGATATATTATATTATATGATAGATTATAATATTATATATATATGATATATTATATTATAATATAATTATATATATATATTAATATAATATGTATTTATATATATTATATATATTATAATATATATACATATATATATTTATAATATATTTTATAATATTATATATTATTACGTATATATTATATAATATATAATATTTTATTATCATATATAATATATTATTATATATAATAATACATATTATTAATGTATTGTATATTATTATAATATCATTATATATTACAATATATATTATAATTATAGTATATATAAGAGGGGCACTCTAGTCATTTGAACCTCTTATCCCGTCTTGTCCTAGTCATACCAAACGCATAACAGTACAGTTAACAGTTCTGTCCCAGACCTTCCAAACACAATACAGAACAACTTGTCCTGTCCTGTTCTGTCCCGTCCCGTCCCACCCCACCTTGTCCTGTCCCATCTGCGTACCAAACGCACCCTTATTGATGAATTAGCAATAGAATACCATCAAAGAATAATATATGTTTCTTTTTGTTTTAGTAGAATAAAAGCTATCTTTCTATGAGTTGAGAAGAAGAAGAAAAATAAAATTCTGCACACCAAAATCTAGGTATAGCCGAAAATTATAAGTATCCTTATATATGTGGCCAAAAATTTTCTCTTTCTTTTTGCACTAGGGTGGCCGAAATCTCTAGTCCAAAATAAACTAGGGTTGCCGCAATCCTTAACCAAAAAAGAGTTCGAATTGCACCCTAATTCCTATTTTGTTTAAGACTTCCAAACCCTAATCAAACTCATAAATCTTTTATTCCTTATTTGACTAAAATAAAAGACTTCTTATTTGATTAAATAAATAAAATTAATTATTTATTTCCTTGTCAAACAAGTCTTTTAATTTAAGTATACTACTACCAATAGTATACCAATAGGAATCATATTTCCTAATCAGAAAAGATTTATTCCTTAATTAAACAATTAATTAATAAATTAATTAATTCTTATTTAATTAAATAATGAAAACAAAATAATATTAAGGTTATTTAACCACCTTGCCGCCCCATATAATAATATTGGGCCAAATATTATTTTCTTATTTCATTAAATCCATAGGACTTTAAATAAAAAGCCCACATGTGAACTAGACCCATTCTTACTAAAAGAAACAAGCCCACATGTCATCCATTAATATATAAATATAATTGAGCAGCCCATTACATAAATAATGTGCAAATTATATTCTTAATATATTAAATGCAATTCTAGATGGACCATAAATTGGTCCGGTAGAATATATCAAGTGATCCATGCAAGTCCGTGTGGATTGGGGATCTTGGCGGGCTATCTAAATTTAAGCTTCAATAGACATAACCTAATCACAATCAACAAATGATTCACTTAGGTCCGATCCATTAATTTTAACTCATTCCACTAAAGAGCTAAAATTGAACTCTTAAATAAAGACAGAAAAGGAAGATGTTTCCTCATTCATACCCTAGACAATCATATTGGAGATAGTGTATCCTCGTGATTAATATCAGTAATCGCCAAGAGTTCATAGACCGCCTATAACTCTCCAAGTTACCATATTTACTCATATGACCACGTTTTGAACTTGGATATTTTGACTTGTCTAGAAACCATGTTTTCAATAGACACTATCGAAAACTCAACGTTGAGATTTAATATCCAATTACCTCAAAACATCCATATGATGATATTATACTCACATTCGATAAATGGAGCCACGATGTCCATATCTATAAATGAAGTCCTATATCGATTAACAAATGAATATCACCAAACTATCGAGGATAGACTATTCGATATAATCGTACTCATTGATAACTCAAATGATATCACTTGCAACCATAAGTCCATCATTTATCTCAGGATTAAGATAGACTCTCCGATTGTCCTGATAATGAAATTACTTTTATCTACTGACGGTTATAGATAAAGTATTTCATTGCGATCCTGTTCAATGCACCCAGTGCACTAGATTCTTTTGCTCGAAGACACTCCGATGATTTTAGACTCATCATATCTCATTTGATCCCACTCAAATGCTAGCAAAAGAATTCTACAACTTTAACAAGATAAAGGTGCCCAACCTTTAACTTAAGTTGTGAACAATATTCAAGACTGACTAAAGAATTGTGTCTACCACATACATATCCAGATGTATGAACAATTCTTCTTTTTCTCATAGTCTTTAGACCTTATGATTATTTACTTTGACAATTATTAAACTATAAATGCTATAAGATTTGTTTAAAATAGAAATCACTTTATTAATATGAAAAAAGATTGTTAATTACATTATTACACTCTTGCTATTGAGCATAATTCTAACAGTAACTACTAATACGAGTTGGTAACTACTTAAGGGTTTATTCATTGTAACTACTTTTACGGCTGTAGTAACTACTTTTACGGGAATGATAACTACTTAAGGGTTTCTCCCATAAAATTACCCAGTAACTACTTTTACGGCTTTGGTAACTACTTTTACGGGAATGGTAACTACTTAAGGGTTTCTCCCACAAAATTACCCAGTAACTACTTTTACGGCTTTGGTAACTACTTTTACGGGGCTCGTAACTACTAATACGGGTTGGTAACTACTTAAGGGTTTATTCATTGTAACTACTTTTACGGGAATGGTAACTACTTAAGGGCTTCTATAATGTAACTACTTTTATGGGTCTGGTAACTACTTATACAGGTTGGTAACTACTTAAGGGTTTCTTCATTGTAACTACTTTTACGGGTCTGGTAACTACTTCACATGTTTGGTAACTGCTTAAGGGTTTCTTCCTCGTAACTACTTTTACGGCTCTAGTAACTACTTTACGTGTTTGGTAAATACTTCTTCACGGGTCTGACTAATGTTCAATGGTGCAAACGTGAGCTTGGGGTGACCTCAAGGAGGTTGCCCTAAGCTCGCGATCGTCTCTGGTCTGAGTGATGAATTTTGCCTGTTTAAGGCAATCTTGAGGTGAGCTTGGTTAGCTTGCAATGGGGTCGCACTACTTAAGGGTTTGGTAACTACTTAAGGGTTTCTTCAATGTAACTACGTTTACGGCTCTGGTAACTACTTCACCTGTTTGGTAACTACTTAAGGGTTTCGTTGTACAAATTTATCTAGTAACTACTTTTACGACTGTGGTAACTACCGTTATGAGTCTCGTAACTATTTATACGGGTTGGTAATTACTTAAGGGTTTCTCCCACAAAATTATCCAGTAACTACTTTTACGGCTTTGGTAACTACTTTTACGGGACTCGTAACTACTAATACGGGTTGGTAACTACTTAAGGGTTTCTAGTAACTATTGTACGTGTTTGGCTACACCGTTCAGCCCAATGACCAAAAAGGCGATCTTGGAGTGATCTCCTTCAGATCACTCCAAGGTCGCAATATTTACGGGTTTGAGTGATTTTCATTGGTGTTTAGGTGAGGCAAATTTTTTCGATTTGACCTTGGATTTCTTTTGTTCAATTGGTTTCAAAAAAGCAAACATTTACCAAATAAGTTCGGTAACTACTTAAGGGTATCCTTGTAACTACCTTTTGGGCTTTGGTAACTGGTTATACGGTGTGGTAACTACTTAAGGGTTTCTTGCACAACATCATCAAGTAACTACTTTTACGGCTTCGGTAACTACTTTTACAGATTGGTAATTACACCGTTCAGCCCACTGACCAAAAAGGCGATCTTGGAGTGACCTCAAGGAGATCACTCCAAGGTTGCAATATTCACGGGTGTGACTGCTGTTCAATGGTGCTGAGGTGAGCTTGGGGTAACCTCACTTCTTTTGGATGGCTTGCTTATTGACCAATTTTCATTACTTTATCTTTGTCAAATTTTTCTGATTTGACCTTATAATAAAGTGATTATGGGTTTCTTTTCGGCAAATTGTTTTGAAACAAGCAAACAAGTTACGGGTGAAGTAAATACTTTAGGAGTTTGGTAACTATCAGTGTATCCTTGTAACTACGATTTGGTAACTACTTTAATGGCATTGGTAACTTGTTTTACAGTGTGGTAACTACTTAAGGGTTTTTTGCACAAAAATCATCTAGTAACTACTTTGACAGCTTTGGTAACTACTTTCACGTGTTGGTAACTACACCATTCAAAAAAGCGATCTTGGAGTGACCTCAAGGAGATCACCCCAAGGTCGCAATCGTCTCGGGTATGAGTGATGAATTTTGCCTATTTAAGGCGATCTTGAGGTGAGCTTGGTCAGCTTGCAATGGGGTCGCACTACTTAAGGGTTTGGTAACTACTTAAGGGTTTCTTCAATGTAACTACGTTTACGACTCTGGTAACTACTTCACCTATTTGGTAACTACTTAAGGGTTTCGTTGTACAAATTTATCTAGTAACTACTTTTACGACTGTGGTAACTATCTTTATAAGTCTCGTAACTATTTATACGGGTTGGTAACTACTTAAGGGTTTCTCCCACAAAATTATCCAGTAACTACTTTTACGGGACTCGTAACTACTAATACGGGTTGGTAACTACTTAAGGGTTTCTAGTAACTATTGTACGTGTTTGGCTACACCGTTCAGCCCAATGACCAAAAAGGCGATCTTGGAGTGATCTCCTTCAGATCACTCCAAGGTCGCAATATTTACGGGTTTGAGTGATTTTCATTGTTGCTTAGGTGAGGCAAATTTTTTCGATTTGACCTTGGATTTCTTTTGTTCAATTGGTTTCAAAAAAGCAAACATTTACCAAATAAGTTCGGTAACTACTTAAGGGTATCCTTGTAACTACCTTTTGGGCTTTGGTAACTGGTTATACGGTGTGGTAACTACTTAAGGGTTTCTTGCACAACATCATCAAGTAACTACTTTTACGGCTTCGGTAACTACTTTTACAGATTGGTAATTACACCGTTCAGCCCACTGACCAAAAAGGCGATCTTGTAGTGACTTCAAGGAGATCACTCCAAGGTCGCAATATTCACGGGTGTGACTGCTGTTCAATGATGCTGAGGTGAGCTTGGGGTAACCTCACTTCTTTTGGATGGCTTGCTTATTGACCAATTTTCATTACTTTATTCTTGTCAAATTTTTCCGATTTGACCTTGGAGTAAAGTGATTATGGGTTTCTTTTCGGTAAATTGTTTTGAAACAAGCAAACAAGTTATGGGTGAAGTAAATACTTTACGAGTTTGGTAACTGTCAGTGTATCCTTGTAACTACTTTTACGGATTTGGTAACTACTTTAACGGCATGTCCCCACAACAAGCAATGCTGGCTTCAGAAGAATGCTATGTAAAGGAATTCAGTACATGTAAACCAAATACGATTTCTCTTCTTATAGATACATTTCTAGAATTCTCATGGAGATAACTATAGAAAGTAACTGACTCATAATTCACAACTACCCGGTATTTTGATATTTAGCAGGTTCTATTGTTTTGGAAACCTTTGTCAAGTGTTAAATGCAGTATGCTATACACAGCAGAGAAAGAGGTCGGGAGGCAAAATAAAAACTGAAAAAAAAAGTAGCACATAATGCTTAAAATCTACCTCCACACTCTGCTTCCCAAACCATGTTCCAATAAGGAATTCCTCTTTATCTTCTCCAGGATATGAATACTGAAAAATATAGCAATCCCCACCATAAAACTTTGACTGACCAGCAGCTGAAAGGAGAACCTTTTGCTCAACATTTACACGCCAAACCTGTGCAACAAGGAGGAAATTATCAGCAGACTAAATTGTAATCTACAGATTTAACGTACAATTCATAAATTACGTCCATATCAAGAGGGCAGTGGTCATAGTTTCCAATAAGCTTAACCATGGGAAGCAAACATATGTATAGGTGTTCCGAAAGATTTGATTCTTCAATCGCCTAGGAAGCATTTTGAAAGGTTGACATGGAACTTGCATAAACACATCTATAATTTTGTCATGTTTCTTTGATGTTACCAAAACATTTTGTACAACAATCAGAAAACATTTCTCACAAGATCATTCTTAATCACTTAAGTTTCCAGTCTCTAACAAATCTGCCAAGGCTTTTACTAATTTTGTAGGATAGACAAGAAATTTGCAATTGATTTTATAGCAGTTTCTTTCCACTCATGCAATATATCTTGTCTATCACCATCGCCCCTTATCACTTTCTACTCACATTTGTTTTCAAAACTACAGTATAAAAAAAATTTTAAAAAATATTCAACAAAGCAATTTTCCCACCTCTGTAGAAAACCATCATGGGGTAATAGGTTATGGGCTTACAGGTAAACTTTTCTTCCAGGATGGTGATTTAAGTGCAAATTTAATAAAGCAAAGGAAAAAGAAGATTCATTGATGTTCTTACTGATCAGCCTTGTTATCTCAGGTCATCAACCAATGATACAGACTATATTATATATATATAGTATACATAGAGAGGCACCTGCAGATGTCCTGTGCAATCAATGTATGGTTGTGGTTCTTCTTTTATAGGATCAGCTTTCAAAAGACCCTTGACATTAACCCCCTGCCGTTTTAGAAGAGCTGCAACATTTTATTTTATCAGTATTTCAAGACAAAGTTGACTATGGTGAAAAGATAACCATCATAATAGTAAGCTTCCAGAAGGATAGTTTATATTGCAATGACGATAGGAGAATACTTCAGTTACTCACCAGTAACTTTGCCTCTACCATCTTCAAAAACTGTCACATTAGTCGTCTGAGGCCACGAATCAAATTTTGATCGAAACATCACTGTTTCAAATCCCTCAATAACATGGATTATGTGAGATTTTGATCGATCAGCGCCTTGGAGTAACTCCTGCTCAAGGAGGTCAGCAATGGAACAAGAGTGATTGAGTATTTCAATCAAGATTAACAAAACATATTGCTTAAAAAGAATGTGTATTACTTATGCAGCTCCACTTGCACTTTTTCTTTCATCAAGAGAGGAAGTTCTCCCTATCCATACAAACATTTCCAAACCACAATAGTATATAGCATTTGTTCGTTTCTAGCAACTCCCTTGTCAAGGAATCAGACTCAACTGGTTCTGCCTGTCCTTTCTCAACACTTGAAAAGCAAATATACTTTTGTCAGACCGTAGAAGTACCAAATCTTGTCACTCTTATAAAAAAATGTAACTGCATGTTGCTAAATGTAGAACACATGTTTCCATCTACTTATCAAAAAAAATTTCCACAATGAGAAAAGAAAGAGAATCTAAATAGGTTTTTCTTTATAAGGAAACAGAAAATTCTATTCGAGGAGAAAAGAAGATAAATAAAGAACCACCAGTTCACTAGTACAATAAACTGAACTCAAAGCAAAACCAAATACACAAGAAATTCTATCAATTAATTATAGCCTTCCAATCCAACATGACTAAAATTAAAAATAAAGATATTTCTTTGAATTCTCCAGAACTATATGTCCATAGAGAGGCTAAAAATATTGTTGCCAGCCTCTTTAGCTTCATCAAAAATTATTAAATTCCTCCCTGAAAGTCTAAATAAACAACTCCATAGATTCTATAAACCGATACAAAGAATCTAATTTTTTTTTTTTTTTAGGTTTTTAACTGAATCATCTCAAAACAAAGTCAACAGAAAACCACATGGAGAAGGAACATGCACATGTACATGCATAATACAAATTCCAATTTCTATAAAATGACAGTCTATTAGTCTAATTAGAAATAACATGATACATTTGCCGCAACAATCAACTTAAATTTGCAGTAAAAGAGAAGAAGGAAAACTAAAATGATAAATTACCGGTATAGCTTAGTAGGTTGAGAATCAACGGTCTTGTCCTCCTCAGTTGCGGTTTTCCTTGGCAGTGGAGCAAACCCACCAAAGAGACCCCAAAATTCTCCAGTTTTGGCATCAGCCATCAACTTACCATCCTCTACATTAAAGGCAAGCAATTAGAATAAAAAATATAAGTCAAGTATGCATCACGCAAAATTTAAATTAAAAAAAAAAATGTAATACGCCAAATCAAACATTGAACTATGAACTAGTATGAAGCTCTAGAATATCAGAAAATTTTCAAAGTCAAGACTCATAGATCACAATATTGATAACTGATACAAATTTGTTCACTTGTCACCTCAACCGATCAAATAGGAAGACAACTGAATCTTCATAGCATGAACATTTCTCCGAAAATGAAGAAATTAACGTACACGATTCATGATAATTGCAACAAATAATTAAATTCCAAAATTGAAATGTAAAATTGATCCAAATCATGAAATGGTTGTGAAACGAAACAGGATTCAGATCCGTCAAGAAAGAGAAGTTTGGAGGGAACCTTAACGATTCAACGGAGGTACCGAGGGAACATAGGGTTTGCTCGCGAATTTGAGGATGAAGAACGCCCTTTCGACATTGATGTAGGCAGCATCTCCTCTCTATATCTGTTAAAGTTCTTTTTTACGTTTCGATTTTGATTTTGATTGTAGATATTTTTCAACTGAAGATCTGAAGATCTTTTTATAATTTTCAGCGATGTTGGCCTCGCACTTGGCAAACCAGGCTTCGATCTCCTCGACGCGGTGGGAGGCTGGACCTTTGTAAGGATTCCCATTATTGATTGGCTTATTTCGTGGACAAACCATAAGTTGGGGTTTGAATTGTAAGGGTAGATTAGGTGATTGAAGACCAACATCAAAGGCCCTCTTCATGACCTCGAGGTGACAAGCACTCCAAGGTATTTTTCTAGTGCTTAGTTTTCTTTGAAGAGATCTAAAAGCACACACACACTTAGCATACTTGCATTTGTGTGCATACTCTTCACATGTCACATTACATACTTGCACTTTGTTTGATTATATCTTGTTGTGTGTTTGTTTGTGTCGTGTAATTCATTTCCCAAATATGTTCGGAAACGTCCGCGCTTGCACGATTATGTGCTTGGGTTTGTGCGAAGATCGCCTTCGGAGAATGCCCTTGGCTTTTCCTTTGGTTTCACCTTCAGTGGTGAAACGACGGTTTAATCGGCGGCCTGGCCGCCGAATGGAAACCGCCGTTTGATTCCAGAGATCTCTGGATTGGTTCTGCGGTTTGATCGGCGGCCTGGCCTCCTAATCGAAACCGTCGAATTAGACCTGATGCATTTATTATTTCTAGGGTTCTATTCGGCGGTTTAATCGGTGGCCTAGCCGCCAAATGAAATCGCCGAATTAGATATTTTAGGTCGGTTTCATTTTGGGTTTTGATCGGCGGTTTCGTGTGACCGCCGAATCTGGTCGCCGAATGAACCCCTGCTTCTCGGGTTCAATTCGACGGTTACATTATGTGGCCACGACCGCAGAATGAAACCGTCGATCGGTGATTTCAAGGGCAAAATTATCTTTTCACTTGCCCTGTTCTTGATGTCTATAAATATCATACTTTCTCATTTCTCAAAGCTTAGTTCTCTAATTCAAAAGAACCCTAAAGTTAAAAAAAGAGAAACTTGAGAGAAAAACAATCAAGAACTCATTTTTATACACTCAAAACCATTCTCATATGCATCAAAATATCATCTAGCATTTTCTAGCATAGTTAGGATGCTTGCTTGCATGGGTTTTGCTCAACACACTTGCTTTGGTATGTTCTTCACTAATCTCATCTAAGCTTAGTGTTTTATTTATCAAAGAAATCTCTTAGATTATTTGTATGCTCTTAGAATATATTCTAGATACAAAATAGAGATTGTTGTGTTGGCATGTTTGAGTGATGTATTGTGATAGCAACATCTAGGTTATTTTATCTATGATTTGCTAAGTTTTATGACATGTCATTTAGCTATTGACATCTAGGATTGCATTTATTGTTATCTAATCATCCTAGATAAGCATCTAAGGTTACCTAGCTTTATTTGCTCATTGAATATCATTTTATATTCACATAGGTTGTAATCTCTTCATTGAGAAGTAAGTCTTGCATGTAGCTTCCGGGATTAGGTTGCTTAGATTGCAAGCAATTGGACTAGGTCCACTTATACCGGGATTAGGTAGGTGTGATGATTATTGATCGGGATTAGGTTGTAATCGTTTCACATTTAGTGGATTCGAGGTTCGAGTGTGGCGCACTATACAGCCCGTGGTTTTTCCCGTGAGGGTTTCCACGTAAATATCAATTGTCTTTTATAATTCCGCACCATATTACACTTGTTATTGTTTTGACTAGTTTGGGGCATTTTCGTAAATTGACTAAACGCGAAAATTGGTAAAATTGGTAAAATCTATTCACCCCCCCTCTAGATTATTATTAGATCACACCGTGTTATTTGTTTCAATTGGTATCAGAGCGGGTTCCTAGACATACATAGGTGATCCTTGCTCATTTTGGTGTGTTTTGCTTTTATGTGATTTTTGTTCATTCATACATTTTGCATTCATTTCATTTCATTCATATTCACTATGAGTGGAAACAGTGGCAACAACGAGGGTGCTTCTAGCACGCGGACCCTCTCCTCACCGGCGATAACTACTCCTCATGGAAGGGGAAAATGGAGGCGTGCTTATGCCAAATCCATGATAGGGCATGGATGGCTATTGAAGACGGATACGCTCCTCCTATGATGACTCCCACGGGTGGTGGAGAAGAAGTTCTCAAGCCTAAGGGACAATGGACTAATGGAGAGTTTGAGACTTCTAAGTGGAATAGGAAGGCAATGCATGCCATCCTATGTGCCATGGATGAGAACCAATACAAGTTGGTTCAAATTACTAGGATTGCCAAAGAGGCATGGGAAATCCTAGAGACGGCTCATGAAGGAACCGAAGTGGTCAAAGATTCAAAACTACAAGTCCTCCAAACTAGTTTTGAGACCATTAGGATGGAAGAGCATGAGCACTTCAATGACTTCCAAATTAAGTTGATGGACATTGTGAATCAAAGTCATCAACTAGGAGACCCGTATTCGGATAGGAGAATCAAGAAGAAAATTATGAGATCTCTCCCCAATAGATTCGAGTCTAAGGTGACGGCTTTAGAGGAAAATAGTGGTTATAAGGATATGAAGCCGAGCGAGGTCATTGGAAGACTTCTCGCTTACGAGTCTAGGAAGGCTCCTATCTCTACTCCTCCTAAAAAGCAAAAGGGAATTGCTTTGAAAGCATCAAAGGATGAAAAGGAGGTGAAGAATGACTCGGATGAAGACATGACATTATTCGTGAAAAGATTCAATAAGGTTATGAAGTTTGGGAAGAGAGGATTTGGTATGAGAGGCCAAGACTTGAAGAAGAAGGGTCCCTTCAAGAAGTTTGAACCAAGGCAAGAAAAGACCGAAAGAAAAGGGGTTCGTTGCTTTGAGTGTGGGGGAATTGGTCACTTTGCTCCCGATTGTGCAAATCACAAGGAAAAGAAGAAGGGAAAAGTGATGGCCGCCACTTGGAGTGGAAGTAGTGATGACTCCAATGAAGAAGATGAGTCTTCGGATGATGAAGACATCATGGCTAACTTCCTAGCCTTTGCCTCCTCTCACAAGAGCAAAAGTGGTAGTGAAAAAGAGGAAGAGAGTCAAAGGGAAAGTGACTCTAGTGAAGATGACTCCGATTCTAACTCCACAAATGGATATGTGGAGAAAGAGGTGTTAGTTGAATATCTTAAGGAGTTTAGAAGCTTAGAGATGAAAACCACTAAGAAAGATCAAGATGTTGAGAGAAGAAAATCTTGAGCTTTCATCTCACAATGACCACTTAAGTGAAGAAGTGGAAAGTCGTAAGAAGAGAGAAGATAAGCTAAGAGAGGAGCTAGCTTTATCTAGGAGGAATGAAGAAGGTTTGAAGAGGGAGCTTGATAAAGCTAAGAAGTCACTTACTAGGATGGACTCTAGCACCAAAAAGTTAGACCACATGCTTGGTGTTGGAAAGAGTCCATGTGACAAGAGAGGTCTAGGGTTTGAAGATAGTCAAGAGACCTCCTCCTCTAAGAAGACCGTGTTTGTTTATGGCTTGGGCAACATAGAAGCTTCACCGGTGCACACTCCTAGGAAGAAAATAGATCTAGGACAATGTTCTAAAAGTGCACAAGTGAAGGTGGTGTCAAGAAGGCAACCTCAAGCCAACATTCCTCATCTTTTGGCTCAAAAAGGGAAGAAGACAATCATGCAAGTCCAACATTGGAAGCAAGATAGACCGGTTCAACAAAGGAGATGGATTGAACCCACTCAACCACAAAGACAAGGGAAGGCTCCCATAAATGCACAAGGCAATGGTATGATTTCTCATTTCATTCCAATTTGTCATTTTTGTGGTTTTAATGTTCACATTCGACCAAATTGCTTTCGTTATATAAAAATGTGTAGAACTCGAAGCATGATTGAAAAGAGAAAGAATAGAGCCAAGATGCATGTTCCTAGGAATAATAAGACTAATTTGCATGATCCTAGGATTACTAGAGCCCATGTACCAAAGACCATTAAGAAAGAAAATGTTGTTCTTAAGTGGGTTAGAAAGAATGAGAATGTTTACCATGTTGCTCAAATTGCTTTAAAGGCAAATTCTTCTAATCTTTGGTATCTTGATAGTGGGTGCTCTAGGCACATGACGGGAAACAAGAGTTTCTTTGAGACTCTTGTTATGGAGGAAGGTGGAAATGTCACTTTTGGTGATGGATCCAAAAAGAAAGTCATAGGGAAAGGAACCATTTCCGTTCCCGGATTACCCTTCTTATCTAATGCTTTACTTGTTGATGGCTTGAAAGCCAATTTGATTAGCATTTCTCATCTTAGTGATGAAGGATATTCCGTCTTGTTTAGCAAAGATAATTGCTCTATCCTAAAGCCCGATGAACAAACCTTATTGAAAGGTATGAGATCTAGCGACAATTGCTATTGTCTTGAAGCTAGAATAGTCTCAAACAATGTGTCCAAGGATGAGCAAATTGAGTTGTGGCATGAAAGACTTGGCCACATGAACTTTCGGGATCTACAGACCCTTGGAAAGTTTGAATGTGTGCGTGGCCTCCCTAAGCTTGGGAAGAAAGCCAATGGTATTTGTGGACCTTGTCAACAAGGAAAACAAACTAAAGGCATGCACAAAAAGGGCAAGTATCTCTCCACCAAGGAGCCCTTATAGCTTCTCCACATGGATCTTATGGGTCCTATGCAAACCGAGAGCTTGGGTGGAAAGAGATACATTTTTGTATGTGTAGATGATTTCTCTAGGTTCACATGGACATATTTTCTTAGAGAAAAATCTGAAACTTTTGATAAGTTTAAAATGCTTTGTACTAAACTTCAAAATGAAATGAATTCTAACATTAAAAGCATAAAACGGATAAGAAGTGATCATGGGAGGGAATTTGAGAATGCTTCATTTGAAACCTATTGTGATAGTATAGGTATCTCCCATGAGTTTTCGGCTCCTAGGACACCTTAACAAAATGGAGTTGTTGAGAGGAAAAATAGGGTCCTTCAAGAGATGGCTCGTGTGATGTTGCTTAGCAACAATGTGCCTAGGAATCTATGGGCCGAAGCCGTCAACATGACTTGCTATATAGGAAATAGAGTTTTCCTGAGGCCCGGTACTAGGAATACCTCCTATGAGTTATGGAAAGGTAAAAGGCCAAATGTTAGCTACTTCCACACATTTGGAAGCAAATGCTACATTTTAAATGACCGAGATCAACTTGGCAAATTTGATGCCAAGAGTGATGAGGGTATCTTTATTGGCTATGCCTTAAATAGTAGAGCCTATAGAGTTTTCAATAAGAAAACTCTAAGTGTCATGGAATCATCTAATGTTGTATTTGATGATGAAAGGCTCAAGTCTAGTAATTATGAGGAAGAGGTAATTTTTAGTAATGACTCTCCTTTGGAGAAGGTTGATGTGACTCCTAATGTGGGGACGTCCAATGTTGTTGATAATGACACACAACCTATTGATAGAGTTCCTAACTTGGACTCTAATGAACCCGCTTCATGGGTTAGAAGACTCCATAACAAAGATGATGTTATTGGAGATGTGAATGAGGGTGTTAGGACTAGAAGGCAAATAGCTAATCTTATTAGCTTCACTTGCTACATCTCTCAAATAGAACCCAAAAAGATTGATGAAGCTTTAAATGATGAATTTTGGGTTCTTGCCACGCAAGAAGAGCTAAACCAATTCGAAAGGAATGAGGTTTGGACTCTAGTTCCTAGGCCTAAGACCACAAATGTCATAGGCACAAAGTGGATATATAGGAACAAATCCGATGAGGATGGCAACATAGTGCGTAACAAGGCAAGACTTGTTGCTCAAGGGTACTCTCAAATTGAGGGTATCGATTTTGAGGAGACTTTTGCTCCCGTTGCCCGCTTAGAGTCCATTAGGCTTCTCTTGTCCATCTCTTGTGTGCACAAGTTCAAATTGCACCAAATGGACGTAAAGAGTGCCTTCCTCAATGGCTTCTTGCAAGAGGAAGTGTTTGTTGAGTAACCCAAGGGGTTTGTGGATGCACACCACCCCAATCATGTCTATCGCCTCAAGAAGGCTCTTTATGGGTTGAAACAAGCACCGAGGGCTTGGTATGAGCGCCTCACTCAATTTTTTATCAATAATGACTACACAAGAGGTAGTGTTGACAAAACACTATTCATCAAGAAAGACAATGATGAGCTTTTTATAGCTCAAATATATGTTGATGATATAGTGTTTGGCTCCACCAACAACATCAAGGTCCAACAATTTGTTGATGTTATGTCTCATGAATTTGAGATGAGTCTTGTTGGTGAGCTTAGTTACTTTCTATGTTTGCAAATTAGGCAAATGAATGATGGGATCTTCATAACCCAAGCCAAATATGCCAAAAACCTAGTGAAGAGGTTTGGTCTTGAAAAAGCCAAGCATTGTGATACACCCATGAGTACCACTTTAAAGCTAAGCAAAGATGCTAGTGGTAAAAGTGTGGAACAAACACTATATAGGGCCATGATAGGAAGCTTGCTTTATTTGACCGCAAGTAGGCCCGATATATCCTTTAGTGTGGGTGTGTGTGCTAGGTACCAATCCGATCCAAAGGAGTCCCATCTCTCTTCCGTCAAGAGAATCATTCGATATGTGAATGGGACTTCTAATTATGGGATTTGGTACTCATTTGACACTAATGCTAGTCTTGTAGGCTTTAGTGATGCGGATTGGGCGGGAAATTGTTATGATAGGAAAAGCACATCGGGCGGTTGCTTTTTCCTTGGAAACAATCTTGTTTCTTGGTTTTGCAAGAAACAAAACTCAATTTCCTTGTCCACGGCGGAGGCCGAATACATAGCCGCGGGGAGTGGTTGCACACAACTCCTATGGATGAAGCAAATGCTAGTAGACTACGGATTCAACCAAGGTACACTCACTCTCTTTTGTGATAACATGAGTGCTATTAATATTTCCAAGAATTTGGTTCAACACTCTAGAACTAAGCATATTGACATCCGTCATCATTCCATTAGAGAACTAGTTGAAAATAAATGCATTGTACTTGAGCATGTAGGTACAAATGATCAACTAGCGGACTTGTTTACAAAACCTCTAGATACTACTCGATTTAAAACTCTTAGTAGATCTATTGGGATATGTCTTGTGGAGTGATGAGTTTTTGTGATTGACCCCATAAGAGGAACTCAAGCAAAGAGAGCTTTTTGTATACTAGATGCATGCAAAATATTTGAAAGATCTTGTGCTTCTCTTTTAATTGCTTGAAGTAAGCTTGGTTGGACATATGTATATATGCTTTTATCTCAATAAGTGTGAACCTTGCTTTGTTTTCAATCCATGTCATATTTATGTTCAAACATGCATTTTTGGACTAGGAAATTTTCATAGGAAGTATGATTTGAATGACCTATAGTTATTTCCATGACATGATGATTCTAAATTGACATGCTAATGAACTTGAAAAGCATGAAATTCAAATGCCATGCTAAATTGAAAAAGCATGAATTGATGATTGCATATTCTTAAATGCAAAACAATGTGTGAAAAAGCTAGTGAGACTAAAATTGATAAAGGATCATGCATCCATTCAAAGGATGTTTCAATCCAAATGTCTCTCTTTCTTTATTTGTTGAACATGGTTACTATCATACGAGTTTCATACCCGAAAAAATCAAATAGGGTGCAAAGTCGCTCATGTCATGTTTCGCTTATAAAGTTGGATATAGTTGTTGTTAAAAATGAAAATCAATAAATTCTCTATATCCTTGCTTTTCTCATGACAAATGGTAAAATTGGTTTGAATTCTATTTGAAACCTTTGTCATTTGCTTTGCCAAATACCATTGTATTTTGGACTTGAATGCAACATGTCTTGTATGCAAAGCATTTTTATTTCACACATTTTCATAAAATAAATCTCCTTGATTCTCTCCAATTAATTGAGTGCATAAAGTGGCTTATTTGTCTATGCATTATCTTGTATGCTACTATCTCTCTTTGCTATGAGTGACTCGGTTGGGAACTACTCCTTTGCCTATATCATGACAAAAAGGGGGAGTAGGATGTGGGGAGTTGCTAGTATATGTATATAATGCATATGGGGAGATTACATATTGAGGGGGAGTAACCCATTGAGGGGGAGCATTGCATACTCTTACATTGCATGATATTGTGTTTAAAAGTTTCATATGCAAATGCTTGTTTTACTTTCACTTGATCAACTCACATACACTTGCTCTGGAAGTGTAATCTAATTGTTTTGAAGGTTTGGTAATTCTACAAGAGATTGAAGACTTGAAGTTTTATTTTCTTATCTCTTTGTACTTTGTAATGTAGAATTTCCCGTAGCTTCAATTATTTTGTGAGGATCAATGTGAGTGGTGGTTTTGTCACGAAATAGCCAAAGGGGGAGATTGTAAGGATTCCCATTATTGATTGGCTTATTTCGTGGACAAACCACAAGTTGGAGTTTGAATTGTAAGGGTAGATTAGGTGATTGAAGACCAACATCGAAGGCCCTCTTCATGACCTCAAGGTGACAAGCACTCCAAGGTATTTTTCTAGTGCTTAGTTTTCTTTGAAGAGATCTAGAAGCACACACACACTTAGCATACTTGCATTTGTGTGCATACTCTTCACATGTCACATTACACACTTGCACTTTGTTTGATTATATCTTGTTATGTGTTTGTTTGTGTCGTGTAATTCGTTTCCCGAATATGTTCGGAAACGTCCGCGCTTGCATGATTATGTGCTTGGGTTTGCGCGAAGATCGCCTTCGGAGAATGCCCTTAGCTTCTCCTTTGGTTTCACCTTCAGTGGTGAAACGGCGGTTTAATCGGCGGCTTAGCCACAGAATGGAAACCGCCGTTTGATTCCAGAGATCTCTGGATTGGTTCTGCGGTTTGATCGGTGGCCTGGCCGCCGAATCGAAACCGCCGAATTAGACCTGATGCATTTATTATTTCTCGGGTTCAGTTCGGCGGTTTAATCGGTGGCCTGGCCGCCGAATGAAACCGCTAAATTAGATATTTTAGGTCGGTTTCATTTTGGGTTTTGGTTTCGTGTGACAGCCGAATCTGGTCGCCGAATGAACCCCTGCTTCTCCGGTTCAATTCGGCGGTTACATTTTGCGGCCACGACCGTAGAATGAAACCGCTGATCGGTGATTTCAAGGGCAAAATTGTCTTTTCACTTGCCCTGTTCTTGATGTCTATAAATATCATACTTTCTCATTTCTCAAAGCTTAGTTCTCTGATTCAAAAGAACCCTAAAGTTAAAAAAAGAGAAACTTGAGAGAAAAACAATCAAGAACTCATTTTTATACACTCAAAACCATTCTCATATGCATCAAAATATCATCTAGCATTTTCTAGCATAGTTAGGATGCTTGCTTGCATGGGTTTTGCTCAACACACTTGCTTTGGTATGTTCTTCACTAATCTCATCTAAGCTTAGTGTTTTATTTATCAAAGAAATCTCTTAGATTATTTGTATGCTCTTAGAATATATTCTAGATACAAAATAGAGATTGTTGTGTTGGCATGTTTGAGTGATGTATTGTGATAGCAACATCTAGGTTATTTTATCTATGATTTGCTAAGCTTTATGACATGTCATTTAGCTATTGACATCTAGGATTGCATTTATTGTTATCTAATCATCCTAGATAAGCATCTAAGGTTACCTAGCTTTATTTGCTCATTGAATATCATTTTATATTCACATAGGTTGTAATCTCTTCATTGAGAAGTAAGTCTTGCATGTAGCTTCCGGGATTAGGTTGCTTAGATTGCAAGCAATTGGACTAGGTCCACTTATACCGGGATTAGGTAGGTGTGATGATTATTGATCGGGATTAGGTTGTAATTGTTTCACATTTAGTGGATTCGAGGTTCGAGTGTGGCGCACTATACAGCCCGTGGTTTTTCCCGTGAGGGTTTCCACGTAAATATCAATTGTCTTTTATAATTCCGCACCATATTACACTTGTTATTGTTTTGACTAGTTTGGGGCATTTTCGTAAATTGACTAAACGCGAAAATTGGGTAAAATTGGTAAAATCTATTCACCCCCCCTCTAGATTATTATTAGATCACACCGTGTTATTTGTTTCAACCTTGGAGGAGGCAATAGATGTTGCAGAGAAGCAGATGATTAGGGATTTGGAGTGCTGGACAGAGAGGACGGAAAGTGGGGTTCGACTTTGTTTGATTCTTACAGGCCACTACCCGACGGTGTTGAAATCGACTTGGTGGAGCAGCTGTCGATCTACTCGACGCGGTGGGAGGCTGGGTCGATGTGCAAGGCGGTGGATATGGCAGAGAAACAGATGATTAGGGATTTGGATTTTGGAGTGACGGAGAGAGACGAGGTCAGCGATCCTTGTTTTTGTTTCAGTGAAACCGACTGTAATCGGTTTTCGGTTTCTTTTTTATTTTAATTGATAAATTGTTTATTTGCTCTCTGTTTAGTCTCAACCATCAGATATGAATTATGTTTCATCCAATGGCTCAAAATTTTCCAATAAAATCACTGCATCATGCAGCGATTTTTTTTCACTGCATTGTAGCAATTCCTGTCACTCTATTGCCCGCCCAACAAACTTCTCACAACCACGGGGCTGGCTACCATGCAGTAAAAAAAAAAGCAAGAAAAAACAGTGCACATAGAAGAAAAGCATAGGTTTGGAAACCGGTTATTGCCCTTATTCTATTAAAAATATATATATATTGATTTGACTTTATTAATAATAAAAATAAGATAAAATAATAATAAAAAATAATTTAATCTTAAAAAATAATAAAAACATAGTAATTTTTATGTTAAAGTAAATGAAGTTATTTTATAATATATTTTCATGGTAACTATGTTGACGGTTTTGGTAACTACTTTTACGAACTTCGTAACTACCTAAGGGTTTCTTCCATAAAATGGAAAAATTAGCTTGTAACTACTATTACGGCTGTGGTAACTAGCTTTACGATGTGGTAACTAATTTTACAGGTTTGGTAACTATTTAAGGGTTTCTTCTATAAAATTAGCTTGTAACTAATTTTACGGATACTTTTACGGCTGTGGTAACTATCTCTATGGGTCTGGTAACTACTATTACGGTTTTGGTAACTCCCTAAGGGTTTTTTCCTTCTAACTACTTTTACGGCTGTGGTAACTACGTTTATAGCAATAGTAACTACATTTACAAGTTTGGTAACTACTTAAGGGTTTCTCCCACAAAATTACCTAGTAACTACTTTTACGGCTTTGGTAACTACATTTACGGATCTTGTAACTACTTATACGGGTTGGTAACTACTTAAGGGTTTCTTCCTTGTAACTACTTTTACGGCTATGGTAACTACCTTTACGGTTATGGTAACTACTTTACGTGTTTGGTAACAACTTAAGGGTTTCTTCCACAAAATTATCTAGTAACTACTTTTACGGCTTTGGTAACTACCTTTACGGGTCTCGTAACTACTTATACGTGTTGGTAACTACGTAAGGGTTTCTTCTTTGTAACTACTTTTACGGCTGTGGTAACTACCTTTACGGGTCTAGTAACTACTTTACGTGTTTGGTAACTACTTAAGGGTTTCTTCAACAAAATTATCTAGTAACTACTTTTACGGTTTTGGTAACTACCTTTACGGATCTGGCAACTACTTATACGGGCTGGTAATTACTTATACGGGTTGGTAACTACCTAAGGTTTCTTCATTGTAACTACTTTTACGGGTCTGGTAACTACTTTACGTGTTTGGTAACTACTTAAGGGTTTCTTCAACAAAATTATCTAGTAACTACTTTTACGGCTTTGGTAACTACCTTTACGGGTCTCGTAACTACTTATACGGGTTGGTAACTACTTTAGGGTTTCTTCCTTGTAACTACTTTTACGGCTGTGGTAACTACCTTTACGGGTCTAGTAATTACTTTACGTGTTTGGTAACTACTTAAGGGTTTCTTCCACAAAATCATCTAGTAACTACTTTTACGGCTTTGGTAACTTCCTTTACGAATCTAGTAACTACTTATACAGATGGTAACTACTTAAGGGTTTCTTCTTTGTAACTACTTTTACGGCTCTAGTAACTACCTTTACGGCTCTAGTAACTACTTTATGTGTTTGGTAACTACTTAAGGGTTTCTTCCTTGTAACTACTTTTACGGCTGTGGTAACTATGTTTACGGATTGGTAACTACTTAAGGGTTTCTCCCTTAGAGAGAAATTATTTGGAGAGAATTTTTGTGTTGTGGCTGATCTCTCACGACCTAGAATTTATATTCCACAAATCGTGTGTAGGCGATCTTACGGCAAGCTTGGTGGGATTGCTTTTTCAGCTCACCTAACTCTAAACGACACCGTTCAACTTTATGCTCGGGTGCAAAGGCGAGCTTAGAGTGACCTCAAGGAGATCGCCCCAAGCTTGCAATTTTCACGGGTTTGACTGATGTTCAATGGTGCAAACGTGAGCTTGGGGTGAACTATAGGAGGTCGCCCTAAGCTCGCAATCGTCTCGGGTCTAAGTGATCTTCAAGGTTGCAAAGGAAATCTTGGGGTGACCTCAACGAGGTTGCCCTAAGCTCGCAATCGTCTCGGGTCTGAGTGATGAATTTTGCTTGTTTAAGGCGATCTTGAGGTGAGCTTGTTTAGATCGCCCTAGGGTCGCACTACTTAAGGGTTTGATAACTACTTAAGGGTTTCTTCCATAAAATGAGCTTGTAACTACTTTTACGGCTATGACAACTACTTTTACAGGTCTGGTAACTACTTAAGGGTTTCTTCCATAAAATTAACTTGTAACTACTTTTACGGCTGTGGTAACACTACTACAAAAATCACAAAAGAAATCAGTTTTTTTTTTATATGGAAGAAATCGGTTTTTGAAATTTTTATAAAGTTTATCAATTTTATTAGTTAACAACCTTTATAAACTAAAATCACATCCAACATTTGTATATCTTGATATAGTATATATGAAATATCACCAAATAAAAGAAGTAGGGTAATTTTCATCCAACTCTCTTTAGGTTTGAGTCCCCAAATAATTAATTTTATTTTCTTAGGGGAAATAAAAATCTAAAACTTTCCTAATTTTTAACCAAAATCATGTAACTCTCTATCATGATGAACCAAAAATCAAGCAGAACATGCAGGATTTAAAACGAGTTTTCAAGAAAATGCACAAGGAAAACAGAAGAACCACATCATCTCTAATCAAGAAAGCATTATGCAAGCTTTATATCTAACTTTGATTTTCTATTATTTGGAAGAGAAGAGAACACCTTGTATGGTTCCCAAGGAAAGCCAGGAGAGTGTTAGAGATATAAATAAGAAGCTTCCTTCAAACCCAAATCACAAAAGCAAAATTTAAACAACTTCATCAGTCCTTTCACATAAACCCAGATAGCAAAACATCTCAAAATTCCAAAACTCATCCTCCTATTTCATTTTCCTTCATTTTATCAACAACCAAACAAACAAAAAACAACAAAAGTAGAGAGAAATATGTGTTACCGTTTGCTAAGGACCACTTATGTAGATAGCTTCAGAGCATGTGGACAATAAGTCAGCCGAAGACACTCAAATGAACCATCATTTTGCGGAGCCAAGACCTGAGGAAGAAATTACATAAATGAATTAAAATAAAATAAAACAACGGAATACAATAGTTGATAAATGTGCTATTTTCTTGTCAAAAATCCTTATTATGGAAAATCCTCTTCCATTTTCTCAAATCTCTCCACCAAATTGAAATATTCACCTCAACATTTCCTTACAAAGCCGCCGCCCTTGCCATCGCCTTATAATTGACCCTGTCCACTCCCCGCACTCCAACACCCTCTTCCCTACCAGACCCAAAAACGTATCTTTGGAAACCAAAACCAAAACCAAAATCAGTAGCAAATAGCAAAAGCAATGTGAGATGAAAAGTGGTGATTGTTAGTGATGAAAATCACAGAAATAGAAGTTAAAGTGAAATGAAAAATCTAAGCATAAACCGAAACCAAAATCAGTAGCAAATAGCAGAAGCAATGTGAGATGAAAAGTTATGATTGTTAGTGATGAAAATCACAGAAATATAAGTTAAAGTGAAATGAAAAATCTAAGCATAAATGGAAGTAAGAGAGAGAGATGAGGAAGATGAGAAATTTGATCAGAAATGGAGGTCAAATAGAGACGAAAGAGAAGAACATATTTTGTATAGAGAGTGACCGGTTGAATGGGATAATAGGTTTTTTCATTTTTTCCTTTTTTTCAATTAGATTTTTTATCTCACAAATAATACAAGATATTGGATCCATTTAAAAATAGATCCAACGGACAACATTCTTTACTATTTATCACTGTATGTATAGGGATTTTTTTTCACTGCATAGTAGCCAGACCCTTCTTTAATAGGATATGAACTTACGTTTGTGATAATTGGTGTGCTGATAGCTGCATCCATCATGCAATCCCACGTAAATCATAACCGTAATAATTAAAACATCGTCAACTATCAAACTAAAAAACAATCTTTTAAGCACACTTATTCCAGATTTTGACTCGTATCTAAGCAAAATAACTTTTTTTTTTCCCAATTCAAGAAGGGAGCAGACATAAAAAATTAACAACCAAAATTTAAAAGAAACCTAGTCAAAACAAACAATAAAGTTGCTTATACAAGGATCTCTTCAACACAATTAGGTTGGCTCATACCCTACATTGCAGTAGTAATTTTAATATGGAATAATTCTTCAGAATTTTTTTCAAAGAAAAAGTTGTATAAACTGACTTGAAATCTTGAATAGAACACATTACTAGCAAAATTGTCTCATTTCAACAATGCTGGAAAGTATATAAGTTAAGTTATAACTTAGCCTGCAATCTATGGCAATCCAGGGTTGCCTCTATTAAGTCAATCCTTCAGCAGCAAGCTGCAAATTTGATTCATACTGGCTACTCTACCTCTAATTTTTACACTTAGGAAGTTATTTTGTATACTTCAACTTTCCACAGATTTATAAATATGGTGACTATGTGTATACCTTTGTGATGAAAAAAAACAATAACACTAAATGTGTCAATACTTACACAACTTTTGGTGAAGTACATATGTGAAGCATTTGCCAGAAAGTATATTCAATATCCATTTGTTGCCACTACTAAAAAGAACCAACACAATAGAAGGAAAATGATTACAATATACAAACATTTAAATATGCAAAAACATTTCTTCTTATTCTTATTAAATACTACATGTCTGAACAGGTGTCTTTGCCAAAAAAGAAATTTACGAAAATAGAATCAAAGAAATTTTTTAAAAAATGCATATAGTTCGATTGCATCACGTAAAATTAATACGCCAAATCAAACATTGAACTATGAACTAGTATGAAGCTCTAGAATATCATAAAATTTTCAAAGTCAAGACTCAAAGATCACAATATTGATAACTGATACAAATTTGTTCACTTGTCACCTCAACCAACCAAATAGGAAGACAATCGAATTTTCATAGCATGAACATTTCTCCTAAAATGAAGAAATTAACATACACGATTCATGATAATTGCAGCAAATAATTAAATTCCAAAATTGAAATGTAAAATTGATCCAAATCATGAAATAATTATGAAACGAAACAGGATTCAGATCCGTCCAGAAAAAGAAGTTTGGAGGGAACCTTAATGATTCAACGGAGATACTGAGGGAACATAGGGTTTGCTCGCAAATTTGAGGATGAAGAATGCCCTTTCGACATTGATGTAGGCAGCATCTCCTCTCTTTATCTGTTAAAGTTCTTCTTTTACGTTTCGATTTTTATTTTGATTGTAGATGTTTTTCGATTGAAGATTTGAAGATTTTTTTTATAATTTTCGGCGATGTTGACCTCACACTTGGCAAACCAGGCGTCGATCTCCTCGACGCGGTGGGAGGCTGGACATTGGAGGAGGCGATAGATGTGGCAGAGAAGCAGAGGATTAGGGATTTGGAGTGTTGGACAAAGAGGACGGAAAGTGGGGTTCGACTTTGTTTAATTCTTACTGGCCACTACTCGACGGTGTTGAAATCGACTTGGCGGAGCAGCTGTCAATCTACTCGACGCAGTGGGAGGTTGGGTCGATGTGCAAGGCGGTGGATATGGCAGAGAAGCAAATGATTAGGGATTTGGATTTTGGAGTGATGGAGAGAGACGAGGGCACTGACCCTTGTTTTTGTTTCAGTGAAACTGGCTGTAATCGGTTTTCGATTTCTTTTTATTTTTAATTGATAAATTGTTTATTTGCTCTCTGTTTAATCTCAACCATCAGATATGAATTATGGTTCATTCGATGGCTCAAATTTTTCCAAAAAATCACTACATCATGCATCGATTTTTTTTCACTACATAGTAGCAAAATCCCACAAGGACCCTTTTTTCTATTTGCGACAATCCAAAATGTCCCTCTATCTACGCTCCATTTTAAATTTATTTTATTATAAAAAACGAAAAAAAAATATATTAAACACACTGTAAAACTTCAACGTTACTTTTTTTTTTTTATTTTTTAAATTTTACATTTCACAAACCCTTAAACATTAGCATATACACATAGTTTTTCTAATATCAGTAAAGATGACAGTATTCCCCGTGGGGCCAGATAATATTCGGGAACTAGGGTTGGGATAGGGACAAAGTCTTATCCCCAAAGGTGAAGCGAGGCGGGGAAGGGCGTGGACGGGGGAAGCACTCCCCGCCCCATACCTGCCCCGATATATATATATATATATATTATACGGCCATTCTTGAGTGCAACATGACACCATACAATTTTAAAAAATAGTCCACACCATTCTAATCTCAACCATTGATTGCTTTTAGACAAACATCCAATGGTCATGACTTATTCTCTTAATGAATGCATAGGAATCCTAAAATGACCTACTAAGCAAGTCATTTCCCACTCATTAAATTACTTGACCGTTTGTTCTTCTTTTCTTGTTATAAGTTGTTCTTCTTTTCTCTTCTGGCCATAAACAGCTAATCTCTTACCGTTTTTCTTCTCTTCTTCCTTTATATTTCTCTTCCAGCCTTAAAGTTTCACTCCTCTCAATAGTTACCGTTGTTCTTCTTCTCTTGGTATAAATTGTTCTTCTTTTCGCTTCCAGCCATAAACATCTAATCTCTTATCGTTTTTCTTCTCTTATTCCTCTATATTTCTCTTCCAGTCTTAAAGTTCTTTAGTTCTTCATATATCCAGAATCCACAAAGTTCTTCGCTGCTTCAGTTTTTCATATATCCAGAATCCACAAAGTTCTTCACTGCTTCAGTTCTTCCTTAAAGTTGTTCACTGCTTCATCAGGTGTGTCTCCAAATTTCGTTTTTAATTAGGGTCTTCACTGTTAGTGATTAGTCGTATCAATTGTGTTTTAATTTCTGTTGTATTCGTCATTCTATAGTTTTTAGGTGTAAATGGAAAATAGCATCACGTTACTTTGATACCTATTGTTGCGATTACTATACTTTAATGGAAAACAAATAGAAAACATAATCATTAGATACAAATAAATTCGAAACTATTATAATTATCGAGTCGGAAATATAATCATATGATCAATCTTACTTTAATGTGATTACTGTTATTATAAAATAATCGTTACGTACGTATTGTAATTTTTGGTTTACATGTTGTGATAATCATATGTTGGTTGTTTTTTTATTTGTTTTTATTTGTGTAGTAATGGAAATGCATGGAGGTGAAAGTTCGGTTGCTACCAATGACGAATTGAATAAATTTGAAGTGTCCCTAGACATGGACTCTTCTGCTGTTGATTTTGTGCCTTATTCATCTTTGGTTGGAACTTTAAAAGAAATTTGTGGTTTGAGTTACCAAGATGTCATTGAAAAGAAATTTGATTCAGTTGAAGATGTATGTGCATTTTATCATGGTTATTCTAGGGCAGTTGGGTTCGGTGTAAGATTGTCCAACAAAATCCATGACAGTAAAGGTAGAATAACCAGCAAAGTATGAGTCTATGAGAAAGTAGGTTTTTGAGATAAGAAGTACATGTGCAATACAAATTCGAAACGCAGGCCATGATTGCAGGCAAAAATGGGTAGCAAAGCTCGTTTCTCTGTTAGCTTAGACCATGATACTAACAAGTACAGCGTAAGGGCATTCATTGAAAATCATTGCCACAAACTAGCAACGTTTCGTGAGGTTGCTTGGGTATGATCTCATAGAAACATTGACGCTAAAGACTTATCCCAAACTGATGCCATGGGAAACTACTGCATGAGACCTTGTTTGACATATGAATACATGGTTAACTAGAAAGGGGGTTACTCCAAAATTGGATTCACACAAAAGGACATGTACAACCGGATTGATGCGAAGAGACGGGATGAAGCTTTTGAAAGTGATTCACATGCCGCACTTATGTACCTACAGTCAAAGGCAAATTCTGAAACCAATTTCTACTGCAGGTTAAGCACATATGACAAAGATAGGCTAGCTAATATATTTTGGAGGGACTGATGAGCTGTCGTGTGCTCACAAAAATGATGTAATTAATTTGATCTTTTGAAAACCCTTTTTAAGCCACTTAAAATCCTTTAAGGAATGATTTTATAGCAAGTGCTAAGTAAGTTCGTTCCACAGGGATATAGAGTGCTATGTTATATAGATTGACTAATCTTTAAACAAGTAAAATAAATCATAATATGTGATAGATGTGTGGTTTCATAAACCACCAAAGTTAACTACTAAAAATGAAAATGCAACAGTGATATGAAAAATAGAAGACTTAACAACCTTGATAAGATAAATGATGTAAACAATTAATATAGATGCTAGGGAATAGATTGATTAGCAAATGGGTGTGAGTAATGCCTTTTAAGCCACTTTAATGGACCAATCTCTCTATGTTAACCAATTGAGGTTTAGATTAGTGGGGCACCACTAATCTATCATATTCATTGGGTTCTTTATCACACAAGGGTGTCAATCCAAGGTTGATTGCATTACATATTACTCTAAACAAGATTGAAATTAACAAGTGGATATACAAGTCAATCACATAGTGAATAGAATCTAATGAATAAATGAATAGAACATATAAAGAGATTCATTACAAAGCTAAGCAAATACCCACAACAAATGTTCCTCAAATCTATCCCCTAGATTAGGGATTTAGTTACACATATTAGCAATAAAATGGAAAGCAAGTAATAGATGAGGAAATCACCCTCGGCCTATTTCTTTAATGCTTGATCCTTCATTTCCTTTTATGCTCCTAATGCAAAGAGTGGGAGAAGAGGATATGTCTTAAAGTATGGGTGTCTAATGATGAGTAACAAAGGTATTTGGGTATGGAGAATGATAGTCGAAAAATACTCAATTGATAGACATGGTAGATAATGTGGGTATGGATGTTGAAGGAGAAAGAGATGTCAGTAGCACCACAACTAACGTAGATTGGTCATTGCAGTCGTCTCGTCGCGAGTCTAAATTGTCAAAGGTGGAGTCTGTGTTATGTGCGAGAGAGAACTCGATGAAGAATGAGATAGCCCGCCTGAAGAACGATCGGAAGGTTCTACTAAGTGAGGTCGCTATGTGGAGGAAGAAGTACATGGAGGTGGAGGGTTGGATATCCAAGTTGGAGGCGTTGGCCGTTGAGTTAACATAGGACAGACCGTCGTGCGGGGAGCTGACGGCAAGCAACGGCCAGAGCTGAGGTGATACCTCATGAATTTTGTGAGATCGGTTTTATTAACTGTTCTATATGTTATGTTGTTCGAATTGTGTTTAAGTTGGGGTAGATAGAGGTCACATGTAACCGTCTTGGTATGATATGTCCTGAAGTTTTAAGTGTTGAATCCATGGCTGAAAGTGAAAATGTATTGTCTCTTTCATACTATCATGTGTTTGAAAATTGAATGTCATATTATAATTATGTATGGTTGCAATCATTTACACTGATCGGCCTCTTGAAACCGATATATAATCTGTGACGCAGTAGATACTAGGTATGATTTGAATTCGAAGTCCTTTAGCATCAAACCTTACTTGTAAAAAGGCTAATAATAAGGTTTTCACTTTTGGCAACAACTTACGTCAACTGACGTAAACGGTAATCATAAAAACAAATATGATTACCTTGTTAATAGTCACAATGTAGCAGCTCACTTAAAAACAAGGGAGATAATGGGTTACCTAAGTTGCAGGAGAAAATCTTGCCTGGGACGGTCCCATACACAAGATTTTCTCCTTTAACAGAGGTAATATTGTTACCCGATGAGTACAAATTTGAAAGTCATGATCTGTCAAGTCAAATTTGAAATATTGTTGGAAATTTCAACAAACAAAATCACTATAAAATTGTTGAAAAAAATTGTGGATTAGAATAATATGTTATGTATTGTGAATATTGTGTGGATATACCACCAATTGAATACACCACATAACACTTGATCCAACATCTTTTCATACTTTAATACAACTACCTTCCACCTTCTCCTCTTCACAAGTTATTAGGCACACGTGGAAGCTTGAGTTTGTTTTGCTGCATGCATAAGCTGATTAGGTGGTGGAATATTACAACATCCATCCCTCACTTTGTTGCCTATATATATGGATGGATTTAAATGTAAACATGATATAATTTTAATAATCTGAAGCTGATGCTCTTTCCATTTAATATCAATATAAAAGAAAAACTCTCTCTTGTGTTCTCTCTCTCTCTCTCTCTCTCTCTCTCTCTCTCTTGTTTCTCTTCTTCTATTTATTTACTTTTGTTTATCTATTCTTTAATTAATCCTTGTTCATCTATTGTTATTTAATTTTATTACAACGTTATGAAATATTTCAGATGCAAGGTTGTAATGCCTTTTATGTCTCGACCTATTTGTAAATATTGTTTAACCAACCAATGTTGAATGTATACATTCGAAAAGAAACTCAAGTTTTTTAAATGCATTAACGCTCCACTAAATTGCATTTCTAAACATCTGATTTGGGGTTATGAGATTTGGGTGATAGAACCCAATCTAAAGGATGAATAGATGAGATAAGATACTTTACTTAGTTATGTTAGCAAATCCGTAGGCCATCAAATCCAAGTAATGGCAAAGATTTTGTAAACTGATGACATGAAATGCATTGCAATGAATGAGATGATGGCGTGATGCTGGTTTCAAAATGAATCATTTAAATTTTATGATATCAAAATTATTTCATATTAATTTTGAAATCAAAGTTGTAATGGGTTTTGAAAGGATCAAAAGCGTTTTTTTTTTTTTTTTAATGTTATAAGCTAAATTTGAAGTTGTTTTAGGTTGTTTGGCAAAACTAAAAATACCTTTTTTTTTTAAATTGTCTCAATTACCCTCTAAAAAAGCCATTTTATGTCTGTTTGGAGAAGCCCAACAAGCTTTTTTTGGTTTTATCTTTTTTAATACATATGAATTGTCTCTAAAATAAGTTAACATTATAATTATAATATAATTTTATTTAAACTTCTGTAAATTTGACCGAATGAATGGAAACAAATCAAACAATACAGTACAATTTGGGGTATCTAATTAGGAAAAATAAACCCTATATAATAATTTTGTAGTATTTGTACATAAACAATCAATTAAAGAAGATTAAAAGAAATGATTAAACTTAATTACTCACCTATTAAGAATGGGACGGGTTTGGAGAGAATGTTAAACAATTATGTTGACTTGCTATTGGAACGACTTGGTAAGCTTTTGCTTCTGATTTTTTTTTTGTTTGATTCTTTGCTTTGCTGTCTATTCTGTTTGTTTGATGCTCTATTTTACTTCTATATTGTTTTTAGTTGGGTTGGATTGGTAAAGAGATTTGTATAGTATGGGCATTGTTGAAAGACTCTAATACAATGGCACAAATGTAAATATTTTATAACTTGGATTTTTTTATTATTTATTTATTTATTTATTTTTTTTAAAAGCTAGCCCAGGCTACTTTGCACATACATCCGCCCCTGAGTACAACCAAAGATGACAAACAAAACCCACGCATGGAACAGAAGAATTAATACTTCAAGTACCAAAGATGCATTCTGTAGTAGTTCATTTAATCGGACAAAGGACACATTGCTTTTTCAGCCATATACCGATCAACCTCTTCCCAATTGCCTTCCGGGAAAACTTTTTTGGCGTATTCCTTCATGAGGTTGAAGCCAGCAGTATGACCGGCTTTAAATCCGAGCTCTACAGCTTTTAACTTGGCTTTTGAAGATCTGGCAACGTCATATGTAAGAACTTGTCCTTTTTCCTCTAACTTCTGAATCCGTTCCTGCAGCAGCAGAATTTTCTCCAAAAATTCCTTGCTACCCTCATGTGGTGAAGAGGAAGCGGTTTTCTTCTGCGGTTTTCGACCTTCATCCATCTGTAACAGAGAGCAATTTATTAATTATTAACATTTAAATGTTTATACAATTTTGCAAAGAGAGAGAGAGAGAGAGAGAGAGATAGCAACGATCGTTATCATTTCAATCTCTAAAGAAAATGACCCTTTCTATCTCTTCAGAAACCATGACAGAGAAATCGAACAACTTGGTATAGGCGATTTGACAAATATAAAGCCTTTAAACTTACAACTGCTGGTGGTGGTGGCGACGACGGAGGGGGTGTGAAGAAAAACGTGAGAACTTTTAGAATACAGTACCGAGAACGATGGAACTCAACAGAGAGGTAAGAGACATATTATATATTATATATTAAAATAAGAGAACCGGTTCAACTGGCTTATTTACTACTATTACGTCTTTTTATATAATTAATGCAAATCCGTTGGATCAAGTTTATAATCATCCAACCGCATGGTCATATCAATATTCATGCTTGTTCGAATGTCGATGCAGTGTTTTAAATCACTGCATACACATGTATCACATCCCTTGACTCCTTGAGCCTCGTCGAAACAATAGATAAAGAAACCCCTTGTCTTACAATATTAAATGATTTGGATTTTTTTTTTTTTACAAGAGACTAGTACTGGAGGGGCCCACTATACATTGGAAAAACACTTGCATAGAGTACTCCTTGCAATGCTTCCTAATAAATGGGTGCATTCCATATTTCCATGTGGTGTGGACAAATTTATCCCTTCTATTCTATAGACACATGTACTGTTTGTAGGCGGGAGTAATGCTAAAGTGAACTCTGTTGAGATGTGTCCATTTACTGTTGGTATAATTATCAAAGTTTGACAACAGGTCCACAATATTTACATGATAGAATAAAAGAATGAAATGACTTAATAGGGTGGGGTAGTTTAGGTATAATATCTACCTATCTATCTATCTATCTATCTATAAACAAATGAATAAATATTGTGAAGCAAAAACCATGGATGGAAAGTCCTACCATGTGTCTCATTCAGAAACTATCTAATTGATTTAAACGTTTGTCATTTCTTATGTGGCACAGGTTTTGTATTAAGTATTATTATTTTTAAAAATAATAAATAAAACCCAAAAAAGAAATTAGCATTAATAACTCTTCTTCTCTCAAAGCATTGATATTCTCATTCTCTTAACAATTAAGCGTGTGGCTACTCATTTACCGTTGTAATCACACATCAACCAAAGTTCTAATTCCAACCAAATGTCCATATTTAGTAGGATAGTAAATATAAATATATATTAATTCATTCAATAACGAAGGATGCATGCATGAATGACTTAAATACTCTATGAAAAACTATTCAGAAAGTCAAAGAAGAAAACTCCTTGATCTTCTCAATATTAATTAATTGAGATATCACCTCCTCATATTCTTAATTACCATTCTACCTATTTAATATATTCGAGGAGTTTCTATTACATGCTTACAATGTAGCAACATATTAAATTAAACTAATCATTCTCTTTCCTTATTATGTTTTTTACTTTTGTGATTCTAGCATTTATGTGTATGTTTATAACATCTTGAATATGTGCTTCATGTTTATGATCTATTCAAATGTTATATGTGTGAATGAAACTAGGAGCTATTTGTGTTAGGTGTTTTTCACATGCTCTAGGTTTAATTCAAGTTTTGCATCTAGACTATTATAACTTGTGTTCTCACATGTTTAAGTCTAGTTGTTCCTTGGAATGTATTGATCATATGTTCTATGTTGTATTGCTTGTTTGCATCATTTACATTCACGTGATCACACTAGGAAGTCCTCGTAAAAGGTATGAAGTCTTGGTTAGGATGTGAGGTCCGGATAACCAAGCAACAAGTCTTGACTAGAGTTGGGAGGACTCGGATAGTTAAGAATGAAGTCATGGCTAGAATTGGGAAGGTCTGGATAGTTATGCATTGGAGGCTCCCTAGAGGCATGAGTTCCTTGGATAGGGAGTTGGCTACATTATTGGTAGGCCCGAGCGTTTGGATAGGCATAGACTCCAATAGAGGGTGGTACATGGGATGTTTATGCACGCTTGAGGAATTTCTAATCTTCCAACGATGTTGGTTTGGTATGGACTCCAATATATGGTGGTTTCACATCATTGAGGGATTTTGTATCTTCCAATAGGGATTGGGTAAACATAGACTCCAATAGAGAGTAGATCATAGGTTGGTCACTTTTTGAAGAATTTCTAATCTATCATCCAATATATATAGTACCTAATGGTTGTAGTTCAACCCGTGGATGTTTCCTCCTTGGAGGTTTTACCACATTAAAAAATTCTCTTGTATTTGTTTATGTGTATGTTTTAATCTTGTAGTACAATTTTCACTTGTGATGTATTTGGAAACAAGATTTTGTAAAGTTTGATTTGTAAGCATATTCATTTTGATCATAATTGTAAATATAATTCTTTTATTCATTGATTTTTATGTATAGGTATTCTTTGAATGATACTTGTAATATATTGGACATTATTGAGTTACAAGTATTCTTTATTTTTATTTTAATATAGTTTCTTCACTAGCAAGTTGTTGTGTTCTTACATTGTAATATTCATAGTACAACTTGTGGAATGTGCTCTTCAGTGAATATACTTGTATATGAGATACATTGTTTCTTGGTATATGTTTTGTAGACTAAGGGTGGTGAATTGAGCATACATGTGCAAATTGTTTTCTCATAACCATTTTGTTAAAGGTTAATTTGTATGCTCACCAAGGTTTTAACATAAGTCATGAAAGAGTTTTTAAAACTACTGTGTCAACCTATTCACCCACCCTCTAGGCTGTTTAGTATAACCTTGTAGGTATCTTCAATTGGTATCAGAGGGGGTCACTTAAAGCAATTAGTGTGATTCTGGATCTACAAGGTTATTTACTATGATAACAACCTTTTGTCTATAATTGTTTGTAATGGTTGTCCTCTTTTGTTGGTTAGGAAAATGTTTGTTTTGTTGAAAATATTCATGAAAGACTTCACTAAGTCTAGTGATGAGCAAGCTTGGTTGGATTGTCAAGAAATGTTTCTCTTCTCCAAGTTTTATATTTGATGGAGTAGTTTCTCTAAACCAATATGTTCATGAAGTATGAATGAAGTTTATTTTTGAGAAGTTGAAACTTTTAGACCTTTTTGCCATTAATAGTGGTGTAAGTTTTTTAAACACCTTGCTCTTAATAAAGATTTAAATATGGCAAAAGAGGCATGGAATTAATTCCAGGCTAATTATGAAAAAAAGGTTCTTCTTGTTTTATATTTCATTTGTCTACTAACAATTTTGTTGATAAGCTTGAAAAGAATATTAGTGACAAAAGCAAAAAAAGAAGAAGTTTTCCTGGAGAATGATCGTTCTAGACATGATCACTTGACTTTGCAACTTAGTGAAGAAGATTGCAAATCAAAGACCACCAAATTCAACTTGATGGCATGAGCTCAATCTCTTGAGAAGTAAAGAGATAAAGCTTTGAAGGAAGTTGAAGTGAAGAATGAAGTGATCAAATGTCTAGAAGAGAAGACGGTTGAAGATGCTCTTGTGTTAAAAGTTTAATGAGTGATTTTGCTAATAATTTGTTTTTTTTTTTTTTTTTAAGGAAACAATCAAAGGAAAGGAAGAGGAGTTAACAATCATGAAGGCCAAAGAGCTTGGTAAACATCATGAAGATTCAAGTGATTTAGGCTTTGTAGATGAGCAAGTGGAGTCCTCTACAACTAAAGGCAAGTCACTAAGGAACAAAAGGATTTCAAAGGTCAATTTTCCAAGGTCAAATGCAAATTAAGAAGAGTAAGGAGCCTTCATCTTTGGTATACTCTCACCTAAATAGTATCATCTCCATATGTATTCCGGTTTGGCATTTTTGAAATGTTGTAGTGCATAGTAAATCTAGATGCCATAAGTATATTAGACAATGCAAACTAGGGAATGAGATGTATGTTATTGAGATGAGAAAATCTTCTATGAATGTTTCTTGCATGATAACACTTTGGATTTTGTGCGTTATAATGATAACCATATGATGAAAATTGTTAAGAAGATTAGGGTGAAAATGAGTGTTTCACATTATCATATGCATAGTCTTGATAATATCTTTGTTGATGGCAATAATGATGTGTTTAACATAAGAAATATCTTTATAAAGAAAATAGTTGATGATTTATCTTCTAGATATGATATTGTCTTGAGAAATGATCATGATGATTTATGCATTTGTGCACCCAAGACCAAATGGGTCCAGGGTGAGTGCTCTTACCATTAGTGTAAGTTTCACATGTGAGTTAGCTTTAAGATTAGTGTCAAGTTTTGAGTAACTTAGCTAGCTAACTTTATTTCTCTATGACTTTGACATGAACTTAGCTATCTTACAAATATTGCTATGATTGTCAAAATTTGTTGATTAACTTTTAAGAAATTGAATTATGATATCTATATGGTGACAATCTTGTTAAGACTTTTGGAGAAAGTCATTTTTGTATGTGTTTGAGTTGAAGTGTTAAGTCTTTATTCTCTTGAGATGACACACCAACAACTTGTTGTCATGAGGACATACAAGCCAAGAGAGCTCATAAAAAGAGCGAAGGCCTTGCATTTGATGAAAAAACTTGCTTAGGTATTTCTATATCCTAATGCTTGCCTTCTAGCTTTTCATCTTTCGACTCTATGTTTTTCATTACATCATGTAGCATGTCATATTAGAGAACTAGTATAGCATTCTTATGGTTCTCATTGACATTTTCTCATTATAGATCTTTTAAATGATGTTGTTCACAAAGGTCTTATTCATGATGCTTGAAATTCTTGTGTGATTGTTGAGTGGCTTGATAAGCAAAACTTAAATTGAAAATCAATATCTTTGAGAGCCTCTCAGTTGAGAAGCAATGATCATAAATAAATAACTTCTATTGTTTATAGATCATGCACTTGAGCTTGAAAAATTTTATTTTTTGAAAAGTGCACTAATGCTTCTCTTATATGTTTTAGTTTTGAGTATTTGTGGTTGAAAATATGTAGATTATGGATGCATCTAGAAGCCTATTGCTTAGTACATGATAGATGACCTTTGGTATGTATCAATTTTGCTTCGGCACTACATAGTAATCAACGAGCACCCTCATGGAAAGGGGTACACACTTTGGTTGTGCAGCTGCCCAATGTAAAAAGGGGCTACGCCATTGTGATGAGTGAAAGCCGTCATAAGGTGTATATGTTTATGTTAGAAAAATCAAAGAAGTGTTGAAAAGAATCATTAAAAGAAAATCTTTGATTCTAAGCCTAAAAGAAATGAAAAATAAAAAGCTTAATGGTGTATAGTTGAGAATTATGAAAAGCTCGGGTTGTCAAATAGAAACGATTAAACGAGCCACATGCACACACCCGCTCACATGTTATATCTATTTTTTTTAAGCAAAAATCTGGATGAATATCAGTTTGACCTAGATTGGAAATGCTTTAATTGGATAGATGTGGATAGAGTTTGTATGTTGATATCACAATTACTCCTTGTATATATGTGAGAAGCATTCACACGTACACATTTTGCTTATGTGCTTGATTCATTAGCAATGTGAGAATATTTTTGAGAGATTAATGAAAATTTATGATTCTCTCTTGGACTTTAAAAAGTGATGAAATATTTTCTCTTATTGCTTGAATGTGTGAATGTGTGGAGTTCCTTGTGAACAAATCTACTTGGTGATCATATGTGAAGCATGTGTTAAGGGAGAGCTTAGTTTATTCAACTTTGCTTTCTATACGATTTGTTTACTTAATATCTCGTTCTTTATCTCTTATGTCCTTTGTCTATTCCTTGACAAAAGGGGGGAGAAATGTATACCTCATCATGTGTGGAGAAATATTCCAAATGTGTGAGTATTGTACCTCTTTATGCTTAATTGAGACTTTGTCTTAAGGGGGAGAAAAGAATTTTTGCTTATATAATGTTAAGGTGTTTAAGAGTACATTTATTTAAGATAAGGCATTTGTTTGAGATAAGGGAAGTTCTTATTTGTTTGGCATATTCTTTTTGTTGATATGATGAATCTTGAAGATTGATGTGTAAAATCGTGTTATAAAAACCTAACTCGCAAGTGCACGAATCGTGAGATAAGTACAGTGACAAGTAGGGATCGTTCCCACGAGGAAAAGTGATTTATCGACTAAAACTAATTCTAATTAAAGCTAAGTAAGTAACAATAACCAAGAGATTTGAGATTGATTGATTGATTGAAGATTAAAACTAGATTAAACTAAGAAAGCAGTTAACAAGAATATGTGAATGTGAATGTGATCAAGAGGTGAGAGAACTAGGTCATCAAGCCAACTACGTTTACTCAATGCTTCGAATTGACTTTCACAAAGAATGTTAATCAAGTTAAGGGTTCGTTCTTAAATTATGTATAATTAGTGCTATGTGGTCCTGGAATAAATCAAGTACTCTCTACTGCAGTCATTAGCAAAACCTGCATGTAAACTATAGCAGAAAATACATCAACCATACACCAAGCGTTCTCAGTTAAGTCATTAGCAAAACCTGCATGTAAACTATAACCTAAAACCCACAAAGCACACAACCAAGTATTCTCAATCACAGTCATTAGCAAAACATGCATGTAAACTATAATTGAGAATCCATTAAGCACAAGAACAAGAGAACCAAAAATAACGTGCGATATCCTGCTACGACAAATTCATTCATTCAATTGCATATTCGCTGAGAATGGTGAAACCCACTCGTATCTCAACCTTTAACATATCAAACCCTAACTTCAAGTCTAGCACTAACCATGCATTAACAAGAAGAAATAATCACAAATTGAATGAATCGAAACTTGAATTAAGAAAATATAGTCAATTCTAATAAAGAGTATTCATAGAGGTTCACACTGAATCCCTAGTATGGATTTAGTTACACATAGATGAAATAAAAAGACAAGAGATAGAAAAGATAAAACCCATTGAGGCCTTCAATGAATTCTTCAAATCTTCAATGATGATTCTTCTTCGTCTTACAAACCCCCGATGTGTAAAGATGGATGATGGTGAAGGGGGATGGCCCCTTTGGTGGCTGGGGACCTCCCTTGGATGGCTCCTCTCGATGGCTCCCTATAGCTCTCCCGAAATTAGGGTTCAAAGGGGCTTAAATAGGTGTAGATGCTAAGCCAAGCCCTTAAACAACAAGGAAATCAACTCCCCTTTAGAACTCTACCTTTTTGGGATTCTATTTCTTTCCTAATCCATCCAAATTGATTGCTTATTGAAGGAAGATAAGGATTAGATGTCTAATTTCTTTCCAAGACTCCCACACATGTCCAAGAAGGTAATATTTCCCGTTCCGACAATTTGCGAAACAAATCCCGAAAGTATTCGCGGATTTAATAACTGACTGATCTGACCTTTGGACACTAAAATGGGCATAACTTCTTCTAGAAAATTCGGATTGACAAGCCATAAATTGGGTTGGAAACTAGACTTCTGGGGATTCAAATCCATAGGTGGTAGGACACACAGTTCAATCGGATCTGAGAGTTATGGGGCCAGCAATATGGGTCATCTGCACTGTCAGGGGCTACCGCTGGGTGGGTAAGTTGCCTACCCCGCGGAAAATAGAAGGCGACACCTCTGGAGTTGACTGCTAGGTAGGACAGCAAGGTAGGTAGGTGCCTAGGGGGCGGTAAATTGGATGATGCACCTCTGGACTTTGACGCAAGATGTTCCGCTTGATGTATATTTGCCTGGGCCGCGGTAATTGGCCAAATTGCCCGTTTTTCTCTGAAATACTTCAAATACAATACTTGGATTCAACAACCTGAAAATGCTCAAACACACAAATTAAAACTCTAAAAGACTCAAGAAACAAGCAAATGATTGGAGGAATGGGGATCGAAAACATATACAATAAATGACCGATCAAAGATGTTATTTCATATGTCTTGATATGCATGATGATTCTTCATAATGTTATATGCCTTTGTATGTTTGATCACAATTAATGCATGAAACCTTTTGTAATAATTGTATGATTGTGTTTGCAATCACCTTCTCCTTATTTAGTGTTGTATAGTAGTTGAGATTGCAATCAATTTCTTCATTCTTGAGGTTGATAAGAGAGTAATTGCAATGAGTTCCTCTTTGTATAGGGTTGATAGTAATTGTAGTTATAATCAATTCAATTGAGTGTAGTTACAATGAGTGCCTCTTTGTTTGGGGTCGATAGTAATTATGGTTGTAATCAATTTAATTGATTATGGTTGTAAAAAATTCCTCCTGCTTAGAGTGATAGTAATTGTGGTTGTAATCAATTCCATTGATTGTAGTTGCAAAAAATTTCTTCTCACTTAAAGTGATAGTAGTTGTTGTTATAATCAAATCTCTTCTTGTTTAGGGTCGAGATGATTGTTTTTGATACTAATTCCTTCATATTTGGGATTGATATGATTGTTTATGCAATTGTTGAACTTGGTAGAAATGACCCATGTTCTTAAGTGTTAAATTTATGCATTTGTGATTCATTATTCCTTGATGAGTTTGTTGTGTTGTATAGATTTGTATAACCTTTGCTAGGTTAACATAGGGAACAAACAAGAATCAAGGGAGAAGATAAAGGAGCTAAACACAAAGGTGGTTCAACAAGATGCAAGAAATCAAGATCTTGGAAGAAAGAATTTCTTCAAGCATAGTATCCACCTCCAAATGTGAGATCATCAAATCATTTAATGTTCTTTGGTAGCACAAGTGGCTAGCAAAGCTTGTGTGATCTCAAGGTATCCATTCTCTCTTTTCCTTTTGGCTTCATTTTAGGTCAAAAAGGGGGAGAAATTATGATATTGTTTTAGCATTTCTTCTTTTTGTATGTTTTAAGTATTGAACTTCATATGGCATGTAATATCTTGGATAAGATATCTTTGATGGATATGCATGTATTTAGGTGAAGCATACATCATGTATCCATTTTGAACTTAATTGTCATATATCATATAGAACTTAAATGCCATATTCTTGTCAAGTATATTGCCATATATTCTCTTGGATATTCTTGTGCTTTCAAGTCTATTTTAGGTGATATCAAGATAAGCTCAAGTGAAGAAGTTCAAGACTTGTTGAAGATTAGTCTAGGTCTTTAACTCATTGTAATGTGTGTTAGGGTTATGCTCAATAGCAAGAGTGTAATGTTGTACTTGACAATCTTTTCATATTAATAAAGTGATTTCTGTTAGTTAACAAAATCTTATATAGCATTTATTATTATTATTGTCAAAGTAAATAATCATAAGGTCAAAAGACTATGAGAAAAGAAAAATTGTTCGTACATCTGGATATATATGAGGTAGACACAATTCTTAGTTAGTCTTGAATAACGTTCACAACATAAGTTAAAGGTTGGACACATTTATCATGTTAAAGTTGTAGAATTCTTTTACTAGCATTTGAGTGGGATCAAATGCGTTGTGATGAGTCTAAAATCATCGAAGGGTCTTCGAGTAAAAGAATCTAGTGCACTGGGTGCATTGAACCGGATCACAATGAAATACTTTTTCTAGAACCGTCAATAGATAAAAGTCTTTTCATTATCAGGACAATCGGAGAGTCTATCTTAATCTTGAGATAAATGATGGACTTATGGTTGCAAATGTTATCATTTGAGCTATCAATGAGTACGATTATATAGTATAGTCTATCCTCGATAGTTTGGTGGTATTCATTTGTTAATCGATAAAGGACTTCATTTATAGATATGGACATCGTGGCTCCATTTATTAAATGTGAGTAGAATATCATCATATAGATCCTTTGTGGTTTTGGATATGAAATCTTAACGTTGAGTTTTCAATAGTGTCTATTGAAAGATGACTTCTGGACAAGTCATAATATATATCCAAGTTCAAAGTGTGGTCATATGAGTAAATATGGTAACTTGGAGAGCTATAGGCGGTCTATGAGCTCTTGGTGATTACTGATATTCTTCACGAGGATTCACTATCTCCCATATGATTGTCTAGGGTATCAATGAGTATCGTTACCTTATTCCATCTTTATTTAAGAGTGCAATTTTAGTTCTTTAATGGAATGAACTAAAATTAATAGATTGAACCTAAGTGAATCATTTGTTGATTATGATTGGGTTATGTCTATTAGAGCTTAAATTTATATAGGCCTGCCAAGATCCTCAATCCACACGGACTTGCATGAATCACTTGATATATTCTACCAGACTATTTTTGGGTCCATTTAGAATTGTATTTAATATATTAAGAATATAATTTGCACATTATTTAATTAATGGGCTGTTTAATTATATTAATATATTAATGAAAGGCATGTGGGCTTGTTTCTTTTAGTAAGAATGGGTCTAGCTCACATGTGGGCTTTTTATTAAAGTCCAAATGGATTAAATAAAATAAGAAAATAGTATGTAGGCCCAAGTCTCTTCTCATGGGCAGCAATGGGTAATAATTAGCCCATTATATTGTTTTGTTTTATTTGTTAATTAATTATTTAATTAAGAATCAAATCTTTTTCTGATTAGGAAATATGTTTCCTAGTTGTATACTACTATTAGTAGTATATTAAAAGTAAAAGACTTTATTTGTTTAGTAAAATTAGGAAGTCTTTTATTTAGTCACAAATACACTAAAGAGTTGGATTAGGGTTTGAATTCTAAAGAAGTCTTTGTATCCTATTTGGAAAAGGACTTTGGTGATCACCTTGTTGGACAAGGTAAGAATTCAGAAACCCTAAATAAACTAGGGTAGGATTTTCGGCCACCCAAAATCATTTAGGGCAAAAACTTCGGTCACTATAAATATATAGTGAGAATTTTCTACCAACCCTAGATTTTTTTCTTTGAAGAATTTATTTTCTTTGGCAAAAGAGAAAAAAAAAATCGTACTCTATTACTAGTGAGAATTCGGCCAAGGTGGTTTGTGAGAGAAGAATTGTTCTAGCTTCGATAGTGTACTAGTGATCTTAACATCAAGAGATCTTCTACACACTTTCGAATTAGGTTCACGGGAATTTCAATTTTACGATTGTGAATTCAAAAGTGACCGGAACATTTTTAGCAACCTTTTGGAGATTATAGTGACTAACAAAATCAGAAAAAGTGTTTGTTTGTCCATTCTCAGGTTCACAATTCAAAGAAGGGAGACCACGCTCTTAGGTGATTCACGTTCGTGATCGGCTTTGGAAGATCTAGTGGATTACCATCGACGTTAGTCAATCGGATCACACGACAAAGATATTTCATCTTTTCGTATGTATAATTAATTAATTAAAGGGTTAAGGTTCAATATGAAAAAAAAAAATTAAAATCTTCTAAACTCTCTTTTAGTCTCGCTTCCGCTGCGTGCACGTATTTTTTTCCTACAATTGGTATCAAAGCCTGGTTGTACCCTTTAATTAATTAACGTATATATACGTGAATCTTTTTCTTTTTATTGTGATTATGCATGTTTAGAAAGAGATGGCACTCTAGGTATTCTCATATATAATTACATTGGAATGTATGGATTTATATATGTTATATTTTGATATAAAGTGAATTGTTATTGCTCGATTTTGATCCTAGAATTTCAATGTATTTTTTGTTTTGGAATTGTAACAAGAAGGGTGGCCTATTATCGTCACAATTTCCTTCTTGGTAGTTGCTAATATTTTTTTTTATGCATTATATTAAACTGCAGTATTTTTTTTAATGTATTAAAATATAGTGCAGTATTTTTTTGTATTAAATACGGCTGTGATTAAAAAAAAAAAAAACTGCAGTATTTTTATTGTATAAATATGTTTGTAATATGTTCAAGCATCGAAGATTCGAAGACTTGAAGAATTAGTAGCAACTGGAACGAGTTTGGGACCATGCGCACCATAGCAACGTGCACGCGCGCAAAATTGCACGCAGCTGTGCATGTTGGACTGTGGGCTGCGCATGGCAGCCCCATGGAGTCTTTTTTTTTTTTTTTTAAATTGGACTGATCTAAGGGGAAAAAGCATCACAAGCGATCATATGCTGAAAAACCCCTAGACAGTATCCGTATATAAAAGAGATAAAAGAAAGTAAAAAGTGACAAAAAACAACAAAGCACAAAGAGCTAGGGAAAACAACCCCAAACAAAAAGAGGCACACAGCAGCCCTTATTAGGGTTGTGGAGTGTGCACGCCAATTGCGCAGCCATGGGTGCTCACATGATCCATGGGCCGCTTGAAGATTTGTTCGCCAAGAAAGGAGATTTTTTGTATTCCAAGCAATTGTAATTTACTTGCTTTTATATGATGGATCAAAATCGTGGCTATTTATTTTGTGTAAATATTACAATATTTGTTATTGTTTGATAACATGTAATGTAGAATAGGAGTGCCACTCATATATCTCTTTTGGTATGAACATGCATTGAATGATTTAGGTATCTAATTGGCATCTAGATAACTTGGTAAATCATTCTATGAGATTTAATCACATGCCTTAAATAATTGAGTGGGAGGAGGTGTATTGCAAACACCTATGGCCTCCAAGGTTAATTGAACTATATTATTTTTGGTAATCCCCCCAAGGGGTGTCCATGAATGCAATATAGCAAGATACTTCCTTACAAGGATAGACTAGACAATTGACTCAAACGAGATCTACTCCCCATGGAGGGATTTTCGTGAGGGAATATATTGAGGGTTGAAATCTTGGTAGTACACTCAATGTGGTTTTATTGATATCCTCCCAAGAGTTCTTATTAATAAAATCACAAGGCTAAAATTGAAAACGTTGGTTGTTATGTTAACAATTAGGTGGGTCCTAATCTAACTAATAAATGGTGCGAACTCCCAAAGGAGGCGTAACATTTACGTTGAATTTTACAATTGAATTATAAATATTTAATTCAAGATAAATATTGGAAAATGCTAAACAATGATTATTTACTTATATATATTTTTTGTTTTATTCAGAAATCATGACCCCATCCCTAATGAACATCCTGAAAGATAACACTTTAACTGGAGATAATTATGTCACATGGAAAAGGAAAATTGGGTTGTTGCTGCAAGCTGAAAAACATAAATTTGTTTTGTCAACTCCTAAACCACCTGCTCCTACTATTGCATCTAGTGTTTTGCAAAGAGATGAGTATGAGCAGTGGAAGACTTCAGATGATATGACTAAATGTTATATCATAGCCACTATCTCCGACGTGTTGCAACAGCAACATGAAGAAATGGAGTCTGCTGCTGATATAATGATGTCTCTAGAGGAGATGTTTGCTATGAGATCTAGGTCGACTAAGAGAGAAGCAGTGACTGCTTTTTTGAATCTTAGGATGAAACCTGGATAGGCTGTGAAAGATCACATGATGAAAGTCATAGCACATCTAAATATTACAGAACTTAATGGTGCTGAGATAGATGGTGAGACTAAAATTGACATGATTGTCAACTCACTGTCAGATTCCTTTGATCAGTTCAATTGGACTACACCTTGAACAATAAGGAATACACCTTGCAAGGCCTGATGCAAGATGTTTAAAGTGCTAAAAACATCCTTGTGAAAATCAAAGGTCAAGAGATTCATATGGTTGGTAAAGTTGTTATTGTTAAGACCCGTCAGAAGGTCAAGGAACAACAGAAGAAAAAGCAACTTGGGCCTACCAAGAAGGAGACCAAGAAAGTAACCAAGATCAAAGGGAAGTGCTTCCTTTGTGGTGAAAAGGGACATTAGAAAAGTAATTGCCCAAAGTCTCAGAAAAAGAAGGAACAAGGTAATATTAATTATCTTGAAACATGTTTTTTGGCAGACTCTACCGATTCTTGGATCATAGACTCAAGAGCCACTAATCATGTTTGTTATTCCTTGTAGAGTTTTTAGGAAAAGAAAAGGCTGAATAAAGATGAAAACAACTTGCGTTTAGGCAATGGAGCGTTGGTGTCTGCCAGTGCAGTGGGAGATGTTAGAGTTATCTTAGATTCTAGTATGCATTTAGATTTAATAGACGTTTATTATGTACCTCAATTCAAGAGGAATTTGATTTTAGTTTCTTGTTTGAATAATTTTGGATATTCGGTTACTTTTAATAAAGATTTTATTATTAGTAACAATAACAAATTTATTTGCAAAGGTACATTGGAAAACGGTCTATTCTTTTTGCATAGGAATATTTCTCACTTGTTAGACACAGAAACAATGGAACCTAATCATAAAAGAGTAAAATTATCAAAAGATGAAACCTACCTATGGCATTTGCGCTTAGGTCATATTAACCTTAATTGGATTAAAAGATTGGTTAGTGATGGACCTTTAAGTGACTTAAAGGTTGATGATCTACCAACTTGTGAATCCTGTTTGGAAGGTAAGATGACTAAAAGGTCGTTCACGACCAAAGGCACAAGACCACTGAATGTTTAGGATTAATACACTCTGATGTATGTGGTCCTATGAGCATTCGAGCTAGAGGTGGATATGAGTACTTCATCACTTTCACAGATGATCATTCAAGATTTGGTTATGTGTATCTCATGAGACATAAGTCGGATGCTTTTGACATGTTCAAAGCATTCAAAGCTGAAGTGGAGAATCAGCTAGAGAAACACATAAAAATCTTGAGATCTGATCGTGGTGGAGAATATCTATCTGGTGAGTTTCAGCAATATCTTAGTGATAATGGAATCATTTCCTAGTTTTCTGCACCAGGTACACCTTAACAGAATGGGGTGCCAAAAAGAAGAAATAGAACTCTTTTGAATATGGTTAGGTCAATGTTAAGTTATTCAACACTCCCTGTTTCTTTTTAGGGATATGCTCTACAAACTGTAATGTACATTCTAAACGATGTACCATCAAAGTCGGTTCCTCAAACACCGCATGAGTTGTGGACTAGGCGAAAGCCTAGTTTACAACATTTAAGGATATTTGGTTGTCCTGCGCATGTGTTAAAAGGAAAGACAGAAAAGATGGAGTCCCGTACAGAAACATGCATATTTGTGGGGTATCCAAAAGGAACTAAAGGGTATTATTTCTATAGTCCTTCAGATCTTAAAGTATTTGTTTCGACAAATGCTAAATTTCTGGAAAAGGACTATATGAATGAGTTTATACCTAAAAGTAGAATTGTCCTGAATGAGATGTCAGGAGATACAATTCCACAAGAGGTTTCACAACCTGGCCCAATTGTAAGTTCCAAACCATCACAAGATCAACAACCTACCATTCCTCGTCGTAGTGGGAGGGTTGTAAGACAACCCGAGAGATACATCGGTCTGGGAGAATCAGTGGAGAATCTCCCGGACGACGATGATCCCTACACATATAAGGAAGCAATGGAGGATGTTGATAGTCGCCATTGGCAAAAGGCAATGCAATTTGAGATTGAGTCCATGTTCAATAACAAAGTCTGGTCCCTTGTAGACTTGCCTAAAGGGATAAAACCCATTGGGTGCAAATTGGTATACAAAAGGAAAAGAGGTATGGATGGAAAGGTGGAAACCTTTAAAGCTAGATTAATAGCTAAAGGTTACACACAGAAAGAAGGTATCGATTACGAGGAAACCTTCTCTCATGTGGCCATGCTTAAATCCATTAGGATACTCTTATCCATTGCGGTATCTTTAGATTTAGAGATTTTACGTCAAGATAGCTTTCCTTAATGGAAGTCTTGACGAAAGCATCTATATGGTGCAACCAGAAGGATTCATTGAAAAAGGCCAAGTGGAAAAGGTATGCAAGTTGCAAAAATCCATATATGGATTAAAGCAAGCATCCAGATCCTGGAACATAAGGTTCGATCAAGCTGTGAAAGGTTTTGGATTTGTTCAGAACCTTGACGAACCTTGTGTATACAAAAGGATCAAGGGTGACAAGTTGGTTTTCCTAATTCTTTATGTTGATGATATACTACTCATCGGAAACGATGTAGGTGTATTGACATCAGTAAAAGAATGGTTAGCAAAACAATTTGATATGAAGGACTTAGAAGAAGCAAGTTATATTCTTGGTATCCAAGTAATATGGGATAGAAAGAATAGAACGATTGCACTATCCCAAGCTTCATACAAGCTTCATACATAGATAAAATCTTGTCTAGATTTTCCATGCAGGATTCCAAGTTACCTTTCAGGCATGGAATCAAACTTGGTATCCGAGTTATATTCTTGGTATCATAGTAATATGGTATGTTACCTTTCAGGCATGGAATCAAACTTTCTAAGGAACAAGTTCCTAAGAATGAGCATGAAGAGCAATTCATGAGTAGGGTTCCATATGCCTCGGCAATTGGAAGTCTCATGTATGCAATGCTCTGTATTAGACCAGATATTTGTTTTGCTGTTGGTATAGTTAGCAGGTTTCAATCGAAATCTGGTCCTGATCACTGGACGGCAGTCAAGCATATTTTCAAGTATCTTAGGAGAATGAGAGACAATATGCTTATATACTCTGGAGGGGATTTGATTCCCGCAAGGTATACAGATTCTGATTTCCAGTCGGATTCTGACTTCAAAAAATCCACATCAGGATCTGTGTTTACTCTTGGAGGAGGAGTAGTCATATGGAGGAGTATCAAGCAATCATGCATTGCTGACTCCACCATGGAAGCTGAGTATGTTGCTGCATGCGAAGCTACCAAAGAGGCTGTTTTGGCTCCGCCAATTCTTGATTGACTTAGAAGTGATTCCTAGTGCGAATAAGCAGATCACTATTTACTATGACAACAGTGGAGTAGTGGCTAATTCGAAAGAACTAAGAAGTCATAAGAGAGGAAAACACATTGAAAGGAAGTATCATCTTCTTAGGGAGATTGTTCATAGGGGTGGCGTGACGATTACCAAAATCGCGTCAATAGAAAATCTAGCGGATCCCTTCACAAAGGCTCTACCACAGAATAGTTTTGATGGGCACCTAGAGAATATGGGTATGAGAGATATGACACATTTACTATAGCGCAAGTTGGAGATTGTTAGGGTTATGCTCAATAGCAAGAGTGTAATGTTGTACTTGACAATCTTTTCATATTAATAAAGTGATTTCTGTTAGTTAACAAAATCTTATATAGCATTTATTATTATAATTGTCAAAGTAAATAATCATAAGGTCAAATGACTATGAGAAAAGAAGAATTGTTCATACATCTGGATATGTATGAGGTAGACACAATTCTTTAGTTAATCTTGAATGACGTTCACAACTTAAGTTAAAGGTTGGGCACCTTTATCTTGTTAAAGTTGTAGAATTCTTTTACTAGCATTTGAGTGGGATCAAATGTGTTGTGATGAGTCTAAAATCATCGAAGGGTGTAAGATCCATTATTTGTATTGGCTTGATTCCATTGAAAAACGCTCTATATTTGTATTAGTAGTTGCTTAAGTATTTCTTGGAAGAAAAGAGCCTTAAAGGTGAAGAAGCAACATTTTGTGCAAATATCGTCTTCAAGGGGAACATCGCTTACTTGGATGCTAAGGTATCAAGATTCTTCTTCCTCTTGCAAGGCGTTAGTGCACACACACACAATTCATACATGTGTGTCCCTGCATCATAGTTCAAACATTTGGTATAACACTTCAAAATACATTTTGTATGCACATGCATTCATCTCATTGTTAACAATCTTGTAGAATTGCATGTTTTCTCACTATCGCTTAGATATGGCATGCTTGTGTTGTATAGTATTTATTTGTTTATGTTTCTTGTATTTTGGACTTGAACATGGTCTTATTTGATTCCTTATTGAGTCTTGGTCATTTCGGTTACTCATATGTTAAGTTTCGAGTCTAAACGATGTAGCTACGCTACTTTTCGTTCTCATTCGTTAAGTTGTGTTCGTCGTCATTTTTCGAGATGAATTCTCAACCATTTGTCAAAGTTTCATAGTCGTCATCATGCATGAGGGAGTTACAATTCGTAATCCGAAAATGGATTCGAAATCGGAGTTCGGATGCCCGAATACAGTTGAAGAGCGTGAGAGGTGCGCGGGAGAAGCTTGGTGGCCAAAGGCCATGGCAAGGCTTCCACATGTGGAGGCCGTGTGCCACATGGCCCAGCCAGCTCTCTGGCCACGTGTGGCACACGTGCCTCACACATGGACAAGGCTGGCCTAGTCTATTTTTTGGACAAAAATGCCCCTCTTCCTTCTCCTTCAAATGACCTCTCTTCCCTCCATTTTCAATTGACTTGAACATCATCAAATCTGATTTTCTGCAGAAATGTTCTTGATTTTGGTTTACTTACTTTGATCATAACTTCTTCATACGAACTCGAAATCGAGTGATTCAAAAGCCAAAATTGTTGGTCTCGACAAGAGCTAAAAATCCCAAGCATTTTCATAGGCATTTGATTTCGTCATTTTTCACAGCACTCTGATTTTCAGTACGAGGTCCATTAGTTGTATGTGAAACTTCTTCTCTTGCAATTTCATTTGATCATCTCTATGATTCTTTCTATTTGATTGTTGAAATATATTGAGAAGTATGTTAGATCATATGCTAGGGTTGTATGATTGATTAATTAATTGAGTTTAGCTTTGTGATTTCTCTTAAACATATTTTTGCTAAACTTGAGATTGATTGAAATTGATTCTAGAAATTGTTTTTATAATGTGCTTCATGTTATCTTCTAGGCTCAATTTCTTGATATAAGAACTAAGATTTTTGTGACATATATTGAATATCTTAATCTTGTTCTTATTGTTTTTGACATGCTTTGATTTCTAGATAGATTTGTGATTGTGTGTTGATAGTATATTCTAGATTATCATTAAGCATGTTCATAGAGTGTTTTTGATCTACTTACTCTATTTGTGTGTGCTTGCATCATTTGCATCACCTAGATCATTGCCTTGTAATAGGTTGAAAGTCTCTTGTCAAGGTGAGTGAAGCCTATTTGACTTGAGCAAGAAGACTTGGCTAGGAAAGGTTTCCGGATAGCCAAGCAAGAAGCCTTAGTTAGAATCAAGGTGATTCGGATAACTAAGCAAGAAGTCTTAGCAAGGAGTTTAATACTTCGGATGGTTGAGCTAGGATAGCTTAACTAGGATCACTTGATCTAGATTGCTAAGCAAAGAAATCTTCCTAGAGGCTTTTTAGTCTTGGATAGGAAGTTGCCCTCTAGAGGTGTGGGATACATCTTGGATAGAGAGTAGGCTAGGTAATTCACTAGGCCTTTGAGAGGTGATTAGGATTTGATAGCTTGAAGTGGATATCATAGTGTTGATAGCTTTGAGTGTGTAAGTTCTTTTCGTATAGCGGATTTGCTTTGCCGGTGGTTGTGGATTCAACCCATGGATGTTTCCTCTTTGAGGTTTTACCACGTTAAAACAACTTGTGTCTCATTTTCGCTTTATATTTCTTTATCTTCCATAAGTTCAGTTGCATTGATTCTTTTGTATATTGATGCTTACATGAATTGATTCATATCATACAATTGTTATATCATATCAAGTGTTCATTTCATTCTTATATTCCGCAATTTTTGAATATTGGAAGAATTTGGGACTATACTTATTCACCCCCCTCTAGGTATAAAACACTATTGCTTTAAAGGGAATTTCAAAGGGTCTTCGAGTAAAATAATCTAGTGCACTGGGTGCATTGAACTGGATCACAATGAATTACTTTTTCTAGAACCGTTAATAGATAAAAGTCTTTTCATTATCAGGACAATCGGAGAGTCTATCTTAATCTTGAGATAAATGATGGACTTATGGTTGCAAGTGTTATCATTTGAGCTATCAATGAGTACGATTATATAGCATAGTCTATCCTTGATAGTTTGATGGTATTCATTTGTTAATTGATAAAGGACTTCATTTATAGATATGGACATCGTGGCTCCATATATTAAATGTGAGTAGAATATCATCATATGGATGATTTGTGGTTTTGGATTTGAAATCTTAACATTGAGTTTTCAATAGTGTCTATTGAAAGATGACTTCTGGACAAGTCATAATATATATCAAAGTTCAAAGTGTGGTCATATGAGTAAATATGGTAACTTGGAGAGCTATAGGCGGTATATGAGCTCTTGGCGATTATTGATATTCTTCACGAGGATTCACTATCTCTCATATGATTGTCTAGGGTATGAATGAGTATCGTTAACTTATTCCATCTTTATTTAAGAGTGCAATTTTAGTTCATTCCACAATTTTAGTTCTTTAGTGGAATGAACTAAAATTAATAGATTGAACCTAAGTGAATCATTTGTTGATTGTGATTGGGTTATCACTATTGGAGCTTAAATTTAGATAGGCCCGCCAAGATCCTCAATCCGCACGGACTTGCATGAATCACTTGATATATTCTATCGGACTATTTGTGGGTCCATTTAGAATTTATTTAATATATTAAGAATATAATTTACACATTATTTAATTAATGGGCTGTTTAATTATATTAATATATTAATAAAAGGCATGTGGGCTTGTTTCTTTTAGTAAGAATGAGTCTAGTTCACATGTGAGCTTTTTATTAAAGTCCAAATGGATTAAATAAAATAAGAAAACAATATGTAGGCCCAAGTCTCTTGTCATGGGCGGCAGTGGGTAATAATTAGCCCATTATATTGTTTTGTTTTATTATTTAATTAAATGGAAATTAATTAATATGTTAATTAATTATTTAATTAAGAATCAAATCTTTTTCTAATTAGGAAATATGTTTCCTAGTTGATTAGGAAATATGTTTCCTAGTTGTATACTACTATTAGTAGTATATTAAAAGTAAAAGACTTTATTTGTTTAGTAAAATTAGGAAGTCTTTTATTTAGTTACAAATACACTAAAGAGTTGGATTAGGGTTTGAATTCTAAAGAAGTCTTTGTATCCTATTTGGAAAAGGACTTTGGTGATCACCTTGTTGGACAAGGTAAGAATTCGGAAACCCTAAATAAACTTGGGTAGGATTTTCGGCCACCCAAAATCATCTAGGGCAGAAAATTCGGTCACTATAAATATATAGAGAGAATTTTCGGCCAACCCTAGATTTTTTTCTTTGAAGAATTTATTTTCTTTGGCAAAAGAGAAAAAAAATAAAACCTGCTCTATTACTAGTGAGAATTCGGCCAAGGTGGTTTGTGAGAGAAGAATTGTTCTAGCTTCAATAGTGTACTAGTGATCTTAACATCAAGAGATCTTGTACACACTTTCGAATTAGGTTCACGCGAATTTTAATCTTACGATTGTGAATTCAAAAGTGACCAGAACATTCTTAGCAACCTTTTGGAGATTATAGTGACTAACAAAATAAGAAAAAGTGTTTGTTTGTCCATTCTCAGGTTCACAATTCAAAGAAGGGAGACCACGCCCCTAGGTGATTCACGTTGATGATCGGCTTTGGAAGATCTAGCAAATTACCATCGACGTTAGTCAATCGGATCATGCGACAAAGGTATTTCATCTTTTCGTATGTATGATTAATTAATTAAAGGGTTAAGGTTCAATATGAAAAAAAAAAATTAAAATCTACTAAACTTTCTTTTAGTCTCGCTTCCGCTGCGTGCACGTATTTTTTCCCTACAATGTGAGGGTGTGTTTTTGTGACTAATCTTCATGTTGTATGTTTTAGTATATGTATAGGGGTTTTGACATGGAATTGAGATTGTTAGGTTCTTGGTTTTTCTTGGCATAAATTCCATATCAAAACGACGTTTTTTCTTGTATTGTTTAGTGGTCTTAAGAATGATAATTCAAAGCTTCAAAGAAAGACTTGGCCACAAATTCATGCAAGAAGGTGTGTTCGAAGGGGAATGTGCTACATTGAACAATAAAGATAAAATAGACCTCATTCCTCTTATAAGGTGTAGGCATACACACACATGGCATTCATTTGTGTCCCTGTTAGTTGTACACCATTTGTATAACACACACTTTATAAACTATGCACATGCATTAGTTTCAAATATTGTGAAATTACATGTTCTAGGACTATGTCTAGGAAATGGCATCCTTGTGTGATCTTGTGTTTGTGTTTTATTATATTTGGACTTGAACATGATCTCATATAATTTCTTATTGAGTCCCAGTCATTTTGGTTACTCATTCATTAGGTTTCAAGTCCAAACAATGTAGCTACACTACTTTGTGTTCATATTCATTTAGTTGTCTTCGTCGTTGATTTCTGAGATGAATTCTTAACCTTTTGTCAAAGTTTTATAGTCTTTCTTGTGCATGAGTGAGTAATGATTCGTAATCTAAAGATATATTCAAAATCAGAGTTCAGAGGCCCGAATACAGCCAAAGAACGCGAGAGGAGCTAGCTTAGCTAATGGCCAAGCAAAGGAGGCCACGTGTGGTGCACGTGTGGCACACGGCCAGAGACCTCCTCTGCCTATGTGTGCCACACGTGCCCCACACAGGATGCGTGACATGGTACCTCTTAATTGGTCCGTCTTCTCTCTCTCTTTCATCTCTTTTAAATTCTCCAGTTCCCTCTCATTCATTTTATTAAGAAAAATTAGAAACTCTCATGATCAAAATTTTCTCTCAACTTTTTCTCACCTTCTGTTACCGGAAAATCGTCACTAGGGTGAAATTCCAAATAACGACTTTAAAGGGACCAAGATCAAGATTGACCCTGGTCGATTGACTCTGGTCGGAGGGGTATCAAGTAGTTTGATACCGACTATGTCCTTGACAATGCTCATACGGTTTGGAGCACAAGAAAATAAACAAGAATAAGCTTTTTATTGATCATCACTTTGCATCACGAGTACATGAACTATGTTTTTCTTTTGGATTAATAGTAAAATGTGGAGATTGAGTGAGTTACGAGATGGAAATGATGGTGAACTCGTGCGTGTCGATAAGTGGAACTGTGCGTAGGGTTTTTGGAGATGATCTTTTTTTTTTTCCTCTTTTTCCCGGTGTAAAAACTTGTTATATATATAGGTCCTGTTACTTGCCATGCACTCCTATAGTTTCGGTCTAGGGTTTGGCAATTGTAGGACCTCCTTCCTTTAAGGAGATAATCTCGGAGCTTTTACGTGCAGAATCTAGTCTTTCCTTCCTAGGAGGAGTCAATCTCGTAAACAAATCTTTCTATTATCCGGGAGGATTCTAACTGCGTTGACCTGTTTAAACAAGACTCTCTGGTGGAAGGAATATATCTCCTCTGTTTTTACTCGATGGCGGCATTTTAATAAGTCTTTATGGAGCTTCTAATTTCTGGTATGAGAATCTTGCTGCTTTGCTTGGTGGGCTGGTTATATCATAAAGTGTAAGCCACTAGGCATCCTGCTACTGAAGTAGGGGGATGTCTAGCCGGTACCATAGCGGGATGCTTAGTGGAACTCCGTGTCGGGGTGCTGCGAGCTTCATAGGAAGCCATGACATGACTGGGTTAGACCCTACTACAGGTTTTGACGAGTAGCGCGACTCAGGTCAATGTTTATGAATGATGATGCTGACGGGGTCATTGAGAAGCTAGAGAAGGGCTGGGTCGGACCCTGCTGGAGGGGGTATGCACTCGGATCAGTCGGGGTCTCCCTCTATCGGGGTAGTCGGATGGTGTCTGGACTCCTATGTCCTCCTGGTGTCGAGGTGGAAAATTCTTCTTTGATCTTTTGCCAATTTTGGTGGTTAACACATTCCAAACACCATAACTTTCTCATACGAAGTTGGAATTGGTTGATTCAAGTTGGAGATTGTTTGTAATCGAGTCCTCTACCTTTTCCAAGTAGTCTTGTAGCTGTTTAATCAATGTTTCTTCAGGTTCTACTCAGAAAAATGAACTAGCTCATGATCTTAAGGTAGTTGTCATATCTTTGAGATTTCTTTTTTTTATAACCTTCAATTTGCTTGGGGTTTCTTCTTCTATATGTATTTATATGTATGGTGAATACTATTGAGAAATATAGCTTTACAATCAAACCTAATCAAAAGTCTAATTATAGACATATGTGAACTAATTTCTTAGATTCTAGGTTTTTCACATGATTGAGAGTTGTATTGTGATTAGTTTGATATCTAGGGTTATTTGCGGATTGATTGATGTATTTTATAATCAATAACCTTAACATGTGCTTAGATCCTTTTATTGAACAAATCTAGGATTAGCACTTTGATGAGCCGTCGTGCACTCACAAAAATGATATAGTTTTTGTTTGATTCTTGAAAACCCTTTTAAGCCACTTAATCCTTTTAAAATGTGATTTGATAGCAAAATGGTAAGCAAGTTCATTCCACAGGGATATGGAGTGTTAATTAGATAGATTGACTAATCTTTGAACAATAAAATAAATCATAGTGTTTGATAGATGTGTGGTTTCTAAAACCACCAATGCTAACTACTAAAATGAAAATACAAAAATGTTATGAAAAATAGAATACTCAACGCCTTGATAAGAGAAATGATGAAAACAATTAATAAGATAGCTAGAGAATAGATCGATTAACAATTGAATGTGGGTTATGCCAAATAGCTACTTTAATGTACCAATCTCATTATGTTAACCACTAAAGGCTTAGATTAGTGGGGTTGATATACCCACCACTAATCTATTCTATTCAATGGGTTTTTAATCACACAAGGAGTGTCAATCCACATATGAATATATAACAAATTACTCCACTCAAGATTGCAATTAACAAGTGATATACAAGTCAATTACATAATCAATAGAATCTATTAATTTGAATGAATAGAACACATAAGAGATTCATTACAAGCTAAGCTAAAACCCACAACCAATTGATCATCAAATCTATCCCCTAGATTAGGGGTTTAGTTACACATGTTTGCAATAAATGAAAAGAAGTAAATAGTAAGGAAATAACCCTTGGGTCACCTTCTTTAAGCTTGATCCTTCTTCTCCTCTATGCTCCTAAATGCAAGGAATGGAAGTAGAGGATATGTCTTAAAATGTGGGTGTTTTGGTGGAAAGTGACAAAGGAATTTGGGTGGAGAAATGGTGGGATAGGAATGATGTAGGGAAGGAATCAAGGCTTTGTGTTGAGGTTTGGATGGGATTAGATGAGTTCAAGGAGAGAAATGGAGGATGAGGAATGGTATGCCATGGATGAGAAAGCTAGATCTCCAAAGATGTAAATTCGTGCTCTCTTCTCACAAGATCTCATGATGATGAAGATGGAAGGCCGATCTATTTATACACACTCTTAGACATGTACTGATAACTACTTGATTCGCTGATGTGGCACCAAGTTTGCCATTTTGTCGCTATGGCGACCCTGGTGCGTAAAATGGTTAGATGCAAAGGTCGCCATGAAAACCATCTTTTTCGCCATCTAGCAAGTGGCAACCATGAGCAAATGGTGTAGAGGTCGCCACTTGCACAACAAGGTCGCTATGGCGACCATAAATGGTTACCCTCAAAATGTAAAGAGGTCGCCACTTGCACCATCAAGGTCGCCATGGCGACCATAAGTGGAGAACCTTGCCTTGAAAAGTGAGGTCGCCATTTATAGGGGTAGGTCGCCATGGCGACCCCCAAGTGGCGACCCACCTGATGCTTTTAGAGACCTTCTGTCGCCATGGCGACCAAGTGGGGACCAAATTGCGACCTTCTGATGTTCTGAAGAATCCTCTATCGCCATGGCACCCATGTACTGACCTCCTCTTGTCTAAGTGGAAAAAATGCCCTGTTTCTTCCCATTTGTGAGCCATTTTGCACACAAGTCCTTCACTTCATCCCAATTGCTCTTGAAACCTAATAAAACCTGAAACACTCAATTTAACACCATTAAACACGGGGAAATGCCTGAGAATCAAGCAAAAAGAATCGGAAGTGAGGGTCAAAATCATACCAATGTTGGCTTGATCACACTTGTGTTTATGTTTTTAAAGACATCTAGGATTTAATTGACTATTCATTATATCCTTGCTCTAAATCTTTGGCTAGAATATTCATTAAATATATTTTGTGATTCTAATATTTATGTGTATGTTTATGAAAATGCCTACAAGGTTATACTAAACAACCTAGAGGGGGGGTGAACAGGTTGACACACTAGTTTTAAAAACTTTTTCATGACTTATGTCAGAACCTTGGTGAACATACAAATTATATTTTAACAAGATTGTTATGAAAAAAACAATTAGCACAAGTAAGCTCAATTCACCACCCTTAGTCTACAAAACATATACCAAGAAACAATGTATCTCATATACAAGTATGTTCAATGAAAAGCAAATTCCACAAGTTGTACTTTGAATATTACAATGAAATACACTAAGTAAAACTTTACAACATGATATAGAATATTGCAAGATACAATGTTCAAACACTTATAAGATACAAGAAAAACATATTGATTCAACAAACAATGTGTGCATCTCTTTCTTTATCAATAACATGTTTACAAGGATGTGAGGAAATGAAGATCATAAACAAGTTATATTGAACATACATACAAATATAAAGAGATAGAGATAGAGATAGAGACATTTGACACATTGATTTTTACTGGTAAACCTTCGAAAAGGAAACATCCATGGGTTGAATCCACAACCACCTGCAAAGCAAATCCACTATATGAAAAGGACTTACGCACTCAAGGTTATCAACACAATGATATCCACCCTAAGCTATCACCTCCTAATCTACCCTCGGGCTAGTGAATCACCTAGCCTACCTTTTATCCAATGTGTGTTTTATACCTCTAGGAAGCAACTTCCTATCCAAGGCTCTCGAGCCTCTAGGAAGATTTCTTTGCTTAGCAATCTAGATCACAAAGATCCTAGTCAAGCTTCCCTAGCTCAACCATCCGGAGTACCAAACTCCTTGCTAAGACTTTTGCTTGGCTATCCGGAACAAATTCCTAGCCAAGTCTTCTTGCTCAAATTGAAGCTTCACTCACTCCAAGATGAGACTTCCACGTTTTGCAAGACAAATGATCTAAGTGATGCAAATGATGCAAACACATGCAATATAGAATATATGAGGAAACTAGAAATGATCAATGAGCACACAATTGTATATTTTCCTAGTTTATGACCCAAAACATGACACTATACAAAATGATGCATGAGCATATGAAATGTATGGATAAGGTACACTCCATGAAGATCTAGACATAGACAACAAAGTTCATAAAACAAAGTTGTCTAGATCTTAAACATGAACAAAAATCTAGAGCATGCAAAACACCTAAAACATGCCAAATCCTAGATTTTATTCATGTTACTAAAGCTTGAAAACAAAGCATGTTCATTAAGCATATATTCAAGACTTTAGAACACAAACAACAAAAATGCTAGAATCACAAGATATGATCAATGAATATTCTAGCAAGTATTTAGAACAAGGATATAATTAAATGATCAATTAAATACTAGAAAGCTCTAAACACAAAAAACAAATGTGCTAATCCTAAATATGTTCAATTAAATGATTCAAGCACATTTCAAGGATTATTAATCATAAAATGATTCAATTAAGTCACAAATAATCCTAGATATTAAACTAATCGCCATACAACTCTCAATCATGTGAAAAACCTAGAATCAAAGAAACTAGTTTACATATGTCTCTAATTAGACTTTTGATTAGGTTTGATTGTGAAGCTATCTTTCTCAATAGCATTCACCATACATATACATAAATAGAGAAGAAGAAAACCCTAGGTAATTGAAGATCAAAAAGATGAAATCATAAAGTTTAGTTCAATACCTAAGAATCCCGTGCAGTTTTGGTTTTAAGTAAAGAACCACCTCCAAACATGATCAAACAGCTGCAAACCTTTTTGTAGAAGATAGGGAACTTGAATACAAAGATTCTTCAACTTGAATCATTCAATTCAGAGTCCAAATGAGAAAGTTATGGTGTTTGAAAGTTGAGAAAGTTGGAGAGAAAAATTCTGCACTTCTCTTTTTCAAAATTTCTTCTTAGAATGAAATGGGAGGGAATGGAGAACATTTAAAAGAAATCAAGAGAGGGAAAAACGAGCCAACCAGCTATAGCCATCTCACCATCCATGTGTGGGGCATGTGTGGCACATGTGAGTAGAGGGCCTCCTTGGCCGTGTGCCACACGTGGCTCACCAAGGTTGGCTGTTGTCCAATCTTGCTCCTCTCACGCTCCGTTCACGTTCTTTGGTCATATCCTAGCATCCGTACTTTGATTTTGAATCTATCTTTGGATTACAAATTGTGACTTCCTCACGCACAACTACGACTATGAAACTTTGATAAAAGGTTGAGAATTCATCTCAAAAAATGACGACGAAGACAACTCAACGAATGAGAACGCAAAATAGCGTAGCTATATCGTTTGAACTCGAAACCTAATGAATGAATAACGGAAATGACCGGGACTCAATAAGGAATCATAAGAGATCATGTTCAAGTCCAAAATACAAGAAACACAAATAAATAAAAACAATATCACACAAGAATACCATATCCAAGCGATAGTCATAAAACATGCAATTCTACAATGTTTGACAATATTAGAATAATGCATGTGCATACTAAATTGAGTGTGAATGTGTTATACCAAATGTTTGAACTACGATGTAGGAACATACATGTATGAATTAAGTGTATGTGCGTTTACGCCAGAAGAAGAATCTTGATACCTTAGCATCCAAGTAAGCGATTTTCCTCTTGAAGACGATATTTCCATGAGAAGTTACTTTTCTCCTTTGAAGCTTCTTTTCACCAAGAATCACTGATGTGTAAAATCGTGTTATAAAAACCTAACTCGCAAGTGCACGAATCGTGAGATAAGTACATCGACAAGTAGGGATCGTTCCCACGAGGAAAAGTGATCTATCGACTAAAACCAATTCGAATTAAAGCTAAGCAATTAACAGTAACCAAGAGATTTCAGATTGATTTGATTGATTTGAGATTAAAACTAGATTAAACTAAGAAAACAATTAACAAGAATATGAGAATGAGATCAAGAGGTGAGAGGACTAGGTCATCAATGATCCCCAACTACGTTTACTCAATGCTTCGAATTGACTTTCACAAAGAATGTTAATCAAGTTAAGGGTTCGTTCTTAAATTATGTATAATTAGTGCTACATGGTCCTGGGTTAAATTAAGTACTTCTACTACAATCAATAGCAAACCCTGCATATAAACTATAACAGAAAATACATCAACCATACACCAAGCATTCTCAGTTGAATCAATAGCAAACCCTGCATATCAACTATAACCTACAACCCACAAAGCACACAATCAAGTATTCTCAATCACAGTCATTAGCAAACCCTGCATAAAAACTATGATTGAAAACCCATTAAGCACAAGAACAAGAGAACCAAAGATAACGTGTAATAACCTGCTACGATAAATTCATTCATTCAATTGATTATTGGTTAAGACTGGTGAAACCCACACATCTCTCAACCTTAACATATAAACCCTAGATTCAAGACTAGCACTAACCATGCATAGACAAGAAGAAATCCCAAATTGAATGAATCGAAACTTGAATTACTAAAACATAGTCAATTCTAACAAAGAGTATTCATAGAGGTTCACATTGAATCCATCGTATGGATTTAGTTACACATAGATGAAATAAAAAGCCAAAAGATAGAAAAGATAAAACCCATTGTGGCCTTCAATGAATTCTTCAAATTTTCAATGATGAGTCTTCTTTGTCTTGCAAACCCCCAATGTGTAAAGATGGATGATGGTGAAGGGGGACGGCCCCTTTGGTGGCTGGGGACCTCCCTTGGCTGCCTCTCGATGGCTCTCTCTCTCCTCCCTCCCGAAATTAGGGTTCAAAGGGGCTTAAATAGGTGTAGATGCTAAGCCAAGCCCTTAAACAACAAGGAAATCAACTCCCCTTTAGAACTCTACCTTTTTGAGATTCTATTTCTTTCCTAATCCATCTAAATTGATTGCTTATTGAAGGAAGATAAGGATTAGATGTCTAATTGCTTTCCAAGACTCCCACACATGTCCAAGAAGGTAATATTTCCCGTTCCGACAACTTGCGAAACAAATCCCGAAAGCATTCGCGGATTTAATAACTGACTGATCTGACCTTTGGACACTAAAACGGGCATAACCTCTTCTAGAAAATTCGGATTGACAAGCCGTAAATTGGGTTGGAAACTAGACGTCAGGGGCTTCAAATCCATAGGTGGCAGGACACACAGTTCAATCTGCGCTGAGAGTTATGGGGCCCGCAATATGGGTTATCTGCACTGACGGGCTACCGCTGGATGTACCGCTGGGTAGGTAAGTTGCCTACCCCGCGGAAAATACAAAGTGACACTCCTGGAGTTGACCGCTAGGTAGGACAGCAAGGTAGGTAGGTGCCTAGGGGGCGGTAATTTGGATGTTGCACCTCTGGACTTTGACGCAAGATGTTCCGCTTGATGTATATTTGCCTGAGCCGCGGTATTTGGCCAAATTGCCCTTTTTTCTCTGAAATACTTCAAATACATCACTTGGATTCAACAACCTGAAAATGCTCAAACACACAAATTAAAACTCTAAAAGACTCGAGAAACAAGCAATTGATTGGAGGAATGGGGATCGAAAACATATACAATAAATGACCGATCAATCACCTAATAAACTAACCATTACAAATAAAGAGTGTTTTGCAATGGAATCAAGCCAATACAAATCAAGGATCTTACAATAACATCTTGATTATGTGCTTCATGTTTATGATCTATTCAAATGTTATATGTGTGAATGAAACTAGGAGCTATTAGTGTTAGGTGTTTTTCACATGCTCTAGGTTTAATTCAAGTTTTGCATCTAGACTATTATAACTTATGTTCTCACATCTTTAAGTCTAGTTGTTCCTTGGAATGTATTGATCATATGTTCTATGTTGTATTGCTTGTTTGCATCATTTGCATTCACGTGATCACACTAGGAAGACCTTGTAAAAGGCATGAAGTCTTGGTTAGGATGTTGATGAGGTCGTTTGTGTACTCAACAAAGTAGTAATATGGTTTTTTGGTTGATTCTTGAAAACTCTTTTAAGCCACTTAATCCTTTTTAAAATGTGATTTGATAGCAAAATAGTGAGCAAGTTCGTTCCACAGGGAATGGAGTGTTAATTAGATAAATTGACTAATCTTTGAACAATAAAATAAATCATAGTGTTGATAGATGTGTGGTTTCTAAAACCACCAATGCTAACTACTAAAATGAAAATACACAAAAATGTTATGAAAAATAGAATACTCAACACCTTGATAAGAATAGTGATAAAATCAATTAAAGAGATAGCTAAGGAATAGATCGATTAACAATTGAATGTGGGTAAGCTAACTAGCTACTTTAATGTGCCAATCTCATTATGTTAATCACTTAGAGGCTTAGATTAGTGGGGTTGATATACCCTCCACTAATCTATCCTATCCAATGGGTTCTCAATCACACAAGGAGTGTCAAACCTCATATGAATATATAACAAATTACTCCACTCAAGATTGCAATTAACAAGTGATATACAAGTCAATTATAATGAATGGAATCTAATTTATTTGAATGAATAGAACACATAAGAGATTCATTACAAGCTAAGCTAAACCCACAACCAATTGATCCACAAATCTATCCCCTAGATTAGGGGTTTAGTTACACATATTTGCAATAAATGAAAAGAAGTAAATAGTAAGAAAATAACCCTTGGGTCACCTTCTTTAAGCTTGATCCTTCTTCTCCTCTATGCTCCTAGATGCAAAGAATGGAAGGAGAGGATATGTCTTGGAATGTGGGTGTTTTGGTGGAAAGTGACTAAGGATTTTGGTGGAGAAATGGTGGGATGAGGAATGATGTAGGGAAGGAATCAAGGCTTTGTGTTGAGGTTTGGATGGATTAGATGAGTTTAAGGAGAGAAATGGAGAATGATGAATGATGTGCCATGGATGAAGAGCTAGATCTTAAGATGTATTCTCTGTTCTTTTTTCTTAGATGGTCGATCCTTTTGAAGATGAGAAGTCGTTCTATTTATACACACTATTAGACATGTACTGATAACTGCTTGATTCGCTGATGTGGCGCCAAGTTCGCTATTTGGTTGCTATGGCGACCCTGGTGCGTAAAACGGTTAGATGAGAAGGTCGCCATGAAAATCATCTTTCTCGCCATCTAGCAAATGGCGACCATGAGCAATTTGTGTAGAGGTCGCCACTTGCATCTCGAGGTCACCATGACGACCATAAGTGGCGACCCTGCAAAGTGTGAAGGGTCACCACTTGCATCATCAAGGTCGCTATGGCGACCATAAGTGGCGACCTTACCTTGATTGAAAAAGGTCGCCACTTGCAAAGGGTGGTTGCCATGGCGACCCCAAGTGGCGACCCACCTGATTCATTTGAAGTCCTTCTGTCACCATGGCGACTAAGTGGCACCCATGTAGCGACCTCCTCATGACTAAGTGGCGAAAATGCCTTGTTTCTTCCCATTTGTGATGCATTTTTCACACAAGTCCTCCACTTCATATTCATTGCTCTCGAAACCTGATAAAACCTGAAACACTCATTTTAACAACATTAAACACAGGAAAATGCCTGAGAATCAAGTGAAAAGAAAGGAAATGAGGGCCAAAATCATACCAATTTTAGCTTGATCAGATGTGAGGTCCGGATAACCAAGCAAGAAGTCTTGACTAGAGTCGGGAGCACTCAGATAATTAAGCAAGAAGTCATGGCTATGATCAGAAAGGTCCAGATAGCTATGCATTGGAGGCTCCCTAAAGGCATAAGTGCCTTGGATAGGGATTTGGCTACATTATTGGTAGGCCGGAGCGTTTGGATAGACATAGACTATAAGAGAGGGTGGTACATGGGATGTGTATGCACGCTTGAGGAATTTCTAATCTTCCAACGATGTTGGTTTGGTATGGACTCCAATATATGGTGATTTCGCATCATTGAATTACTTGTGATGTATTTGGAAACAAGAATTTGTAAAGTGTGATTTGTAAGCATATTCATTTTGATCATAATTGTGAATATAATTCTTTTATTCATTGATTTTTGTGTATAGGTATTCTTTGATTGATACTTGTAATATATTGGACATTATTGAATTATAAGTATTCTTTATTTTAATTTTAATATAGTTTCTTCACTAGCAAGCCGGTGTGTTCTTACATTGTAATATTCATAGTACAACTTGTGGAATGTGCTCTTCATTGAATATACTTGTATAAAAGATACATTGTTTCTTGGTATGTGTTTTGTAGACTAAGGGTGGTGAATTGAGCATACTTGTGCAAATTGTTTTCTCATAACAATCTTGTTAAAGGTTAATGTGTATGCTCACCAAGGTTTTAACGTAAGTCACGAAAGAGTTTTTAAAACTAGTGTATAATGTCAACCTATTCACACCCCCCCCCCCCCCCCCCCCAGGTTGTTTAGTATAACCTTGTAGGTATTTTCACACGTGAGGCTTAGAGTCAAAGCGAATTATGCTCGAGGTGTGAGAGTGAGTAGTTTCTGATACGAGGGCGCTCTTAGGTGTGGGATTCGTCATTGTGCAAGTTTCCCTTAAGTGCCTTCAAGTTGCCTTAGAATGTTTTTGCATGTGTCTACTCTTCTCTATCACACTCCATTGTATCTCATCGCTAGTTAGAAATGCCACTTTTGATTTGTTTGCTAATGTCTAGGAAAATTTTAGATTGAGTCATTTTATTGTTATCTCTTATTTGTTTTGTTTTGAGTTTTGCTCGAGGACGAGCAAAGGTTTGGTTTGGGGGTATTGATCGAGCCAAAAATGTTGTATATATTGGCCACCTTTTCCTGATCCTTTGTCTCGTTTTCGTGCATTTTTATGTCTCTTATGGGGTCTTTATTCGTAATTGCAAGCATTCGTACATTTCCAGTGTCAAAAGCGGAATTCAGGATTATCATGCGAATAGGGATCAAATGGTGCAAAAAGAAGAACAAAAATCATCAAAAGCTCTAAGAGTGCGGGTACAATACGGGTCATCAAACCGCACTCAACCCGTACACTTCCAGCATAGGAATTCTCACGCAAAACCCACACACAACCCATACACCAAAGGATCGAAGAAGACAACAGAACGTCATAAAGTGCGAGTACAGTGTGGGTCCCTTACACGCACTCTACACTTTCCGGCGTGGGAATTCCCACATTGGACCAACACTCCACCCACACTATATGGGAAACCCGAGAGCTGAAATCTTGAAGAATCGATAAAGTGCAGGTACAGTTCGAGTCCCATACCCGCACTTGACCCACACTCTACACTCTCTAGCACCGAATGACGGGGTTTTTAGGCCATTTTAGAGGGATAATGTTGTCATTTCATGCCTAAATCATGCCCTAACCTCCCAAGCCTATAAATATACCATTTTCTTCACAAGACTTATCAACTCTTAACCCAAATAACTTAGAAACCCTTTATTCTACACTTCATCTTCTTCACACAACAAAAGAGAGAAAGAGACCTTTAAAGGCATCCATGGAGGTTTTCCACCATGGATTGCCTCACCATCACCACCTTCTACTTTAAACCATCCATCTTTGGAGGAGATTCATGAGGAAAGAGCCATTTTACCTTGTCTATGAGGAGGAGAAGCTTTAATGAAGCTTGGAGATCCGAGATGACAATTGGGTTCCTCTCCGAGCTTGAAGATCCAAGATTGACACCTTGGGTTTTCTCTTTTACTATTCACTTGTATTTTCTTTATTTGATGTGTATCCCCATTAGGGAAATATGTAAATCTAACACAAGTTATATTTATGTGATTAACTTGTATTTAATATTTTCAAGTATTTGTCTCATTCAATTGCTTGGTATTGATTCTTGACTTGTGTTAAATAGACTTGACAACCCTCCTAGATGGATGTTTAGGGATATCTCTTGTCTTTATATTCATGGCATGTAAGGTAGAAATTGATATGTGTTCATGATTGGGATTAGGAGTAGATTGATGTAATTTAGGAGTAAATTAATCAAACATCCCTCGATTGTGTGTATGTTGATGGATATTTCGAAATGCATGTTTTGGATTGATTTAAGTGTTTGAGAATTAGGGTTAAGTAGGTTTATCTACTCTTGGCCTTGATTACGCTCTTAATTGTTTGGGTGAAATTCATGATGAGTACATACCATGCCATTGTAGATTTCAGTTCTTTAGAACTTTATGCTTGATACGACCCTTGGTCGTTGCTCGTGCGATACACCCTTGGTGAGTAGTGATCGAGGGTCTGAATTTACACTTAATGCTTCCATTATATGGTTGTTACTTACACATGACAGGTGAATAGCGATCAATGGTTGATCCTTTAATATTCCCTTAGGCTACCCCCTGGTTGTTGCTTGCGTAATACACCCTTGGTGAGTAGGGATCGAGGGTTGACCTTTATGTTTAATGCAGTCCTTTTATGGTCGTTGCTCATGTGATACACCTTCGATGAGTAGCAACTGAGGACTATGCGACTCTCTCCATTTCCATATTTAAAGGTCATATCAAAGGCTAGGTTGAACCCTATCTTTGTAGTGTTTTATGTGGTTAGTTTAATGAGTGGCGTGAATGTCATGGTGGTCATGAGTACTTTGTGTGTCCATCTATTTATCTCTCCAAGCCATCTTTATTTTCATAACTTAGGGTGTTTGCCTTTAGGAGTAGATTAACTTAGAAAGGCAAGCACTCGGTTACATTTCTATCCTTAGTTATCTTTTTTTTTTCCTATCTCATCACTCTCACACACACACGAACATGCTTACACTTCACACACACCACTCTCACCCTTGCCATGTTCCCATTTATATTGCTTTCAATAATCACTAAAACGTGAAACGATCGACGGATGACACCTCCCTGTGGACGATACCCTCACTTACCGCTTTACTAGTTTTCAAAACTTTAGAGCACATTGCATAGGATAACTTTATAAATTCTTTTTGAATTTGCAATTTGATAACGACACAAAAAGTGCGTTCAGTGATTAACCCCATAAGGGGAGCTCAAGCAAAGAGAGCAAATATGCATACTTGCCACATGCAAAAATTTGAAAAAGCTTATGCCTATTTATTAATTGGTTGAGTATCTTGGTTGCACATATGCTTATATGATATTTTCTTCAATAAGTGTGAACCATTGCTTTGTTTGCAATCCATGTCATATTTTTATTCAAACATGCATTTTTGGACTAGGAGATCTACTTAGGAAGTACTCTTTGAATGACCTATAGTTATCTCCATGACATGATGATTCTTCAAATAACATGCTCAAAATGAGAAAGCATGAAATTCTTATGACATGCTCAAAATGAAATAACATGAGATTCTTGTGACATGCTTCAAAATGACAAGCATGAATTGATGATTGTAAATTCTTAAATGCAAAACTTGTGTGAAAAGCAATAGTGAGACTTTAAATGAATAAAGGATCTTGTATCCATTCTAATAATGTTAAAATCCAATGTCTCTCTTGCTTTATCTATTAAAACATAGCTACTATCATATGGGTATCTTACCCAGAAAAATCGAATAAGGTGAAAAAGTCACTCATGCTATGTTTCGCTTATAAAGTTGGATATAGTTGCCTCTTAATTGAAATCAATGAAAAATCTATATCCTTTCTTTGATTCATAGCAAATGGTGGAATTGGTTTGAATTCTATTGGTAACCTTTGTCATTTGCTTTGTCAAATACCATTGAATTTTGGACTTGAATGCAACATGTCTTGTATCCAAAGCATTTTTAATCACACATTTTCTCAAAAATAAATCTCCTTGTTTCTCTCCAATTAATTGACTTGTATAATGTTCTTGTATATGACTATGCAAATGTCTTATATGCTACTATCTCTCTTTGTTAAAATGACCCGATTAGGGACTACTCCTTTGCCTATCTCATGACAAAAATGAGGAGCATTATGTGGTAAGGGAGAGTGTTTATTGAGAGTAGCAAATTTGCATATTGGGAAGATGCTTAATTGAGGGGGAGTAACCCATTGAAGGGGGAGCATTTGCATTGCACATTCATTGCATGTTGTTGCATATTTTTTATTTAATGCAAATGCTTGTTTTGATTTCACTTGATCACACTTACTTTGGAAAGTGTAATCTTTTTGTTTTGAAGGATTGATTATTCTACAAGAGATTGAAGACTTCATGTTTTAGCTTTTCATCATCCCTTTGTAATGTAGAAAATCATAGTTGACCTTTAGTTTAAATTTTGTTGTGAGGATCAATGTGAGTGGTGGTTTTGTCATGAAATAGCCAAAGGGGGAGATTGTAAGTTACTCAAAGTTTGATTGGCTTATTTTGGTGACAAACCACAATTGAGGTTGTATTGTAAGGGTAGCTTAGGTGCATCATTATTGGTGATCAAGCACAACAAAGGCCCTCTCAAGACCTCAAGATGATAAGCACTTCAAAGGTAAAATACTTGTGCTTACTTGCTTTGAAGACAACTTAGTTACACATCTCATGCATATCTATACTTCTTATATGTTATGTGTTTTATGTTTGTGCATTCTGTTATTGAACTCTCTTCTTGCATGTTTTATTTGATTGCATCTTGATTGATAATTGCCTTGTCACTGTGGGCATTAGGATGCATTCTCTTCACACTTCACACTTGCACATCTTTTATGGTTTGTGTTGTGTCTTTAGTGTGTCGAGTAATTCGTTTCCCAAAGATTGTTCGGAAACTTCCATGCATGCACGTTGGTGTGATTGGTTTAGCACAAGGATCGCCTTCGGAGAATGCCCTTAGTGTAAGTTCCTCAAAGTTTGATTGACTTTTTTCAGTGCAAACCATGATTGGGGTTTGAATTGTAAGTGTAAGGACCTCTATTTTGTGATTGGCTTATTTCATGACATACCACATTGGGGATGATTGTGTTGTGGGTAGCTTAGGTCATCTTGATGATTATCAAGGCAAGCTTCCAAGCATCCCGGTGACTTCAAGATCAAGAGCTTCAAAAGGTATATCACTTGACTTGGTTCTTGAAGAGATTAGGTGCACACACACACTTGCATGCATCTTTATCTATCTTGCATTTGTTATCATGCATATGTGTTTCATTGATTTGTGCATCTATGTCTTTTAGCACACACTCACTTTCATTGCATTTTTATGATTGCATTTGTGGTTCTCGTAATTGTGTGCTTATATGCTTTATCATCACACTTATGCATTTTCATATATTGCATATCTTTTGTGTGTCACATGCTTGGTGATTTTTCATGATGTTATCCTTTCCCATGCATGTTATTTATTCACAACCACACTTGCACTTCATGTTAGTCTTAAGTGTGGTGTAATTCGTTTCCATTTGTGTGATCGGAAATGTCCGCGCTTGCATGATGGTGTGCATGTCTTAGCGCGATGGTTGACCACTTGAGAAGGACTCATTCTTCTCTTGGATAAGTGTTAGATTTGGTTTGGTTGATTGGAGTAAAGTGTCTAGGTTCAAAATATTGGATTTCAATGATTTAAATGTTTTTTCAAAACTGACCTTTGTATGGTCTTGTGACCATAACTTTTTACACAAAGTTTTAAATTGAGTTTTGTAAAATTCTGGACAAACTAGACACTCATACCTTTCCAACGATATATTATTCGTAATATTTCATGACCGTTTGGATTGGTTTTGAAATCTCCAAAGTGACCACCAAAACAGGGCAACTCTGTTGTTGTCCGTTTCTGACCTTTGGTCACTCCATTGACCATAACTTTTTCTACAGACATTGAAATGTCATTCCATAAATTGGAGTAGAAAGTAGACTTCCATACCTTTCCAACGATATATTATACGAAAGGTTTCGATGTCATTTGGTCATGTTTTGAGTCGCTTGAAAATCAGGTGCATTTTTTGCGCCCTGTTCTGCGGTCAAGGCCGCAGAAATAAGGGCGCAGAACAAGGATCAGAATTCATACTCTCTGTCCTCTTTTCTGCGCCCTTGGTTTTTGCGTTTAGGGGCCGCAAAATTGTCAGGTGCATTTTTGCGCCCTTGTTCTGCGGCCAAGGGCGCAGAACAAGGGCGCAGAATCAGCGTTTCTTTTGCAAACTTTTCAAAACGACGTCATTTCATCTAGGGGTCCTATATAAGTATCATCTTCTTCCTTGCTCGTTTTGAAGAGCTAAAAATCAGACCTTAGAGTGAGAAACTCAAACCCTAGAGAGAGAAAGCTTCAATCTTGCTTCTTTAACTCTCCAAACCCAAAACCCATGTGCATCTAACATGTTTCATGCATCAATCTTCCATGGGTCTTCTTCATTTATGACTTGGTAAGTAGAACAAACACTACATCTTCATTTATTGTTCTATCTTAGTCAAGACATGTCTTTTATTGCTTAGTTTAGCAAATCTTCACTCTTATTGCATATTTAGTGAAGTTATGACATGATTGGGTTTTGTTTGTGGTAGCTTACATGATTAGGATGATTTTCCCTAAATAGCTAACCCTAGAACATTCTTGTACAATTGATTGTTGATTAGGTTGATAGATTAATGTCTATTTATCTAGTCAAGCTTAATTGAATGTTCTTGTGGATTTAATTGACAATTATGTTGTTAGAAATTCTCTACAACTAATTGAGTTCACATGTTTGGACATGTTGACATTGTTTGATAGCTAGGATTGTTTTGTGATTGATAACATCTAGCTAAGCTTTATGATATGTCATTTAGCTTTTGATATCTAGGATTGATTTCATTGATATATCATCATTCTAGGTAAGCATATAGAGTTGCCTTGCTCTTGTTGCATTTTGAGTATTTCATATATTCACTTAGGTTGTTTTCTCTTCATTGAGAACTAAGTCTTGTGTTGCTTCCGGGATTAGGTTGCATAAATCACAAGCATTGGGACTAGGTTCACTTATACCGGGATTAGGTAGGTGTGTGATTACTTCCGGGATTAGGTTGTAATCGTTTTACACATTTAGTGGATTCGAGGTTCAAGTGTGGCTCACTTACATAGCCCGTGGTTTTTCCCGTGAGGGTTTCCACGTAAATATCAAGTGTCTTTTAATTTCCGCACCATATTACACTTGCTATTGTATTTTGACTAGTGGAGGGTATTTTCGTAATCTTGACCATTAACGAAAATTTGGTAAAATTGGGTAAAATCTATTCACCCCCCCTCTAGATTAATATTGAACACACCATAATTTGTTTCAATTGGTATCAGAGCGGGTTCCTAGATATACTTAGGTGATCCTTGCTCACTTTTGGTGTGTTTTTGCATTGTGTGTGATTGTTTGATTTCTTCATACATTTTGCATTCATCTCATTTGCATTCATCCAAACACTATGAGTGGTTTCGGGATGAGCAAAGAGGGAGCGTCGAGTGTGAGGCCACCGTTGCTCACCGGCGATAATTACTCCTCGTGGAAGGGGAAGATGGAAGCATACTTGTGCCAAATCCATGATAGGGCATGGATGGCGGTTGAAGATGGTTATGCTCCACCAAAGATGACTCCTACCGGAGGAGGAGAAGAAGTGCTTAAGCCTAAGGCACTATGGGACGCGCAAGAATTTGTTGATTCCATGTGGAACAACAAAGCCATACATGCTATCCGTTGCGCAGTCGATGAGAATCAATATAAGTTGATTCAAATTACTAGGATTGCCAAAGAGGCATGGGATATCCTAGAAGTTGCTCATGAGGGAACCGAAGTGGTCAAGGACTCCAAGTTACAAGTCCTACAAATTCTTTTTGAGACCATTCGGATGGAAGAGCACGAGCACTTCAATGACTTCCAAGTTAGGCTAATGGACATTGTAAATCAAAGCCATCAACTTGGAGACCCGTATTCGGATAGGAGAATCAAGCAGAAGATTATGAGATCTCTACCCGAAAGGTTTGAACCTAAAGTGACGGCTTTAGAAGAAAATGATTCCTATAAGGATATGAAGCCGAGTGAAGTCATTGGAAGACTTCTAGCCTATGAATCAAGAAAGGCTATCACTTCACCTCCTAAGAAGAAAAAGAATCTAGCCTTGGAAACTTCTAAGGTGGAAAAGGAGGAGGATGACTCTAATGAAGATATGGCACTCATTGTCAAGGGATTCAAGAAGTTCTTGAATCTACAAAAGAGTGGTTATGGCTCAAAAAGGGATAACTTCAAGAAGAAGAAGATCACTATCAAGAATGTCAAGCCAAACCATGAGATATCTTCAAGAGAGAAGATTCAATGCTACGAATGTGGAGGATTCGGGCATATCTCCCTCGATTGTGCTAACTTGAGGGATGGAAGAGAAGGAAAGGAAATGGATGCCACTTCAAATGACTCCTCAAGTGATGAAGAGGTTGTGGCTAAACATTTGGCTCTTGCTAGCTCTCACAAGCGGGACAACAAAGTGAAAATTGTTGAAGAAAGTCCCATGAGCTTGAATGATTGTGAGAATAATTATTTTGCCTTTCCGATCTTCTACAATGAAGAAGAGAATGAGAGTCAAGAAGCTTTTGACTCTAGTGAAGATAACTCTTCATCTAACTCCACATATGGATATGTGGAGAAAAAGGTTCTAGAAGAATTTCTCATTGAGTTTAAGAACATAGAAAAGAAGACCAAGGAAAAGACTCAAAGATTGAGAGAAGAGAATCTAGACCTTTTAGCTCATAATGACCACTTATATGAACAAGTGGAAAGATCCAAGAAGATTGAAGACAAGCTAAGAGATGAGCTAGCTTTGTCTAAGAGGAATGAAGAGGGGTTGAAGAGGGAGCTTGATGAAGCCAAAGAGTCATTGACTAGGATGGCCACAAGCACCAAGAAACTTGACAACATGCTTGGTGTTGGAAAGAGCCCTTATGACAAAAGAGGTCTTGGATTTGAAGATAGTGAGGAGTCCTCCACTCCCAACAAGACCGTATTTGTCAAGAGCTTAGGTAACAAAGAGACTTCACACGTGCAAACTCCTAGGAAGAAGATTGATCTAGGACAATGCTCTCATAATGCTCAAGTGAAGGTAGCTTCAAGAAGACAACCTCAAGCTCAAAAAGTTCCTCTTAATAACTTCCCTCAAGCTCAAATTCATCAAGGGAAGAGACCAATCATGCAAAATCAACCGAGGAAGCAATCAAGTCTTGGTCAACAACAAAGAAGGAGAAATCCTATCCAACTACCAAGACAACCACAAAGACATGGGAAGGCTCCTATGCATGCACAAGGACATGGTATGATTCCTAACTTTATCCCTACATGTCATCATTGTGGTATTGATGGTCATATTAGACCAAATTGCTTTCACTACATTAGAATGTGTAGAATTAGAAGCATGATTGAGAAAAAGAAGGCTAGAGCTAGAAAGCATGCTCATAGGAAAAATGAGAACCATTTACATGATCCTATGACTTCTAGAACTCTAGAACCTTTGACCCCTAGGAAGAAAAATGTATCACCTAGGTGGATAAGAAAAGATGAACCCGCTTGCTACGAGACAAACATGTCTCACATAGGTTCAACCGAGTCCAATGGACTTGGTAGGTCCATAGGACCTCATGACCTTCATTGTTGAAGGGTGGTATTTGACCCCAATAAGGGGAGCTCAAGCAAAGAGAGCAAACTTGCATGAATTGTCATATGCAAAAAGTTAACTTCTTTTATGCTCTTTTATGATTGTTTGAGAATGCTTGGTGAATAACATTGATTAATGCTTTAATAATGTTTTTAATAACACCTTGCACGGTTGCCTAGCATGTACTGCATGATTTCTATTTTTGCTTGAGTGTGCTTATCCATTTGAGGAATGTTCTACTTGTTAGTACATGTGATTGACCTCAAATTATTCTCCATGTTCATGATTCTTTGATATGCATTCTTAAGCTCTCTCTTGAAAAAGGGCTACTGGCAATATGACGTGCAGCCGCCCAATGTAGGAAATGGCTACTCATTTGAAACCGAGTGAAAGCCTTCAAGAGAGTTACATTAGCATGATAAACAGAAATACATGCTTGCTAGGATAAAGGAGAAAAACAGAAAAGTTGAAATGTGTTTGATGATGTGTGTGATGCATTGCTTAATAAAGACCTCAAAATTGTTGATTGATGATGTGTCTTGCAATGTAGAAAAGATGATATATTTTTTTTGATGTGATTAGTACACTCTGCACACAAATGCTTGGATATATATCTTCTTGTCATAACAACAGGGCTCTAATTGGTTTGACTTCATTTGGAAAACCTGTTGATTGTTGCTTTGATTGATTCTTATGCATGAGCTCAATAGTGCTTGTATTACATGCTAAGCAACTTTTACACACACACACTTTTCTGTGAATAAAATCTCCTTGAATCTCTCTCAATTACTTGAATTGCATAAAGTTCGTTTATATGATTATGCAAATGCCTTTTGTGCAAATAGCTCTCTTTGCTAAAGCAACCCAATAGGGGGAGCTCCTTTGCCTATCTCATGACAAAAAGGGGGAGAAGTCTTGAGAGATATAGGGGGAGCATTGTGTATGCTTTGGGGAGAAGTTTGAGAGAGAGTAACCTTTTAGGGGGAGCATTGCACATGCATTGTTTTGTATTGCCTTATTGAGTGCAAATGCTTTTTATGTTTGTTCACCTCACATGCACTTGTTCTTGGAAAAGTGCTTTGTTGCTATTGTGTGTAGGTATGATGATCTACGAAGAGATTGAAGACCTTGAAGACTTAGATTCTTAGGTTTCTCTCTTTGTAACGTAGAATACACTTTTGTTGACCAATAGCCTTATTTTGTGTTTTGTGAGGATTATTTTGTGAGTGGTATTTTGTCATGAAATAGCCAAAGGGGGAGATTGTAAGGACCTCTATTTTGTGATTGGCTTATTTCATGACATACCACATTGGGGATGATTGTGTTGTGGGTAGCTTAGGTCATCTTGATGATTATCAAGGCAAGCTTCCAAGCATCCCGGTGACTTCAAGATCAAGAGCTTCAAAAGGTATATCACTTGACTTGGTTCTTGAAGAGATTAGGTGCACACACACACTTGCATGCATCTTTATCTATCTTGCATTTGTTATCATGCATATGTGTTTCATTGATTTGTGCATCTATGTCTTTTAGCACACACTCACTTTCATTGCATTTTTATGATTGCATTTGTGGTTCTCGTAATTGTGTGCTTATATGCTTTATCATCACACTTATGCATTTTCATATATTGCATATCTTTTGTGTGTCACATGCTTGGTGATTTTTCATGATGTTATCCTTTCCCATGCATGTTATTTATTCACAACCACACTTGCACTTCATGTTAGTCTTAAGTGTGGTGTAATTCGTTTCCATTTGTGTGATCGGAAATGTCCGCGCTTGCATGATGGTGTGCATGTCTTAGCGCGATGGTTGACCACTTGAGAAGGACTCATTCTTCTCTTGGATAAGTGTTAGATTTGGTTTGGTTGATTGGAGTAAAGTGTCTAGGTTCAAAATATTGGATTTCAATGATTTAAATGTTTTTTCAAAACTGACCTTTGTATGGTCTTGTGACCATAACTTTTTACACAAAGTTTTAAATTGAGTTTTGTAAAATTCTGGACAAACTAGACACTCATACCTTTCCAACGATATATTATTCGTAATATTTCATGACCGTTTGGATTGGTTTTGAAATCTCCAAAGTGACCACCAAAACAGGGCAACTCTGTTGTTGTCCGTTTCTGACCTTTGGTCACTCCATTGACCATAACTTTTTCTACAGACATTGAAATGTCATTCCATAAATTGGAGTAGAAAGTAGACTTCCATACCTTTCCAACGATATATTATACGAAAGGTTTCGATGTCATTTGGTCATGTTTTGAGTCGCTTGAAAATCAGGTGCATTTTTTGCGCCCTGTTCTGCGATCAAGGCCGCAGAAATAAGGGCGCAGAACAAGGATCAGAATTCATACTCTCTGTCCTCTTTTCTGCGCCCTTGGTTTTTGCGTTTAGGGGCCGCAAAATTGTCAGGTGCATTTTTGCGCCCTTGTTCTGCGGCCAAGGGCGCAGAACAAGGGCGCAGAATCAGCGTTTCTTTTGCAAACTTTTCAAAACGACGTCATTTCATCTAGGGGTCCTATATAAGTATCATCTTCTTCCTTGCTCGTTTTGAAGAGCTAAAAATCAGACCTTAGAGTGAGAAACTCAAACCCTAGAGAGAGAAAGCTTCAATCTTGCTTCTTTAACTCTCCAAACCCAAAACCCATGTGCATCTAACATGTTTCATGCATCAATCTTCCATGGGTCTTCTTCATTTATGACTTGGTAAGTAGAACAAACACTACATCTTCATTTATTGTTCTATCTTAGTCAAGACATGTCTTTTATTGCTTAGTTTAGCAAATCTTCACTCTTATTGCATATTTAGTGAAGTTATGACATGATTGGGTTTTGTTTGTGGTAGCTTACATGATTAGGATGATTTTCCCTAAATAGCTAACCCTAGAACATTCTTGTACAATTGATTGTTGATTAGGTTGATAGATTAATGTCTATTTATCTAGTCAAGCTTAATTGAATGTTCTTGTGGATTTAATTGACAATTATGTTGTTAGAAATTCTCTACAACTAATTGAGTTCACATGTTTGGACATGTTGACATTGTTTGATAGCTAGGATTGTTTTGTGATTGATAACATCTAGCTAAGCTTTATGATATGTCATTTAGCTTTTGATATCTAGGATTGATTTCATTGATATATCATCATTCTAGGTAAGCATATAGAGTTGCCTTGCTCTTGTTGCATTTTGAGTATTTCATATATTCACTTAGGTTGTTTTCTCTTCATTGAGAACTAAGTCTTGTGTTGCTTCCGGGATTAGGTTGCATAAATCACAAGCATTGGGACTAGGTTCACTTATACCGGGATTAGGTAGGTGTGTGATTACTTCCGGGATTAGGTTGTAATCGTTTTACACATTTAGTGGATTCGAGGTTCAAGTGTGGCTCACTTACATAGCCCGTGGTTTTTCCCGTGAGGGTTTCCACGTAAATATCAAGTGTCTTTTAATTTCCGCACCATATTACACTTGCTATTGTATTTTGACTAGTGGAGGGTATTTTCGTAATCTTGACCATTAACGAAAATTTGGTAAAATTGGGTAAAATCTATTCACCCCCCCTCTAGATTAATATTGAACACACCATAATTTGTTTCAGTAAGGGTGGCTTAGGTGCATGATGATCTAGCTCAAAGGCCCTCTCAAGTCCTTAAGATGATAAGCACTCCAAAGGTATATTTCTAGTGCTTAGTTTTTCATTGAAGAGATTTAGTTGCATACACACACACTACAATTGTTTGCATATGTATGCTTTACTCTTATGTACATTCTCTTCACATGTCACATTTCACACTTGCACTTTGTTGTTGTATTTGATTGTGTGTTAGTGTGTCTAGTAATTTGTTTCCCAAATATTGTTCGGAAATGTCTGCACATGCACGATGGTGTGCTTAGGTAGCGCGATGATTGCCTTAGGAGAATGCCCTTGGCTTCTCCTTTGGTTTCACCAGCAGTGGTGAAATGGCGGTTTGATTGGTAACCATGACCGCCGAATGAAACCGCCATTTAGACCTAATCAAATTAAAATATCTTGGTCTCAAAACGGTGGTTTGGCGGCGGTCATGAAACCGCTGATGATCCTCTATTCTCTTAGGATCAATTCAGTGGTTGGATCAGGGTCGGTGGCTACCGAATGAAACTGTCGTTGCTCCCCTGTTCTCTCGAGATCAACTCGTTGGTTGAATCGGCGGTTTTGAAACCGCCGAATGAAACTGCTGATCAGTAAGTTTCAAGGATATCTCGTATTTTCACCATGCTTTTCATTGGCCTCTATAAATACATCACTTTCTCATCTTTCTGAACCAAATCTTTCAATACAAAGAACCCTAAATTCAATAGAGAGATTTGTGAGAGAAAAGGCAATCAAGATTGCTCATTTAAACACTCAAAGTCATTTTCATATGCATTAAACTTCATCTAGCATCTTCTAGCATATCTAGGATGCTTGCTTGCATGGGTCTTACTCAACACACTTGCTTTGGTAAGTTTTTCATTAATTTCATCTAATCTTAGTGTTTTACTTAACAAGGCATCTCTTTAATTACTTGTATGTTCTTAGATTATATTCTTATATGCAAGATAAAGATAGTTGTGTTGTTTTGATTGAGTGTTGTATTGTGATAGCTAAACTAGGATTGCTTAATCCATGTTAGCTAAGCTTTATGCCATGTCATATAGCTATTGATATCTAGGGTTGATTTAATTGTCATCTTATAATCCTAGATAAGTATTTAGTTTAACCTAGCATTAAGTACATATTTAGATATCTTTGCATATTCACTTAGGTTGTTTAATCTCTTTAGTGAGAACTAAGTCTTGTGGCTAAGGTTGCTTAGGCCGCAAGCAAATTGGACTAAGTCCACTTTTATAGGCCTATAGGTAGTAGTGGCGTGTTATAGATCATGAGAGGTTGAGGTCAACCTAGGTTGTAAATGTCATTGCAATTAGTGGACTCAAGATTCGTGTGTGGCGCACATAACAGCCTGTGGTTTTACCTTGTTGAAGGTTTCAGCGTAAAAATCAAGTGTTATTTAAATTCCACACTTTACACTTGATTTATTGCTTTAACTAGATTGGGGTATTTCCGTAACATTGACTAATTGCGAAAATTGGTAATAATAGTTTAATATCTATTCACCCCCCCCCCCCCCCCCCAGATAGTTTTATACACACCATGCATTATTAGTTTCACTTGGCTTCTCCTTGGTTTCACTATTTTTAGTGAAACGGCGGTTGTGATCGACCGTCGAATGAAACCGCCGTTCTATTCTAATAGCCTCTGGAATGATTCCGCGGTTATGATTGGCGGCCACGACCACCGTTCAAAACCATCATTTAGACCTAATCGATTTTTATCTCTCGGGTTTATTTCTGCGGTTGTGATCGGCAGTTATGAAACCACCGAATGAAACTGTCATTGTCCTCTCGAGTTCAATTTGGCAATTGGATTGGCGGTTGGTGCCTGCCGAATGAAACCACCATTGTTCCCCTGTTCTCTCGGGATTCAATTCGGTGGTTTGATTGGCGGTTGGTGATCACCGAATGAAACCGTCAATTGGTGCATTTCAGGGGCAAACTTGTCTTTTCACCAAGCTTTTTATTGGCCTCTATAAATACACCATTATGTCATTCTCTGAAGAAACACTCTTTGATTATCAAGAACCCTAAAAGAGAAAGAGATATTTTTAAAGAGAAAAGGCAACAAGATTGCTCCTTTAATTCTCTAAACACTTTTCCATATGCATAAATCATCATCTAAGCATCATCTAGGATCATCTAGTATGTGCTAAAGCATGGGTCTTCTTCAACACACATGTTATGGTAAGTTGAACACTAGTTTCATCTAATCTTAGTGTTTTTACTTAGCAGTTTATCTCATTTATAACTTGTATGTTCTTAGATTAATTTCTACTTACAAGATTGAGATTACGTGTTGTATTTTGATAGCTATAACCTAGGATTGTCTTATCTTATATAGTTATGCTTTATGCCGTGACATATAGCAATTGATATCTATGATTGATTTGATTGTCTTCTTTTAATCCTAGATAAGCATTTAGTGTAACCTAGCATTAATTACATATTTGGATATCATGTATACTCACATAGGTTGATTAATCTCTTCATTGAGAAGTAAGTCTTGCGGTTAAAGTGGCATAATGTGCAAGTAAATTGATTTAGGGTTGCTATTAAAGGCCTACGGGTAGTAATGGTGGGTTAGTGATCAAGAATGGTTGAGGTCAACCTAAGTTGTGGACATCATTACAAATAGTGATTTCGAGGATCATGTATGGTGCACATAATAGCCCGTGGTTTTTCCTTGTTAAAGGTTTCCATATAAAAATCAAGTGTCATTTAAATTCCGCACTTTATACTTGATTTATTGTATTGACTAGATTGGGGTTATTTTCGTAAAAGTAACTAATTGCGAAAATTTGGTAATTACCGGATTAAAATCTATTGATAATATTATAACACACCATATTTGTTTCAGATTATATCCTCCATTCCTTTACGGAAGAAGGGGATCATTCAAGCCCCGAATCAACCCTTAAGGGAACTAATTATCAACTTCTTTCAAGAAGGAGTGGATTCCACTATTGTGTGCATACCTTCCCAGCCACAAGCCAAACCATGATTCCAAGATATGAAGATATTGACCGAGAATGATATTCTGATCTCACCCATTGTAAATCAAAAACCACGATTGATCGGTCATTTATTGTATATATATTTGATCCCCATTCCGCCAATCAATTGCTTGCTACTTGAGCCTTTTAGCGCTTTAATGGGTGTGTTTGAGTGTTTTTCAGGTTATTGGACCAGATTGATATATTTGAAGAAATTCAGATAAAAAGTGTTATTTTGAAGAAGTCAAGGGTCTTTTCTAAGATTGAGCAAAAACGCTCTCGCACCGCTGCTATTTTCTGAGAGAGGCGTCGCAGCGTTTATTGGACAGAGGAGGTCGCTGTGCAAACCGCCCCCTCACCGCTGCCAAAGTGGCAGCGTTTGCAAGATTGTCCAAAACCGCTGCCACACCGCTGCCAAAGTGGCAGCGGTTAGGCAGCGGTCTGCCTAAAGAAGTTGTTTTTAATCAGGTTTCTCCACCGAAGCCCGAGCAGATATAAATATAGGGGTTTTCCTCTTCAAAGGGGTTCGTCCGGAAAACAGTTCGTCAGCCATAAGTCACAGCCTAAATCACTCAACAAACTTTCTTTCATCTTACATACAGAAGATTTGAAGACGAAGGAGAAGATTTGCTGCATCAGAGATTGGAAGATTGCCTACAATTTCCATGGGTTCTATCAACTACTTCTCTCTTCTTTTTATTTCAACTATGTGTAACTAAATCCATACTAGGGATTCAATGTGAACCTCTATGAATACTCTTTGTTAGAATTGATTATGTTTTAGTAATTCAAGTTTCGTTTCATTCAATTTGGGATTTCTTCTTGTCTATGCATGGTTTGTGCTAGTCTTGAATCTAAGGTTTATATGTTAAGGTTGAGAGATGTGTGGGTTTCACCAGTCTTAACCAATAATCAATTGAATGAATGAATTTATCGTAGCAGGTTATTGCACGTTATCTTTGGTTCTCTTGTTCTTGTGCTTAATGGGTTCTCAATCATAGTCTACACGCAGGGTTTGCTAATGACTGTGATTGAGAATACTTGATTGTGTGCTTTGTGGGTTTTAGGTTATAGTCTACACGCAGGGTTTGCTAATGACTTAACTGAGAACACTTGGTGTATGGTTGATGTATTTTATGCTATAGTTTACACGCAGGTTTTGCTAATGACTGCAGTAGAGAGTACTTGATTTATTCCAGGACCGCATAGCACTAATTACACATAATTTAAGAACGAACCCTTAACTTGATTAACATTCTTTGTGAAAGTCAATTCGAAGCATTGAGTAAACGTAGTTGGGGATCATTGATGACCTAGTCCTCTCACCTCTTGATCACATTCTCATATTTTTGTTAATTGTTTTCTTAGTTTAATCTAGTTTTAATCTCAAATCAATCAAATGAATCTGAAATCTCTTGATTACTGTTAATTGCTTAGCTTTAATTAGAATTAGTTTTAGTCGATAAATCTCTTTTCCTCGTGGGAACGATCCCTACTTGTCGCTGTACTTATCTCACGATTCGTGCACTTGCGAGTTAGGTTTTTATAACACGATTTTACACATCAAGTTTTTGGCGCCGCTGCCGGGGATTAGTTAATTTATTGGTTATTTCTAGTTTTAGTTTTAGTTAATAGATTTATTAGTTCAGGTAGTCGAGTCATTAATTTTTAGCTTTTTAGATTTTTCTTTTTATTCATTCTTTTTCTTTTTCTTTTCAGAGTTTACTAGTGATTTGTTTGTCTCATTGCAGATTTTGACAGCAGATGCAAGGTAGAAGATCTCAACAGGGAGAATTACTACCTTTGAACGATAACATAGATCGTATCAGAAATTTAGCAATGGAAGACGAGCGAAATCAGGAACAGAATCAAGAGAGGGTGCAACAGGCCCCTAACCTTGTTCCTAATCCAGTGTATGAACCAGAACCTATCAGAACTATGAAGGATTACAGTAGACCAGTTGTGAGCAATGACTCTTTGTGCATTGTGCTAGAACCTGCAGCAAGGAATTATGAGCTGAAGAGTAGCCATTACAATCAGCTGCCCAGTTTCCATGGATTACCAGATGAAGATATACTCTTGTTCTTCAGAGAGTTTTATGGAGCAATTCAGTCTTTCCCTAACTACAGGATAACTGAAAATCAGCTGCGTATGAGATGCATTCCACATGCATTGAAAGGAGAGGCGAAAGCTTGGCTGTTAACTTTGCCTCCTGCATCTTTGAGAACATGGGATGAAGTGCGAGAAAAGCTGACTGATCAGTATTATGCACCTCAGAAAACCAGTGAAATCCGAGCCAAAATTTCGAGTTTCATTCAGCAAGACAACGAGACTTTTTATGAGGCATGGGAGCGTTTCAAGAAATATACCAGGGACTGTCCTCAGCATGGGTTTCTGACTAATCAGTTGTGTCAATGGTTCTATGATCGTCTGACTGAAGTTTCGGGACTTCTAGTGAACAATGCCTGTGGTGGATCTATGTATGACAAGCAGCCTGATGAGGTGTATGAGATCTTTGAGAAGTTAGCTCAGAATTCTCGTCATAAGAACTCCAGAAGAAAGAAGGGAATCTATACAGTGGATGCTAGCACAGAGAGTTCCATTCAAATGACACAAATAATGAAGAAGATAGATTCTTTTGCTACTGAAATTGGTCAACTGAAACAAAAGGTGTTTATGGGAGAGCACCAGGCAGCAGGTCCTGGACCTGAAGAAGAAGAAGTTCATGCCATGAACAACTTCAACCCCAGACCTAGGAATGATCCATATTCCAACACCTACAATCCAGGGTGGAGGAATCATCCTAATTTTTCATGGTCGAACAATCAGAATACCGGTAACCAATGGGGGAACAACAACAGAAACACCGGTGCTCAGCAAAACTTCGAATCTCAACCAAAGAAGCCTTCAATGGAAGAATTACTGGAGCAACTGCAGCATCAAATCAAGCAGCAATCACTAGACATGCATCAGCAAATCCAGCAATTAACCCAGAGGTATGACGTACAATTTCAGAATATTAATGCGTCAATAAAGAAGACAGAGATTCAAGTTGGGCAACTAGCTGAAGCGCAACAAAGAATGGAACAAGGAAAATTTCCAAGTTTCACTGAGCAAGCTAAAGCTATGACAATTCTCCGAAATGGTAAGGTGCTAACTGATAATTTACCTGCTGAACTTTCTGATAAACCTATTACTGTTTCAGGTTCTTCAAAAGAAAAGCTCAAGCACCAGGAGGATAAGGTAGTGGTGGAAAAATCCAAGGATTCACCACTCCTACACAAGTCAGCAAATCCTTATGTGCCACCCATTCCATTCCCAGGGAGACTGCAAAAGAGCAAGTTGGAAAAGTCTTACAAAGACATATATGACATCCTTTCAAAGGTCAATGTCAACTTGCCCCTGTTGGAGATGATTCAGAAGATGCCTGCATATGCTAAGTTTTTCAAGAGCCTTCACACCTACAAAACAAGATTTGTGGAGAATCATCAGGAGTTTATGACCGGGAGTGCTAATGCAGTCCTTCAAAAGTCATTGCCACCAAAGCTTCAAGATCTAGGTAGTTTCTGCATTAACATTACTATTGGTGGTACAACTCTGGAGAGGGCTATGCTAGACTTAGGAGCCAGCATCAACTTAATGCCGAAAACTATCTATGAGCAATTGGGTTTGAATGATCTGAAAAAGACAACCATGTCGCTTCTGTTGGCTGATGGGTCTGTAAGGTACCCTAAGGGTTATGTGGAAGATGTGCTAGTGCAGGTAGAAAATCTTATTATTCCTGCTGACTTTGTGGTGCTAGATATGGATGAAGGTGCCAAAGATAGGAACTGCAAGCCTATTCTTTTAGGGAGACCCTTTATGGCAACTGCAAAGACTTTTATTGATGTCCAGAATGGGAAGCTAACGATGACTGTGTTAGATGAGACTGTAGAGTTTAAAGTCTTTGAGTCCCTGAAGTTCCCTAAAGCAGCAGACGATTGTTATTCTGTTGAATGTAATGCAATTGAAGTGGTAAAGTCAGCAGTGCAGGATGAGTTGTTGGAAGATATATCTGAAGAATTGTTAGATTGGGTCTGTGATGTGTTTGAAGATGATGAAGAACTTCAGCAGATAGGAGTTTCAAATGAGGATTCTGACATAGAGGAAGTGTGTACTGAAGTGAAAGATGAGATCAACAAGTCGTTAATCCCATCTATTAGTTCTCCCCTTACATTGGAGCCGAAACAACTTCCTTCTAACCTCAAATATGCATTTCTAGGCGAGAATGAGACTCTTCCAGTGATTATAGCTTCAGATTTAGAGTCAGAAAAAGAAGAGAAACTCTTGGCAGTACTGCAGGAGCACAAAGCCGCCATTGGATGGACCATTGCAGATATCAAGGGAATAAGCCCTACCATTTGTATGCATCACATTCTTTTAGAAGAAGGTTTGAAGCCATCTAGAGAAGCTCAGCGAAGACTTAACCCGAACTTGAAGGAGGAGGTGAAGGAAGAGGTCCTAAAGCTACTCAAAGTGGGTATTATATACCCTATATCTGACAGTAATTGGGTGAGTCCGGTTCATGTTGTGCCTAAGAAATCTGGAATCACAGTGGTGGCGAATGAGAACAATGAGTTGATCCCTACAAGGAAGACCACAGAATGGAGGGTGTGCATAGACTACCGCAAGCTTAACACGGCAACAAAAAAGGATCACTTTCCTTTGCCGTTCATCGATCAGATGCTTGAGCGTTTGGCAGGACATGCTTATTATTGTTTCCTGGATGGATTTTCAGGGTATAATCAGATTGCCATCGCTCCAGAGGATCAAGAGAAGACGACATTCACTTGTCCTTTCGGTACCTTTGCTTACAGAAGAATGCCGTTTGGTTTGTGCAATGCCCCTGCCACTTTCCAAAGATGCATGATGTCGATCTTTTCCGACATGTTAGAGAAGTATATCGAGGTATTTATGGATGATTTTTCTGTTTTTGGTAATTCTTTTGACCACTGCCTAGATAATTTAACTAATGTTTTGAAAAGATGCACTAAGACTAATTTAACTCTTAGTTGGGTGAAAAGTCACTTTATGGTGAAATCTGGAATAGTGCTAGGGCATGTGATATCTGATAAAGGCATAGAGGTAGATAGAGCTAAGATTGAAGTAATTGCTAAACTTCCACCTCCTACTTCGGTAAAGGGTGTGAGGAGTTTTCTTGGTCATGCAGGTTTTTACAGGCGTTTTATAAAAGATTTTTCAAAAATTAGTCGTCCCCTGTGTAATCTGTTGACCAAGGAATCTACATTTGATTTCAATGATGAATGTATGCTTGCTTTTACAACTCTGAAAGATAAACTGACATCTACTCCTGTAATTATGCCTCCTGATTGGTCTCTTCCATTTGAACTAATGTGTGATGCATCAGACTATGCTGTAGGTGCTGTTTTAGGACAGCGAGTAGATAAATTGCCACATGTTATTTACTACACTAGTCGCACTCTGAATGATGCACAGTTGAATTACTCCACTACAGAAAAAGAATTACTTGCTGTTGTTAGTGCCCTAGAAAAATTTCGTCAATATTTGATTGGGTCTAAAGTAATTGTTTATTCTGTTCATGCTGCCTTGAAATATTTACTAACAAAAAAGGAAGCGAAACCGAGATTACTCCGGTGGATCCTTTTATTGCAAGAATTTGATTTGGAAATCAGGGATAAGAAAGGCAGCGAGAATGTGGTAGCTGACCACCTTTCTCGTCTAGTGGAAGAGGAAACTGGAGAGGGAAGTACCAAGCTGATACCAATAAACGAGAACTTTCCAGATGAACAGCTGATGCATGTGAGAGCTAAAGATCCATGGTACGCAGACATAGTGAACTATCTTGCTAATGGCATCGTACCAGCCGACCTGAATTCTCAAGCAAAAAGAAGATTCATCTCCCTTTCTAGGCAATACTTTTGGGATGAGCCATACCTGTTCAAATATGGCGCTGATCAGATCATTCGGCGATGTGTCCCTAAAGAGGAGCAGCAAGATGTGCTGAAATTCTGCCACGACCTTAGCTGTGGAGGGCACTTTAGTGCCAAGAAGACTGCTCTGAAAGTTCTCCAATCAGGTTTCTTCTGGACCTCTTTATTCAAAGATGCTTATACTTTTTGTATTTCTTGTGACAGGTGCCAGAGAACGGGGAACATTGGCAAACGGGATGAGATGCCCCTTTCTAGTCAGTTGGTGATAGAAATATTCGACGTGTGGGGAATTGACTTTATGGGTCCTTTCCCATCCTCGCACGGATTCACCTTCATCTTGGTAGCTGTGGATTATGTCTCGAAGTGGATTGAAGCAATTGCAACCAAGACGAATGATAGCAACGTGGTGGTGAAATTCATGAAAGAGCACATATTTGCCAGATTTGGGACACCACGTGCGATTATAAGTGATGGTGGGAGCCATTTTTGTAACAAGGTTTTTGCCTCTTTGATGAAGAAATATGGTGTCAAACACAAAGTGGCAACCCCATATCATCCTCAGACTTCAGGACAAGTGGAGGTGAGCAATAGGCAGATCAAGCAGATATTGGAAAAGACAGTGCAACCAAATCGAAAGGATTGGTCAACTAAGCTCAATGATGCACTGTGGGCATACAGAACTGCCTACAAAACCCCGATTGGTATGAGTCCGTATAGGATAGTATTTGGAAAAGCTTGTCATCTACCAGTGGAGTTGGAACACAACGCCTATTGGGCACTGAAGAAGTTGAACTTCGACTTAGATAAGGCAGGGGAGGAACGAAAATTGCAGATGAGTGAGCTTGAGGAGCTTCGGGGACAATGCTTATGAGAATGCCAAGATATACAAAGAACGGACGAAGAAACTGCATGATAGCAAAATCTTTCGAAAGGAATTTCAACCGGGGAGGCTTGTCCTTTTGTATCAGTCAAGGTTACGGTTGTTTCCAGGGAAGCTAAAGTCACGTTGGCGAGGTCCATATAGGGTTACTCAGGTTTTCTCGCACGGAGCTGTGGAAGTTGAAGGTCTTCTCGGTCAGCAGAGATTTAAGGTAAATGGGCACCGACTCAAACCGTACCTGTGCACATCCGAGCTGAGGATTAATGAGTTTTCTCGCCTCATTGAGCCGTAAAGGCTCTTATGCATCTTGCCCAGACGTTAAATAAAGCGCTCGGTGGGAGGCAACCCACCCAGGTAACTTTTATATTTTCTTAAAAAAAAAATAAATAAATAAATTTTTGTCAAAAGGAGGAATTTTGTACCTGATGCACTCCGCTGTGCAAGTCAAAGCGGTGTGGCAGCGTTTTGGGAAGCGGTCCTCTCTGCCCCAAAAACGCTGTCTGACCGCTCCTATTTTTGGATTGGGCATCAAAGCGGTATGGCAGCGGTCACACCTGACGTGAATCGCTGCCGGACCGCTGCCAGACCGCTGTGTCTATGGCAGCGGTCCTTAGTCAAATGGGGCGTTTCAAGCCACCGTTGCCTTGACCAATGAGAACACACCGCTGCCTGACCGCTGCCACTTTGGCAGCGGTGTGGCAGCGGTTTTGGGCCCTTTATAAGGTCGCTTCGTGCGATAGAACAACAGTTTCTCTCTTTTGATTTTCTCTCTTTTCTCTCTTCTTCCCTTCTCTTCTACCTCCATTCACGCTCCAGGCCAAGGTATGCTCCATAACTCTGCTCAATTAGTTTATTTTTACTTCTTTCTTTTGCTATTGTATGATAATCTCTGCCAGTTCTTGTTCACTAATGGATTTCGGTCCCTAGAGCCCTAGAGGATGATTTATGCCTGTCTAATATTCTTTTCTGATGAATGTGCTTATTTGATAACTATACTTGTTCGATATTTAGGAGTATAAACTAGTTAGATAGAACTTGGGTGGCCTCTGGATGACAACACGTCGGTTTAGCAATTGATAGGAATGTTTATGTGCTTCACTGTTAGCTTTTGTTAAACTTCTCTGTGTGTTGGTTGTGTTTATGAACAAGAAGTGGAGAATGTACGGGCCTTTTTGGTAGTTGTGATATAGTAATTGCTTATTGGAGTGCTGCTGAATTGATGTTATACTGTTTGCCTCAATCTGGAAATTTATTTGCTGTGTGTGCTTCATTTTTATCCAGGTATGGTGAGGACTATATTCAGAGGAGGCCATGCTCCTGCAGACCCCAGTAGGAGGAAAGACAAACGACCAGTTGAACCGTCATATGTAGGCCATCCTGATTACAGAGACAGGCTGAAGAATGAGAGGAAGTTCATTCTGGAGAGGGGGATTGCACTGGAGGAGTTAGGCGAGACTCCTATCCCTGCCACCGTAGAGGCCAGAGGATGGACAGGATATGTTCGGCGGCCCTGTAATGCCAACATCACCTTAGCCTGTGAGTTCTATGCCAACATGGTGGACACTCAGTTCTCCACACACGGGGTGGTGATTGTTCGGAGGGTGCCAGTGGTGATCACAGCAGAGGTGATCAACGAGTATTATGGACTTCCCCCTATAGAGGATGCTGATACCGCGTGGCCGAACAAGTATGACCTTGGATGTGCGCTTCCCAGAGAGGGAGCAGCTGGGTGGAATGGACAGAGGTTACTGAGAGGTGACCTGCATTTGGACAGCGCTTTTTAGAACCTCTTCATTTCAGCTTCGCTGAAGCCGTCGAGCCACACAGGGGAGATCTTCAAGGAGGCCTCTCAGATTCTTTATGCCATCAGGACAGGAATATACATTGATGTTGCCGAGTTCATTAAGAATGAGATTCGAGGCTGTGGGCGACAGACGAGAACTAGTATGATTTTCGCTTGTCTGATTACTGCCATGTGTGCTACAGCAGGTTTGGTGGTCGATGATGACTCGCAGAATGACACATGGGAGGCCGACACTCCGCTTTGCCAGTTTACATGGAACACTCAGGCGACTATTCATGGCCTTCCTCAGATTGGAGAGACCACTGTGCGGAAGAGGCGTCGGGGGGATGATATTCAGGAGGAGCAGGATCCGCAGGATGAGGACCAGCAGGGTCCGCACCCAGCTCAGCAGGCGTATGGAGATGCCGGAGCCGGATCGTGACAGCAGAGGCCGGAGTGGGTCGAGTACATGCTTTCCACGATGCAGGACTATGTCCGTTCCGAGGTCTCCAGTTTGAGGAGCGACATGTACTCACGCTTTGACACCATGCAGATCTCGATCGATGAGATCCATCGGGCCGTAGTTCGGCCCGCCCAGCCCTCTGACCCATCTACCTCACATGTTTCAGGTGCCGCTGCTACAGTTCCAGAGACTGCAGCCCCGTTTGGAGATTATTTTACTGATCCTCATGGAGATGATTTTTTCGGGCCTGGCTCGAGCCAGCGGCGTGAGGACGACTCCTAGAGACACTGTAGACGGACCTGAGTCTACAGACTGATATGTTTCTTTTTTCTTTTTCTTTTTCTTTTTCTTTTCTTTTTCTCTTTCATATCACTTTTCAAATAGTTTGTTTCTTAGTTTTAACTTTTGAGGATTATGTTTATTTAGTTTGACTTTGTTTATCTTCTGCTTTTGTTGTGTTAAATTCGCGCTGCCTTGTCTTTATTCATGTTGTCATGTTTTCATTTTCATACATTGAGGACAATGTTGGATTTGGGTTTGGGGGTGTGACTCTTTTGTTTTAGAGTCTGTCGTTCCAGTGTCTTTCAAGACAAAGTGCTTTGAAGTGTGCCCTAGAGATAATATGCTTTTCTTAATGAGTTTACACTAACATTTGGCCATTTAGAGTACTACATTACAGTTTTCAAAACATATGACATACTCTGATATGATAGTGGATAGGATGCTGAATTGAATTGCCATGATTAATAGTGGAGACTACCCTTGTGAGTTCACTAAACCAAAAAAGCGTACATAAATGACATACTATGAGGGTCCTGTTGTTTCTACTCTTTAAACACTCAGTAGGTTCTTAGCATTAGATTCGATCTCTATAGGTAGTACATTGAGCATTATAGAACAATCATCATAAAAGATTTCACATGTTATATTTTGATCTCGAGTAAGACGAACCAGTGGAAGTGATAATAGACTATGTGTGCTTTAGCTACTTAAAAGGCCTGAAATATTTCCTACCTTATGTGTGTGCTCCATAGCCCTGTTTGAAGCCAAACACTATAGCCTTTTTCTTTCTTCACCACATCAACCGTGACCTTATGAGCCGATATCTTAAGCCTGACCCTATAGCTTGGGATCATATTTTGAGAAAGTGAAGAAAATGTGCTATTTCTACACGTAACTGTGTGCAGATTTCAATGCTAAAGACCGAGAAGAAGAAGAGCTGCATTCAATCCAAAAGGTTCAAAGCCAAAGTCAGTGTTGCCAAAGTCAGTCATTCAAAAAAAAAAAAAAAAAAAGCGCAATCCAGTCAAAAAGATTGCAAGCATTCAAAAAAAAAAAGAATGTTAATATATCAATTGAATTCACCAGTCTTAACCAATAATCAATTGAATGAATGAATTTATCGTAGCAGGTTATTGCACGTTATCTTTGGTTCTCTTGTTCTTGTGCTTAATGGGTTCTCAATCATAGTCTACACGCAGGGTTTGCTAATGACTGTGATTGAGAATACTTGATTGTGTGCTTTGTGGGTTTTAGGTTATAGTCTACACGCAGGGTTTGCTAATGACTTAACTGAGAACGCTTGGTGTATGGTTGATGTATTTTATGCTATAGTTTACACGCAGGTTTTGCTAATGACTGCAGTAGAGAGTACTTGATTTATTCCAGGACCGCATAGCACTAATTACACATAATTTAAGAATGAACCCTTAACTTGATTAACATTCTTTGTGAAAGTCAATTCGAAGCATTGAGTAAACGTAGTTGGGGATCATTGATGACCTAGTCCTCTCACCTCTTGATCACATTCTCATATTATTGTTAATTGTTTTCTTAGTTTAATCTAGTTTTAATCTCAAATCAATCAAATCAATCTGAAATCTCTTGGTTACTGTTAATTGCTTAGCTTTAATTAGAATTAGTTTTAGTCGATAAATCTCTTTTCCTCGTGGGAACGATCCCTACTTGTCGCTGTACTTATCTCACGATTCGTGCACTTGCGAGTTAGGTTTTTATAACACGATTTTACACATCAACGATCTAACCTGAAGGAGTCAGTAAGACACTCAGGATTTAGATCACACATATATAGTCATCATTAGTCGATATATATGAATCCTTTTTTAACTAATGGATCTTAGTGATAGATTCATATAGATCGTGGCCCAGTCCTATATGATCACATCATATAAGGTGCCTCCATTCTCATAACACTATATTAGTAGTCTAGGAAAAGATCACCATACAATACGGAATGGACCACAGCTGTAGATTAACCACAAATAAAGTACACAGCTTTATTTTTTTTCTACGAACTATTTAGATTGCATGTCTCAAATTGAATTCCTTTGTATATAGTACGAAACATCCACGGGTTGAACTACAACCATTAGGAACTATATATATTGGATGATAGATTAGAAATTCCTCAAAAGTGACCAGCTTATGATCTACTCTCTATTGGAGTCTATGTCTATACAATCCCTATTGGTAGATAAGAAATCCCTCAATGATGCGCAACCACCATATATTGGAGTCCATGTCTAACCAACATCGCTGGAAGATTAGAAATTCCTCAAGAGCCAATGCACATCCCATGCAACACTCTCTATTGGAGTCTATGTCTAACCAAACGCCCGGGCCTACCAATAATGTAGCCAACTCCCTATCCAAGGCACTCATGCCACTAGAGAGCCTCCAATGCGTAGCTATCCGAACCTTCCTAATCCTAGCCATGACTTCTTACTTGGTTATCCGGATTTCTTGTTCTAACCAAGTCTTCCTTGCTTGACTATCCGGACAACTTGTCCTAGTCAAGACTTCATACCTTTTACAAGGACTTCCTAATTGTGATCCATGAATGCAAATGATGCAAACAAGCAATTCAATATAGAACATGTGATCAATATATTCCTTGGAAACTAGACTTAAATCATGTGAGAACACAAGTTAAAATGTCTAGATACAAAACTTGAATTAAAACCTAAAACATGTGAAAACACCTAACACATATGGCTCCTAGTTTCATTCACACATCTAAAACTTGAATCAATCATATATATGAAGTATATATTCAAGATATTAGAAACATACACAAAAATGCTATAATCACAAAATGTAATCAATGAATATTCTAGCCAACATTTAGAGCAAAGATATAATGAATAATCAATTAAATCTTATTAGGCTCTAAATACAAAATCACAAGTGTTAATCCTAGATTTGTTCAATTAGAGGATCCAAGCACATGTCAAGGTTATTGATCATAACATGAATCAATCAATCCTTAAATAACCATAGATATCAAACTAATCACAATACAACACTCGAACATGAGAAAACCTAGAATCCTAGAAAACTAGTTCACATTTGTCTCTTAATTAGACTTGATTAGATTTGATTATGAATCTATGTTTCTCAATAGCATTCATCATACATATACATACATATAGAAGAAGAAACACCAAGGTAGTTGAAGTTTATAAAAGAAGAAAACACAAAGAAAAGACAACTACCTTTGATTCACGAGCTGGTTCGGTTTTGAAGGTGAAGCTATCAGAAAACGCGATCAAACAGCTACAAAACCACTTGGAAAAGGTAGAGGACTTGATTATGAAGATTCTCCAACTTGAATCACTCAATTCCAATTTTTTATGAGAAAGTTATGGTGTTTGGAAGGTGAGAAAGTTTGAGAGAAAGTTATGCACTAGCATTTTCTAATTTTTCTTCTTAAAATGAAATGGGAGGGAAATGAGGAACTTAAAAAGGATGAAAGAGAGAAAGGGAATGAAGTGACCAAGGGAGGATTGCCACATCACCACACCATGAGAGGTGCATGAGCCTCATGGGGCAAATGGATGGCTGGCCCATGAGCCTCACGCGCTCCTCACGAGAAGCACCCCAAATGGCCTTCGGCCATTCTTGCCTACCCGCGCTCCTCTCGCAATCTTCAGCCGTATTCAGGCCTCCGAACTCTAAATTTGAATCCGTCTTTGGATTACAAACCATGACTCTCTTATGTATAAGGAAGACTATGAAACTTTGACAAAAGGTTGAGAATTCAACTTGATATACGATGACAAAGACAACACAACATATGAGAACGTAAAGTAGCATAGCTTCCTAGTTTGGACTCCAAACCTAATGAATGAGTAACCAAAATGAACAGGACTCAATAAGGAATCATATGAGATCATGTTCAAGTCCAAATACAATAAAACATAAACAAATAAACACAAAGTCACACAAGTATGCAATTTCCTAGAGATAGTCTTAGGACATACAATTTCACAATGTTTGTTAAAATAAGTCTAATGCATGTGCATATTTTGTCAGGTGTGTAAATGTGTTATACAAATGGTGAACAACTATGTAAGGACACAAATGAATATCATGTGTGTATGTGCCTATGTCTTGTAAGAGGAATGAGGTCAATTATACATTTGTTGAGCAATGTAGCTTATTCCCCTTTCAAGACACCATCTTGTATGAATCGTGGCCAAGTCTTTCTTTGAAGCTTTGAATCACCATTTCTAAGACCACTAACCAATACAAGAAAAATATCGTTCTGATATGGCATATATGCCAAGACAAACTAATCATGCCTAAATTGTTGTATATTTCGGCCCTCTTTTCCTTAACCTTTGTCTCATTCTCGTGTGTTTTTCTGTGTGTTTATTGTCTAATAGGTTCTTTTGTTGTAAATATAGGCAATTGATGTAATTCAGGTGTTGGAGTTGAAAAGTAGGAAATTCAGAAGTGAAATAAGCCAGAAAGCAAGAAAATAAGCTTCAGTGCACGGGTACGGCACGGGTACTATGCTAGTCAGCCTACCCGTGCACTACCAATGCACCTCCAACCAGAATGGCATAAAGTGCGGGTCCCAACCGCACTCACCCACACTTTATGGGAAACCCAGGGGCTGATTTCAGAAGAGAAGATAAAGTGTGGGTCAGTGCGGGTCAACCAACCGCACTTCACCAGCACTTTAAGGTAGAAAATTCCTAAAAATTGTACAGTGCGCGGGTACTGCGCTAGTCATCAGCCGCACACTACCAACGCACTACGTGCCCAAATCAGGTGAAAAAGTGATAAAGTACAGGTGAGTGCGGGTCCCTGAACCGCATTCCACCCACACTCCGCGTGCGACAACTTCAGTTCTTAAGCATTTTGTGACCTATTTTTGCAACCCATATATATAAAAAAAAGCCATGTTATATCAAAATAACATCCTCCCACACTTAGAAAATCAAAAATCTTGTAATCTAAAGCTAGGAATACATTCTCCCTCTCATCCAAACCATCTCTACTCAACCTAAAGGCAACTAAGAGGATTGGATTAAGGCTTCAAGGAAGGATATGATCTTCATGGGTTTTTTCTCAATCTCTTCTCTTAGTTTATTTTTTGTAATGAACATGAGTAGCTAAATCCCCCACTAAGGGTTTGATGTGATTAGTTTGATAGATGTTGGACTTTTGTAATTAAACTCTATTGTTTTATATTCAATCTATCTCTATGTTCTATTCTCTTTCTTCAAATGATTTCCATTATTGATTTGCTTGGATACACCCCTTTAGCATGTTAATTTGGATTGCTTAAGTAGGCAAGTAGGTGTACACCCTATTTTGTTGTCTAATGCTCTATTGAATGGAAGGATTTCCAAAAATCCAGCTTAACAACCGTGGTCTTAATCTAACCTCGAACGGGTGACCTTCACTATACACCCTAGGTCGGCACTTGTGAGAGGATTAGAAGCCTTCACTATACACACTAGGTTGGTTACATTAGTAGTTTTACGAGAACTAACCTTCAAGTAGAATCTGGTTGAATAACCTAGAGCCTCATCTAATCTCAAACGGGTGGCCTTCACTATACACCCTAGGTCGGCCACTTGTGAGAGAATTGGAAGTCATCACTATACACCCTAGGATGGCTAAATTAGTAAGGGGTTGAGCCGTTAATAGATAGATGAGCATTCATGGCCAGAATCCTAATTGAGCAACTAGCACTATACACCATAAATTGGTTGCTTATGAGGGATTAATCTCTAGTAAGAGGGTCTTCACTATACACCCTAGGTTGACCCCTTGCTAGAGATAAATAACCAACACTATACACCCTAGGTTGGTTACATTTGATAATGTGCTATATGATCATATATCTTTGTTGGCTTGATTTCATTGCAAAACTCTCTTTATTTGTAATGGTTAGTTGCTTAGGTGGTTCTTGGTGAAAAGAAGCTTCAAAGGAGAAAAGCAAATTCTCATGCAAATATCGTCTTCAAGAGGAAAAGCACGTACTTGGATGCTAAGGTATAAAGATACTTCTTCCTCTTGCAAGACATAAGCGCACACACACACAATTCATACATGTGTGTCCCTGCATCATTGTGCGAACATTTGGTATAACACACTCACACTCATTTAAGTATGTACATGCATTATTCTCATATTGACAAACATTATAGAATTGCATGTTTTATGACTATCGCTTGGATATGTCATTCTTGTGTGACATTGTGTTTATTTGTTTGATTTTCTTGTATTTTGGACTTGAACATGATCTCATATCATTCCTTATTGAGTCCCAGTCATTTTGGTTACTCATTCATTAGGTTTCGAGTCCAAACGATGTAGCTACGCTACTTTGTGTTCTTATTTGTTGAGTTGTCTTCATCGTCATTTTTCAAGGTGAATTCTCAACCATTTGTCAAAGTTTGGTAGTCATCTGAGGGAGTCATGATTTGTAATTCAAAAATGGATTCAAATTTGGAGTTCGGAGGCCCAAATACTGTCAAAGAACGCGGGAGGAGCACGATGGAACCTTGCTCAGCCAACAGCCACGCAAGGAGGAGCGCGTGTGGAGGCCATATGCCACACGGCCTAGCAGTCTCTCTGTCCACGTGTGCCACATGTACCCCACACGGCCTGCTGAGGTGGCACATGTTGTTTGGCTGCTTCTTTCCCTCTCTTTCATCCTTTTTAAGTTCTTCCTTTCCCTCCCATTTATTCAAAGAAGAAAAACTGAAAAAGATATAGTGTAGAATTTTCTTCAAGATTTTTGATTTCTTATTTTGATCATAACTCTCTCATTTCAACTCAAAATCAAGCAATTCGAAAGCCAAAAATGTTGGTCTTGAATAGAGAAACAAACCCTGAGCATTTTCAAATTCAAATGATTTCATGATTTTTCATAGCAAGTAGATTTCAGTCCGAGTCTCATCATTTGTAGGTGAAACATCTTCTTCTTACTTTCTCTTTTGATCATCTTTTTTAATCTTCCTATTTGATAGATGAAATATGTTAAGAATGATGTTAGTTCATACTCTAGGTTTGTTTGATTGATTGATTGTTGAGTTTTAGCCTTGTGATCTCATTTGAACATATTTTAGCTAAACTTGATTAAACTTGAAATTGATTCTAGAAATATCTCTTATGATGTGCTTCATGATAATTTCTAGGTTTAATTTCATGATCTAAGAACTAGGATTTTAAAGTGATATATTGAATACTCCAATCTTGTTCTTATTGATTCACATGCTTTGATTTCTAGATACATTTGTGGTTGTTTGTTGAAAGCATATTCCAGATTATCACTAAGCATGTTCATAGAGCTTGATTGATCATCTTACTTTATTTTATTGTGTTTGCATTCATTTGCATCATTTAGATCTTTGCCTTGTGAAAGGTTGGAGTCTCTTGTCAAAGTGAGTGAAGCTTTGATTTGAGCAAAGAGTCTTGACTAGGACATGTGGTCCGAATAGGTCCGAATAGTCATGCAAAAAACTTAGCTATGAGTGTGGTACTCCAAATGGTTGAACTAGGAGAGCTTAACTAGGATCTTTGTGATCCGAATAGCTAAGCGCGAAACCCTCCTAAAGACTTGAGAGTCTTGGATAGGAAGTTGCTTCCTAGAGGTGTAAGATACATCTTGGATAGGAAGTAGGCTAGGTGATTCACTAGGACTGAGGGTAGACTAGGAGTTGATAGCTTAGGGTGGATATCATATGATGATTGCCTTGAGTGTGTAAGTCATTTTCATCATAGTGAATTGATTTGCCAGTGGTTGTAGTATCGGCCTGTGGATGTTTCCTCTTTTGAGGTTTTACCACGTAAAAATCACTTGTATTGATTTTAATGTTTTAGTTTCTTTACTTGCTTTATATTGTATTGCTTATAACACTTGTTTAATTGAACTCATATCATCCTATTTAAGCAATTCTATTGTAAAGCTCTCTAGTGTGTGTGTGTATTGGTTGTATGGAAAAGAAGTTCGAGAATTTGGGCATACACCTATTCACCCGCCCCCCCCCCCCCCCCCCCCCCCCCCCCCCCCCCCCCCCGCTATAACTAAAGGGAATTTCATGTGCTTAATTATGAGTTTGATGCATATGCCCAATGTTCGCTTACGAGTCCATCAACTCCTTAGTTCCCATATCATATCACTTCATTCACATCCCATTTCATTTGCATTCCTAGCGTAGTTTTTATTGTATTTTCATTCACACTTCGTAACATCTACCATTTACTTTTACTTTTACTTTTATGCACACTAGTTTTATTAATCCTAGTCTAATCATAGCTACCTCCTATCTCTGTGGATGACCCTTGCTTGCCACCATACTTGTGTTTTTCCAAACCTTTTAAGGCATTACTAGGTTTATAAATATTTTTTGACGATCTTTTTAACGACAAAAACGTATTCGTTTACAAACCAAAAACCTAACATAATTTGTGGGGAATGAAGCAACAAGAAGAATATATTAATAAAGGGAAAAGTGAGGTGGACTTGTATTTGTTGGAGCGTGCTGAGAAATTGAATGAGAGGTTTGATGTTTTGGCTTGGTGGAAGAATTCTTTAGTGAAGTTTCCTATGTTGTCAATGGTTGCAAGAGATGTCTTTACAATGCCGATTTCAATAGTGGCTTCTGAGTACGCATTTAGCACCGGTAGTCACATTCTAGATCCATTTAGGAGTTCATTGACTCCTAAAATAGTTGAGAGGTTAATTTTGACCTTAAATGGGTTGCAAGTAACTTGCCCTATCGCTGAACTATGTGTTGTTCAAGAGCATGCTCAAAATGAAGATGAATCAATTCACTTATTAGAACATTATATCAATGTTGAAACCGGTAAATATTTAATATTTAGGTGGAATTATCAAATTTGTTGTTTTTTTATTAATGTTATTTATTACTCTGTAAGTTTATTGTTTTTTTTTCTTTTCTTAATCTTAATATAGAGTATGAAAGTTAAGTGACAAATGAAGGATAAAAATTAAGGAGGAATGATTAATGAAGCCATGAAGATAAGCCTTTAATTGTTTGTATATACATAATTTTTCACTATACATAATTGTTTGGATGCAAGACTCTTATTTTACTGTCATTACTAATTATCGTTTCATTTATGAATGCAGGAAGTTGGAATTATTTTACTGTCATTATTGCATTTCCTGTTTGAAATATACAATCGTAGTTAAATTGTCTAAAGCATACCTAAATGGGGTATGGGGTGGGGGGGGGGGGTGGGGGTGAATAGGTTTTTACATTTTTTTCAATTCCTTGAAACAAACACAAGTTTGTCCCTCAAGATAGCTTTACATTACAACACATAAACCATACATACAAGTATAGACAATATAAACATGTGATCATTAAATCAATGTCTATACATTAACAACAAGCAAGAGGAAGAATAACATTAAAACACAATAATAAAGAATACTTGTATTTCAATAATGTCCAATATGTTACAAGTATCCATCAAAGAATACCTATATACAAAAGTATCAATATATAAAAGAAATATATATATAACTATGATCAAAGAGATTTACTTACATATCACACTTAACAAAATCTTGTTTCAAAATACATCACAAGTGAATATTATGCAACAAGATTAAAATATACATATATTCAAATATGAATGAGAGAGATAGAAAGAATTGACACAAGAGATTTTTTAACATGGTAAAACCTCCAAGGAGGAAACATCCACGGGTTTAACTACAACTATTAGGTACTATATATATTGGATGATAGATTAGAAATTCCTTAAAAGTGACCAACTTATGATCTACTCTATGTTGGAGTCTATGTCTATTGTCTACCCAATCCCTATTGGTAAATAAAAAATCCCTCAATGATGTAAAACCTCCATATATTGGAGTCCTTGTCTAACCAACATCGTTGAAAGATTAGAAATTCCTCAAGAGTGCATACACATCCCATGTACCACTCTCTATTGGAGTCTATGTCTATCCAAACGCCCGGGCCTACCAATAATGTAACCAACTCCCTATCAAAGGCACTAATGCCTCTAGAGAACCTCCAATCGATAGCTATCCGGACCTTCCCGATCCAAGACATGACTTTTTGCTTGGCTATCTGGACCTCTTATCCTAACCAAGACTTTCTTGTTTGATTATCCGGACCTCTTGTCCTAGTCAAGACTTCTTGCTTGGTTATCCTGACTAAGACTTCATGCTTTTTACAAGGACTTCCTAGTGTGATCAATGAATGCAAATGGTGCAAACAACAATTCAATATAGAATATGTGATTAATACATTCCATGGAAACTAGACTTAAATCATATGAGAACACAAGTCAAACATTTTTGAAAATAAATATTAACGAGTCCAAATATAATCTAGAAGGGGGGTGAATAGATTTTAATCCCTTTTTACCAATTTTCGAGATTAATCAAGATTATAAACAAAACCCCAACTAGTCAACAAATAAAATCAAGTGTAGAGAATGTGGAAAGTAAATAACACATGATTTTTACGTGGAAACCCACACGGGGAAAAACCACGGGCTGTTTTGTGTGCCACACTAGAACCTCAATCCACTACTTGCAAATACGATTACAATCTAGGTTGACCGCATCACACCTAAGATTACTAATCCATTTTTGCTACCCACGGGCCTTTAGAAGTGAATCTAGTTCATGCTTGCAAACTACCAAAAGGTAAATACAAGACTTGACTCTAATTGAAGAGATAAAACAACCTAGTGTGAATATGTGCAATATTCAAGATGCTCAAAATGCAAGGTTAGACATTTTAGCTTATCTAGGCAAGGATGAACATGTTAGACATTCCTAGATATCATTTTACTAAGTGGCATGCATATAACATAACAAAATAGACAAACAAAGTCCTATATGCAATATCTACCACAATACAACTCACAAAACACAATAACACAATAACACAATCTTGAAACTAATTCAAGTCATAAAAGAGCAATCTTGAAACTAGTCAAGTAATAAAAGAGCAATCTTGTAGAGAAAGAAACATGTGAAGTGATGCAAAGATGTTCTAACTACAAGTCATGTGAGCAAGTATGAAAACCCTATGAGAATCAAACTAGAACATGTTAGATGATGAATGAAGCATACAAGAATGTTGGGTTTTGATGTTTGGAGTGATAAAAGAGTGTTATTGATACCTTAGCTTAGAAGCAACTTAAAAGCTCTCAAAAGGATGTAATTTTTGCTCTCTAAAGTGTTTTTAGAAGACAAGGCAACATATATAAAGAGATGTAATCAAAATGATGTCGTTTTATGGACAAACATCAGAGGTCGCCATTTGAGGTCGCCATTTGACAAATGTCGACCAAGTGGTGATCAAGCCAAAATTGGTATGATTTTGGCCCTCATTTCCGTTTCTTTTTGCTTGATTCTCGGGCATTTCCCCGTGTTTAATGTTGTTAAATTGAGTGTTTCAGGTTTTATTAGGTTTCAGAAGCAATTGAGATGAAGGTGGAGGACTTGTGCAAAAATGTCTCACAAATGAGAAGAAACAGGGCATTTTCGCCACTTGGGCAAAGGAGGTCGCCACTTGAGCGCCATGGCGACAGAAGAGTTCCCAAAGGCATCAAAAGGTCGCCACTTGGGCGCCACTTGAGCGCCATGGCGACAGAAGGTCACAAAAACAATCAGGTGGGGTCGCCACTTGGGGTCGCTCTGGCGACCTCCCTTGCAAGTGGCGACCTAGTGCACTCAAGGCATGGTCGCCACTTATGGTCACCAGAGCGACCTTGATGTACAAAGGGCGACCTCTTCACATTTCCAAGGTCGCCACTTATGGTCGCCAGAGCGACCTAGAGGATACAAGTGGCGACCTCTACACATTTTGGTCATGTTCGCCACTTGACAAAGAGCGAGAAAGATGGTTTTCAGAGCGACCTTTTCATCTAACCGTTTTACGCTCCATGGTCGCCATAGCGACCAAATAGCGACCAAGGCTCCACATCAGCGAATCAAGTCGTTACCAGTACATGTCCATGAGTGAGTATATATATGGAGCGTCTCTTCATTTTCAAGGAATCGAAAATCAGAGAGAAAATTCAGAGAACTCAACCTCAGATCTAGATCATCATCCATGGCACATTTTTCATCATCCTCCATTTCTCTCCTTGAACTCATCTAATCCATCCAACCCTCAACACAAAACCTTGATTACTTCACTACATCATTCCTCATCCCACCATTTCTCCACCAAAATCCATAGTAACTTTCCACCAAAACACCCACATTCCAAGACATTTCCTCAACCTCCATTCCTTGCATCTAGGAGCATAGAGGAGAAGAAGGATTAAGCTTAAAGAAGGTGACCCAAGGGTTATTTCCTTATCATTCACTTCTTTTCATTTATTGCAATTATGTGTAACTAAACCCCTAATCTAGGGGATAGATTTGAGGAACAATTGGTTGTGGGTTTAGTCTAGCTTGTAATGAATCTCTTATGTGTTCTATTCATTCAATTTAATTAGATTTCATTCATTGTAATTGACTTGTATATCACTTGTTGATTGCTATCTTGAGTGGAATAATTTGTTATATATTCACATGTGGATTGACAATCTTTGTGTGATTAAGAACCCATTGGATAGGATAGATTAGTGGTGGGTATATCAACCCCACTAATCTAAGCCTCTAAGTGGTTAACATAATGAGATTGGTACATTAATGATGCTAGTAGCTTACCCACATCCAAGTGTTAATCGATCTATTCCCTAGTTCTCTCATTAATTGATTTTATCACTATTCTTATCAAGGTGTTGAGTATTCTATTTTTCATAACATTTTTGTGTATTTTCATTTGAGTAGTTTAGCATTGGTGGCTTTAGAAACCACACATTTATCAAACTCTATGATTTGTTTTATTGTTCTAAGATTAGTCAATTTATCTAATTAACACTCCATTCCCTGTGGAACGAACTTGCTCACTATTTTGCTATCAAATCACATTTTAAAAGGATTAAGTGGCTTTAAAAGAGTTTTCAAGAATCAACCAAAAACTATTATTTTTACTATTTTGTTGAGTACACAAACGACCTCATCAAGTGGCGACCTCAACTTTTCTTCTAGGTCGCAGTTTGCGGTCGCCATTTGCAAATGGCAACCAAATGGCGACCTCAAATTTTCTTCTAGGTCGCAGTTTGGTCGCAGTTTGCGGTTGCCATTTGCAAATGGTGACCTCTGACACAACACACAAAAAACCTTCTATGTCGCCATTTGTCTCATGGCAACCTCACACCTGATGCTTTTTCAAGTAAAAAATCATTATGTCGCCATGGCAACCTAACAAATGGCGACCTTTGTGTACAATGTGCAAGTGAAATGTGACATGTAAAGAAAATACACACAAAGGCAAAGCATACATATGCAACCATTTGAAGTGAGTGTGTGCAACCTAAATCTCTTCAAATTAAGAAGTCAAGATCAAGTAGCTACCTTCCATGAAGCTCTTGAAATCCACAATGAGGTCCTTAAGCATTTGAGTAGAATTTCTTCAATTCTAAACTACCCTTACAAGATTAAACCCCATTATGATTTTGTCACCGAAATTAGCTAATTAAAAAGTGAGGGACTTACAATTTTAGATGCAAAACTTGAATTAACACCTAGAGCATGTGAAAACACCTAACACATATGGCTCCTAGTTTCATTCACAACTCAAACACTTGAATAAATCATATACATGAAGCACATATCCAAGATATTAGAAACATGCACAAAAATGCTAGAATCACAAAATATGTTCAATGAATATTCTAGCCAACATTTGGAGCAAGGATATAATAAATAATCAATTAAATCCTATTAGGCTCTAAATACAAAATCACAAGTGTTAATCCTAGATTTGTTCAATTAGAGGATCAAAGCACATGTCAAGATTATTAATCATAAAATGAATCAATCAATCCACAAATAACCCTAGATATCAAACTAATCACAATACAACTCTCAAACATGTGAAAAACTAGAATCCTAGAAAACTAGTTCACATTTGTCTCCAATTAGACTTGATTAGGTTTGATTATGAAGCTATCTTTTTCAATAGCATTCATCATATCTATACATACATATAGAAGAAGAAACCCCAAGGTAATTGAAGGTTATAAAAGAAGAAAATACAAAGATTAGTCAAATACCTATGATTCACGAGCTGGTTCGGTTTTGTGGGTAGAGCCATAAGAAAACTCAATCAAACAGCAAACTCACTTGGAAAAGGTAGAGGACTTGATTATGAACCTTCTCCAACTTGAATCACTCAATTCGGAGTCCGAATGAGAAAGTTATGACATTTGGAAGGTGAGAAAGTTTGGAGAGAAAATTCTGCACTTAGTGTTTTCAATTTTTCTTCTTGAAATGAAATGGGAGGGAAAGAAGAGTTTAAAAGAGAGGGAGAGAGATTTTTCATGGCTGATAGGAGGCTGCCGTGTCACCCCTCGTGAGAGGTGCGTGAGCCTCATGGGGCAGAGGGGTGTGTGGCCAGTGAGCCTCACGCGCCCCTCACGCCCTCTCCTCCAAATGGCCTTTGGCCATTCTTGATTCCCTTGCGCTTCTCTTGAGTTCTTCGACCATATTCGAGCCTCCGAACTCCGAATTTGAATCTTTCTTCGGATTACGAACCATGAATTCCTCACATATGAAGATGACTATGAAACTTTGACAAAAAGTTGAGAATTCAATTCGGAATACGACGATGAAGACAACTCAGCAAATGAGAATGCAAAGTAGCGTAGCTTCCTAGTTTAGACTCGAAACCTAATGAATGAGTAACCAAAATGACTGGGACTCAATAAGGAATCATATGAGATCATGTTCAAGTCCAAAAACAATAAAACATAAACAAATAAACACAAAGTCACACAAGTATGCAATTTCCTAGAGATAGTCCTAGAACATACAATTTCACAATGTTTGTTAAAATAAATCTAATGCATGTGCATATTTTGTCAAGTGTGTAAATGTGTTATACAAAAGGTGTACAACTATGCAGGAACACAAATGAATGTCGTGTATGTGTGTGTGTGTGCACCTATGTCTTGTAAGAGGAATGAGGTTAATTATACCTTTGTTGAGTAATGTAGTTTATTCCCCTTTTAAGGCACCATCTTGCATGAAACGTAGCCGACTCTTTCTTTGAAGCTTAGAATCATCATTTCTAAGACCACCAATCAATACAAGAAAAACATTATTTTGATATGGAATATATGTCAATACAAACCAAAATCCTAGCACTGTTTAGTATTATTTTAATGTTATTACTAATTAAGTGATTTGGAGTTTTTATTTTAGTTGTAATTTTGATTTTAAAGTTTGGATTTGGATTGTAATTTTTATTTAGAGTTTGGATTTGTGATTTAGAATTTTTTATCTATGAAAATTGAACTGTATATCTCATGTCTGTATCACTATATGAAACTTGTGAAAATTGAACATTGAACTAGTGAAACTTATCTCATGTCTCATGTCAGTATGAAAATTGAACCTAGTTTTTATCTTTGGTTTGATTTCAGTTTTTTTTTTTTTTTTTTTTTTTGGCTTGGCTTGGGCTATTAAAAATTATGCAACTTTGCCCCAAAATTAGAATCCCACAACCCATCAAATTTAAAAACATATTAAAAAAGACTCATTAAGCTCATAAGTCCCATTAGGCCCAAAACCGAAATGAATCGAACCGTACGAACCGATTAAAATCAATTAGGTTACCATTTCTTATTCGTTTAAACCGGTTCAATTTTGGGTGAAGCAAATATTTTTGATTCATTTTGATTTTGCCCAAAACCGAATCGAACCGAACCGTATCCACCCCTAGCCCGTTTTGATTCAACTACTTTAAAAAGTGTTTCTGTCGTTTCAAAAGTTTAATTTAGTCAAACTATCGGTTTGATAACGACAACTTTTTGGTTGTTTGAAATTTAAGGACTAACTTGGTACTCACTTAAAATATTAGGGATTATTTTTTATCAATTTGAAAAAAAAAAAAAGAAGTTGTATTTTGTAAAAATATAAGGATGATTTTGAAATTTTTCCATAAAAGTTTGGTTCAATCAAAAATCGCCCACCGTGGGGCTCAAACCTACGACCACAAGGTTAAAAGCCTAGCGCTCTACCAACTGAGTTAGACAGGCTTGGTTCTGAATTTGTACGTCTATTTTACTTGATTAAAAAGGGGCTACATAATTTTTTCAGTAAAAAAATCCCATTGGAGACCAAAGTCAAAGGCAGTATATTGGGCTTAGGGATGGCAATTAGACCCAGACCCGCGAGACCCGACCCGCGTGGGTCGGGTCTGGGTCCTCACATTCGGGTCACGGGTCGGGTCTGGGTCCAAAATATTAGACCCGATTCGGGTCCGGGTCGGGTCTGGGTCTGGGTCTATAGACCCGGACCCGGACCCGTAGACCCGAATAGTGAGTTTTTTTTAAAAAAAAAAATAAAAAATTGAAGAATTTGAAATTGAAATTGAATGCAAATAATAATATTTCCCTTTTATGTCCTATATTTATTAATTTTTTTATTTGGTTATTTATATATTTAAGTATATATATTTTTTTAGTTTTTTTTTTTTTTTTTTTGGTTCATGGGTCCACGGGTCCACGGGTCCAGACCCAGACCCGCGAATTTTCATGGGTCCTCGGTCGGGTCTGGGTCTTCCTAAGACCCACGGGTCCAGACCCGAACCCGAACCCGAATTTTTTCATGGGTCTGGGTCCGGGTCTGGGTCCAGTAGGACCCGACCCGAACCCGACCCATTGCCATCCCTAATTGGGCTGTCTTCCTTCAACCCAACTCAAAAATGGGTCTCAAAAAGGATCCAGGTACTTTCCTCACCTTATCCTCACCTAAATAATCTATTGCCACATATCTAAATATGGCAAACCAACGGTGTTGATTATTTCTATTAATTTTATAATCTTTACACTTTAACAAGATAGAATTAATCTAGACCACTGATTTGGGTGCAATGAGTGAGAGACTTGCTTGGGATAATACAAGATAAGATTGATTGGGAATGAATCAAAGTTTCCAAATATGTCAACGAGGTTTTCAAAACCGAAAATCACACTGAAAGTGCTTATGTAATTCCTTTCCACCAACCAAAAATGATTTTAGATAGAAAGAACAAATTATCTGGAACAAAAATCATTTCAAGCAATTCTTTTTCAAGTTGTTTATAAAAACAGAGAACAAATTTTCATCTTCAGTACATTATGTTATGGAAGCATTCATCTTCATTATTGTAAGAAACATACAGAAAGAAGTTTATTTATCCACCAATCATCTTAATACATAAAAATATATATATATATATATATTCATGAGAGATAGGTCACAAATAAATAATTAGAAATTGTATCTTATAAGAGATGTAAGCAACAAGAGAGATGAAATGATAAAGGTTTTATTCTTTCTTCTCTTCAGCAGCATACAATGCTTTGATTTCTTCAACGTCATCATAGCTACCCAAAAATATTGGAGATCGCTCGTGGATATTCTTTGGAACCAAATCAAGTGCCTGCCAAGAATGGTGTCAGTTCATTAGTGCACCCTAATTCTATCAATGACTTTTTCTCCAAGGAAACTATTTATTTTCAGCGAGAAATGACTGAATATACTAATTAAAATCTTATAGCAAGTTTTAAGGGCTTTGGTTAATCTCCAACCTAGAACTAAATTGCCTTTCGTGTTGCCTGTCTACAGACTATACAAAATCCATAAGATTTTACAGCCATTTAAGCCAAGCAAGAATTTACAATAAGTCATCATTTCTTAAGGCAAAACATAATAAAATCTGGAACAGAAAAAAGGGTTTTTCACACTGAAGTTGGCACATTGAATAGTTAAACCAGTAATTCAAATCAGCTTTATAACAAGAAAGTTTAAAAAGTCTAATACCCGTTGCTTCCCGGTGAAAGCCTGACCTCCTGCTTGTTCCATCAAGAATGACATTGGGAAGACTTCATAGAGAACACTAGTCCACACAGATCAAATTAACCTCAATCAGAATTTCATTATCAACACTTTTATGATAAGAGAAATTCATTATTCACATAATATGTTGTAATTACAGAATAATGTATCAAGCTGATAAATGGGGGAACAAAAAGCTATAACTGCACATAACATACCGCAGTTTTCCATTTGGGCTCTTCTTATCGCCAGGGTACAAAAACACACCTCCATAAAGTAGTGTGCGATGGACATCGGCTACCATGCTGTTTATAATGAAGGTATTGTCAGAAACCATAAATAAATAATTATCTTTATATAAATAATACCAAGTCAAAACCAGACACGGATACCAAGATGATAAAAAAAAAAAAAACAAAAACAAAACAATATAAAAGTTTGTTTAAAATAAAGTTAAATAAAAGCCCTAAAGATATTTTTGATCATCAATGTTTCCAGACTTATGGATCCAATGCATATGGAAAAACAGAAGATGACTGTTTATTCAGATGTCTATTAGTGGTTTTAGTTGATGTAGTTGATAAAATACTCAAAGTGACAGACTGACAGTTTGGAACAAGAAACTAGTGAATGGTGAGAAAATAGTTATTCATCCATAACATTTTTAATGCCAGCCTCCATCAGACCCTCTTTGATTTCAATATGATGTAAAGGCTTCATAAATTGACAGCCGTAGGGATGAATTTTTCAAATGGCCTAACTTCACTTATGTCTATCTTCAGGAAGCTGTGTAACAGTAAATTTTGGTTAACTCTATGCCACTTCCTGTTCCTGCCATAGATGCTTTATGAAAAGAGCTTTGATCAAGGTAAATCATGTTTAAAATTAATTTTAAGCCAGGAAGAGAGAGTTGCAGATAACAGATTCATTGTTTATATACTGCCACTCAATCAGTCAGTCATCAAAGCATGCATATGGACAGAGATTACAAATAAACCTCAGAAGCCAAGAGTTCAGTGACAGCATGTGTAGAAGAAAAACCTTTTTTGTTAATCACCCCATATTATCACCATGAATAGATTATAAACTCTGGTTTCTTCCTAGACAGGATTTCGGTCAGTGGTAGCCAGATAATAAGTCATCGGGCAATTGCAATAACTAAATACTTAGAAATATTAACACCTCAGGTGCAGTTGTTCAATTAAAAAGTACACTACCTTCCGATGTATCTTAAAGACTTTGGTGATGAACCATCTTCAGGGAACTTGCATTTTTCCACATACCTAAAGTTAAGAATGTCAGGAAGTGCACCGCAGTATAGATACAAAAAGAAAAAAAAAAAAAAAAAATTAAAAATCAATTATTTAAATTTAGAATTGCATACTTGGTTGTTGGACCATCCCAGTTCTTAGCATTCCCTTCATTTACTGAATAAATCTTTCCTTTCTTTGGAATCTGTGCACACAGGCAAGTGAAAAACAAATAGTAAGATCCCTTATGAACAGTGATGATAAGATCACTTGTAATCTAAATGCAATTTAGAAGTTTCTATTCATTCGATAAATAAGGAACTTGCATTTGACACATTTGCATCTTACTCATTCTGGGGATCACCAGTAGAAAATATTCGAAGGATGGAAGAGTTTTAATTTTCAGTATTTCAATGGATCTAACAATAATAGTTTGCGCATATAGCAATCAGGTGTAAGCAGCCAGGCTAAAGATTTTCCAGATTGGTCCAATATTATAACAGATTTACCTTGATGTCTGGATGAGTTAGTATGAACTCCCCAAGTGATGGATCGAGGGTGAACCCATGGACACCACTCCCGGTGCTTAATACAAACTGCAAAACAATTATATTCTTGAATGGGTGCAACAACTTTGCACTGTGCAAGTTTTTATAGGAAAATAAAACTCATAAATCACTCCCATCACATCAATCAAAATATATTCGAACTAAAGAGAGCCATCAAATTCTAAGATACTCTCCTCAAAATTCAATTGAATGCAAAAATAAAAGAGGCAACAAACAAGCTTTACTGGAACTATTCACCATTTTGAAAGGGAAAAGAAAAGCTACTAGGTTCACTAAAACAAAATTTAGACTTGTATAATGCATGAAAGGCAGTCTTTTTGTACCGTGCAAGAGCTTCCATACATGCAATACCCAGCTGCCAACATTTTCTTCCCAGGTTGCAAAACTTCATCTAGAGTTGGTTCATGGCTATCATTCACCATATAAATCCCAAAAATCTAGATGAAAGAGAAGACAATCAATCGATAACTGCAATATCAATTTATTCTGGCACAATAGTCATTGTGTACATATGTCAGTACAGAGTTGAACAAAACAGAATTAAACAAAAAATATTCTCAGATAAGGGTTCAAACCGTTCCAATGGAAACACCACAGTCAATGTTAGAGGACCCATCCAGTGGATCAAAAACAACGCAGTACCTGCACCATCATAACAAATTCAAATTAAGTGCATATTAATAAGAGTGAAAAACAAGAAATTCAGCATTTTCAGAAGATAAAAACTATAGACAATAGAGTCAGAAAGCACCTTCCACGCTTAGAAGCCTCCACAAACGTTGCCTCTTCATCTTCTTCAGAGACAAGAATGCACTGGCAAAAGATTCAAACTTTCAGAAAAGGAAAAAAAAAAACAGAATGTGATTGGTTTAATTAACTTAATAGACACACATAATGACTTACGGTACGACCACTGCTAACCAAAGCTTTGATAAAAACTTCATTTGAAAGCACATCCAACTTCTTCTGCTCTTCACCCTTTAGTCAACACAGGCAAGTAATCTCATATTAATGAAACAAAATTACCTCATAAAAAATGTTCTTAGAAACAGTTTCGGAGAAAACAAGGATAAATAAACAGAGCATAATTAAATCAGCATAGATAAAATAATAGGAAATTTAGATTCATCAACTGCTTGCCTGAACATTGGTTTCTCCAGCAAGTCCAATGATATTGGCAAGACCCGCCTGCAAAATAAAAAAGTACTCGAAATGAGGAAACCTATTAGGCCAAATTATATCAAACAACAACATAAAATTATGGCAAAAGACTTCATGTATTTATGTAGTCAATATGATTACCACAATTGATAATCGAAGACCAAAAAACCTTTGGTAATTATTTTTGGGATTCAATCCCCACCCAGGAAGTCTCAAAATGAATGAATCACCTCAAGAAACTTTAACATATTAGCCCTCTTGTGCTAATTTCTGCACTGCCTTCGAATTTTCACTACTCGTAACTTTAAAATTCATTTCTAGATACCAAGCCCCAAACGAAATAAAACTTTAAACAAATAGAAAAAAGTTTTCTAATCCAACAATTTTGAGCTGGTCAAAGTAGTAAGAGAATTTTAAAAAATAAATAAATAAAAAAAACTCTTTGGATTAAAAACTCATGATATGCCAGAAAACAGAATCATGGATAACATAATTCATAAATGGCCAAGAACAAGCCACCAAGGTACGCGTGGGGTTACTTTTGTAAATACCGCTTTATGCAAAAGCACTTAAAAACAAATTTGGGAGAAGCACCTGTCACGTTCAAGAACACCAAAAAATGCTTTTGAATTCGGGAATAGAGTTATTATTGATTTTGAACAAACGTTACAAAAAGAATGAAAATCAAAATCACTTTTTAGGACCATAAAAATCTACAAGCTACATATAAAATCATTTAAAATCGTATCACAACTCACAATCACAATCACATAAATCGTATCAAATTAAACACAAGAAAGAAAATCATAACAGAAAAGAGAAATAGACCTTGTTGACAGCAGAGCAAACGAACTTGCAACCGAGAACAATGTGACTCAACAAGATAGTGAAATCGCCGCGGGACTCCGGGTACTTCGACTGTTCGTTGAGCACAAATCGAGTCATTGTCATCAAATCGGTCCGGTGAGCGTCCGCCGCGTGATCCATCTCTCCAAGAATTAACGACTGAAATTTTTTTTTGAAAATAAAAAACAAAAAGAAATATTATTGAGGATAAAACTTTTGCGGTTCGAGTGAATGAGAAGCGAAGAGGATAAATAAATATATTATGGGTAGACTTTAGAAATGGCAGGTGTGTTAGGGGCACGTGGCGAGAGGAGAGTGAGAGAGAGCTCGTGGTGGTCGCTGAAGATAGCGTTTTAACGGCTTTCGTCGCCTTGTTATTCGACGGAAGTGAATGAATTATGAATTATGAATTTCAATTTTCAATGTTGAAGTTTTTGGGTTTGTTGTTTTTCGTCAGCTGTTGTAATCTTGAAGATGACGAGGTGGTGGACTTGAACCAATTTGTAATTAATTCTCTTATATATTATTTTTAATTGTTCCATTCCTTTGAAAATTCTATTCCTTTTCCGAGGACAAAACTTGAGTCAGACGTTTCATCCAGAGTCCAGACGAAGAAACTATCTTCGAGTAATTATATATTAATTTGGGATAATGTGTTTTTTTTTTTTTTTTTTTTTGAAAGTTTTTACCGTTTGTAGGATTCGAACCATTGATCTGATAGTCATTTACTCAAACCTCAAACCCTAAACCCGTCCATCTATTAGTTGACTACGCCCCTTGTCGACTCCTTGTGTTGTTGATTTACAACCATATGAGTTTAATATATTTTAAGTCCTCGTTTTATTTTATTTTTTTAATTTTTTTTTTTTTTTGTTCGGTCTAAAATGTTTTAAGTCTGCAGAATTATCAACATATAAAATTTTTCGAATTTTGTTTTTCTGTCCCCAATGAAAAAGAAAAATAAAAGAATGGAAGAGTAAAATCATACACGGAATATAAGGAGAAAGGAAAACTGGGTTTGGTTGATAAGAAGGGAAGGGGGGATAAGTGTGTCCTCCACCAAGTCCACAAACTAAATATTCTAAAATTGGAATCATAGCTAAAGATAAGAATACATAATCAGCGGTGACAGTGAAGATAAAATTGATGCTTTCAATTTATTTTCAGATCAATGACTTTTGTTTAAGATTAGTATAACACATTGACTTTAGAATCACTACCAATTATTTTTTATTATAAATAATGCTAGACGTTTCAATTTTTTTTTCTCAAATTCTATCCAAAATGATATGGTACGTGAGATGTCAACATCACATCAGTCACCATATAATCTCACGATTTATAAGATGCTGATACCTCATATGTCACATCATTTTGAATAGAATTTAGAAAAAGAAGAAAAAAAAACATAAATAAATAAATGGTAATATCTAACGTTACACTTATTATTCATCAATTGTTGTAAATATTTAAAGAAATAAAATAAGATGAAAGAAGAATAGTTGAAGAACATATATGAAACAAATATTAAAGTGAAGTGAGTATGAAGTGAGTAAGAAACATGAGAGAGAGAGATGAGAGATACACGAGATATTGAGAGAGAGAGCTAATAGTTTTTCTATTGATATCAGTTGAAAACCAACCCTTTTACAAGAGAGAGTGAGCACATATATATAGGCAATTATAAAGGAGAGAATCAAGTGGTCGAGAGTAGGTAAAGAGAGAGTGGCGGCGGATTGGAGAAGATATTGTGTTGATATTATGGTGAGATATTGTATGATATTTTTGGGATATATTAAAGGAGATATTTGTGTGATATTTTATAGGATATTTGAGTGATATTATACATGTGGTAAAAGCCACATATATTATAACACTCCCCCTTGGATTTATACCACATATATTAATCTTCTAGGGAAAAAATTCAATGGGATAAAACCTAAGTAAAATATATACAATGATCTCCTGGATTTAATGGGGTTGGACATTACAAACTATCTCATTAAAAACCTTGTCAAGAAAACCCAGTGAGACAAAACCTGAACGAAGGGAAAAAGAGTATAGTGCACATATGTCCGTTCTGAATTTTGCTCCTCTTGATTGTCTCGTTAAAAACCTCGTTAGGAAAACCCAGTGGGACAAAACCTGATCGAAGGGAAAAAGAGTACAATGCAAATATGTTAATAGTTAATGTTTTCTTCAAAACATTTCTCATATTTATACTTTGCTAGGAAAAACTCAGTGGGATAAAAACCTGAGTAAAGATATTCATTGATCTATCGGATCAAAGTAATATTTATGATGATCTTTTGGATTAAGGTAATATATATACGATGATTAGCAAGATCAAAGTAATATTTACAATGATATTTTTGATCAAAATAACATATATACGATGATATATTGAATCAATGTAATATTTATGATAATTTTGTGGATCAAATGATTTTTGGGTGTGCTTAGAGAATTGCCTCATTAAAAACCTTATCAGGAAAACCCAATGGGACGAAAACCTGATTGTAAGGAAAAGAGTACAATGCACATATGCCCCAATATAATTAATATACTTCATTTGATATGCTCCCTTTGATGGGACGCTCCCCCTGATAAAAGTTCTTTTAAAACAATCTTCTAGATTGCTAAACTAGGGTATACAGATGTTTATTTTATGAAATAAAATAACATCATAAATGATTGGAGGGAGTACAAGCAAAGACTTACTTTTTGGAGTAATATCCATATGGAATCTTTTCAGAATTTTTCAACATATTCTGATTGATGGACAAACATTCCATTTGATCTATACTCGACCTTCAGGTCGAAACAATATTTCCTTTCCCATGTCTTTCATTTTAAAACTCATTTACCCAAAATTCAAGAGTTTTCAAGAGCTCTCCAGGAGCTCCAATTAAATTTATATCATCAACATATGTTGTAAATATAGTAAATTCGAATTCTGATTTCTCTGTGAAGACACTTAGGTATATAATATAATTATTATACCTTTATTTTATCAGATATTTACTGAGACGGTTATACCATATCCGTCCAGATTGTTTTTAATCCATGTAAGGATTTTTGTATGTTCATCAAATACAGATTACGAGATCTCGATTTATAGGCTTCTAGTATTTTAAATCCTTCCGGGATTATAAATATCTGCATTGAGTGAATCATATAGATAAATGATTACTATGTCTAGAGGACGTATTTCAAACCTTGTAAAGGCAGCCAAATTTATCAAAAATTTGAAACGTAATTGTATTCGTCACTATTGAATACCAAGTTTCTGTGAGAAATCTTGTACTACGAGTCGTGCCTCATATCTCACGATCTCGTTTTTCTCATTACGTTTTCCGTATAAAGACCCATTAGTATACAACTAATTTAACATCTTCAGGTGTCTGGAGTACTATTGGTCTAAATACTTTATGTTTGGCATATAAAGTCAATTCTTCTTGAATTGCTTCTTTTCACTTAGGCTAATCATGCCTTTTGTATACAATCATTGATATTATGAATATCATAATTATCGTTTATAATTTCAGTAGCGCTACTGTGTGTAAAAATACATCATCAATGATTGTTTCTTTATGATTCCACATTTCTCTTATATGATTTATAGAAATTTTCTCAATTTCAATATATTTGAATCTCTGTTGAGATTTCTTCCATTTCAATGGATTTAGTCACTATATGGATTTTATAGAAATTTTCACAATTTCAATATAGTTATATCTCTATTGAGATTTCTTTCTATTTCAATGGATTTAGTCATTTCATAGACTCGTATAGAATATACTTGTATCTCTGTTGAGATTTCTTCCATTTCAATTGAAAATATATACTTGCGTGTGTCAAAACAACCTAGAGGGGGGGTGAATGGGTTGTTAATCCGATTAGTTACCAAATTTTCGGATTAGTCAATATTCAAAAATAAACCCAAATTAACAAACAATAATCAAGTGTAATATGTGCGGAATTTAAATAACACTTGATATTTACGTGGAAACCCTCACGGGAAAAACCACGGGCTGATATGTGCGCCACACACGGTCCTCGAATCCACTATATGTAATGATGATTACAACCCTAGGTTGACCTCTAGTCACACCATTCTCGGTTACTAATCCACCACTACTACCCGTAGGCCTTTTATAGCAAACCTAGACCAAGGGTGCTTGAGCACTACACACCGGTTGTCACAAGACTTAACTCTCAATAAAGAGATCAACAACCTATGTGAATATGATAATATTCTAAATGCAAATAATGCTAGGCTACACTAAATGCTTAACTAGATGTTATAATGCAAATCAACACTCTAGTTATCAACAATGCCTACATGCTCATGCATGAGGACTCAATTAGATGCAAAGTGATTCTAGCAATCTAATTTTCAATAAACAAGGCCAACTCAACACAAGTTGTCAATAAACATGGCAATGACAATAAATGCAATTAACAAGTGCAATCAAGGAATTGTCAATTAAAATCCAATCAACACATGTTGTCAATGAATATGGCAAGGACAATAAATGCAATTAACTAATGCAATCAATGAGTCTTAATCAAGAATGCCTAAATGTAAAGCATACATACTTAGCTAGATGTTATCAATCACAAAACAATTCTAGCTATCACAAACAACTCATCTCAACCAACAATCAAAGTCTCAATCATGCTAGAAATAACAATAAGCAAAGGAGACATGCATTTAATTAACAAATAAATGCTAAACCTAGGCAAACATGTCATATGAATGAAATACGAAGTTCTAGGACATGTAGAAGTTACCTAGTCAAAGAAAACAAGAAATCCCATGCTTGAATGATGTTAGGAAGAAGCTAGATGCACATGAGAAGTGGTTTGGTTAAGTAAAGGTGAGTTCTTGGGAGCTTCTCTCTCTAGGGTTTGAGTTTCTCTCTCTAAGATCTGATTTTTTGCTCTCTAAAAACAAAGCTAGGAAGAAGATGATACTTATATAGGACCCCTAGAAGAAATGACGTCGTTTTGGCCTTTGGAAAAAGAAAAGTCACTGATACTTCGCTTTTTCCGTCGTTGAAAGAATCGCGAGGATCAAAAGATTTTTTTCTGTGTAAAAGGGGTTTCCTATGCAATGTGCTATAAACTAGCAAAAGACTAGTAAAGCGGCAAGCGAGGGTATCGTTCCGCAGGGAGGAGTGATTCGTCAACCATTTCAAGTTCTATTGTTTATTGTAAACATGTAAATAGAATGCGGAAATGGTGAGAATGATGTGTGTGAAATGTATGTACAATGCGGTGTGTGTGTGAGTAGAGAACGGAAATGAAAATAAATAAAAACAAAGAGAATATGGAATGATGAGAGTGGTGTTTAAAGTGATAAATAAAATGGTGGATAGGAGAGATGCATGAAAATGGTCACACAAGGTTCAACAAGTTCACCATACACAAGTGCACAAATAGTTGGTTGTTAGACATTAAGGACATCCAATTTTAGTTAAGGGTTCGTTCTTGCCTCGATCCGATTTATACCCATTCATAAAGCTAACGGTCGAAGAGTGTGTTGAGAACCTCTCAAACACGAAACCGCAACCCACATATGTGAACTGATTCTACAAACAAAACTACATTTAGCCCAATGATAGCTTCGTAATGTAAAATGGCAACGTTAGGTACAATGAATGTGGAAAGAGTGATTGTATCTCCAACCATAACTCACCTAGAGCCCCTAGCGTGAGAGATAGCCAAAAACCCATAATTGTAACTCTAACCATGACTCACCTAGAGCCCCTAGAGTGAGAAATAGCTAAAGTCCAATTGTTAACAAGAACAATAAACCAAACCCTTCTAATATGGCAATTTATAGGTTCACCCACTCTTCTTAGCTAATTAGCCAAGACTATGCCCGGAGAGCCCCTCCAAAGGCACAATCCTAACTCTAAGTCACTCAAACCCATTCATGACACGTAATTTTGACCTTCCATCAACATACAAACACAAAATGGGATATTTGATTACAACTACTCCTAATTTACATTAATCTACTCCTAATCCCATCCATGAATACATATTAATTTCCAATCATCCATAAACATGCATTTCAAGATAAGAGATATATTTAAGGGTAAAAATGATTTTAGTCCCTCTAGTTTGACTTATTGTTCGGTTTGGTCCCCCTAGTTTCAGGATTGGCCCGTTTGGTCCCCATAGTTTAGGTTTATAGTTGGTTAAATCCCTACCGTCCAATTCCGTTAAAGTTTTATAAAATTCCGTCTATAGATCAAGGGTAAAATGGTAAACTTGTCATTCAGATTTCTAGAAGAATTATAAAGAAGGGCAAAATGGTAAGTTAATAAATTAACAATTGAATAATTAAAAAACAAAAAATGAAATGAATGGTTGAGATGTATATTGCACACCTGAGATTATGACACGTCACAAACCACTCAACAAAACCTAGATAAGGGTGGTCCCAAGAATTGAAAACCTTTTTGTCTCTGTATTTCCAGATTGCACGACCCTTTCTTCGTTACTCGTTGGCACCAAAAACCTTTGCTGTGCACTTCATCTTCTTCTTTTGAACTTGTTCTTGCCTCTCTTTTTTACATTATATTCACCTATTAGACTTGTAGAGGTAAGCGTTGGGTTCAAGTTGCAGACGAAAGATTCGTGTGAGGGAGTTTTTAAAGCTTATTCATTGACAGGTGAGTTTGTTAAATGATCATGGTCTCTAAGTGTGTTTTGAGTAATTTGTGTTGCATGCAAGTTTTTTACAGCATGATTATTCACAAAAATCATCTTTCTAGGGTTTATGTGTTGGACAAATTGGGGGTTTTTCGATTTAAGGTCAATTTAGTGTAATTGCGTGTTCTACAAGTTGGTTTACATGTGATGGTACTAAAATTAGAGGAATTTTGGAAAAAGATTGGTTTTTTCTTTTGTAAACAATCGGGTTGTAATTTAAAGTAATTAATTTAGGGTTGTGGCCAGAAGAGGTGAAACTTATTCTGGTATTTGGATATTGGTTTATACTGTTATTTTTGCATTATTAAATGAGTTTGATGTGAATAAATGCAGTATCAAAATTGTTTGACCGTTCAACAGAAGTTGCTGAAGGGGATTTGGAGAGTGATATGCTTGGCTCAGTAAAGGTGAGGTCTTATGCTTGTGCCTTTAACTTCGTTCGTAATTATTCATCTGTGGCTGTGTGAAATTATGAATGAATTTTACTCACATGTGCACAAAACAATCTTTTGCGTGTGAGGCCAGTAGCTTTTTCTTATTTTGTATTGTTATGTAGGTTCTGTAATATGTTTGCAATATTAGTTTCTTTGAAGTTATTTTTTTAGATAGACTGGAGTAGTAGTGTTGAATACAACTTATCTTTGAACTAATCGTTCAATTTGCTGATACATTAACAATAATACAACTTAGTTTGATGTAAATTAGTTTGCTGTGCTACTATTTTTGAGAGTTTAACAAGTTGATGGGTTTTGATTAATTATTGATTTTTTTGTTAATAATGTATTTACCTCTTATACATTATAATTATTGTTAATGTATTTAGTTTGCAGTACTGTTTTTGAGAGATAGCATATGCTTGGTTATCATCCATTCTTCTAGGTCTCTGATTTGACATATATTAATTTTTGAAAACAAATTATTTATCTTTTTTCAATTATTATATTGAGATTTAAAGTGGGATCTAATTAGTTTCAAAAAGATTCTTAAAATTTTTTTTTAAAAAAAATTAAATAAACTGGAATCTAATTGATTGATTTTTGTAAACATATATGGTTGTGTGAGATGCAAAATGCGATGGTAATCTTTCTTGGTTTCCTTCAAAGGGAAAAATTGGTCAATGATGTTGGAAAATGCAAACAAGCAAATTAAGGTAGCCAAACTAATAAAATCTTATATCATTTGAGTTGATTTTTATAGTTGAATTTTCAATAATGTTATAATGAGTTAACTCAACAAGCCACTAGCTAGACTCACTCACTGAATTATTTGATTTTGCTTTTGTACTAATAATTTAAATTATATAATAATGGAAATTATGTAAACCAAAGTTGTATTATCATTTAGTTTAAATTTTGCTTTAAGAGACTGGAGTAGTAGTGTTCGATTTGCTGTTCAATGGAAAAAAAAAAATCACAAACATTGATTAATAATTGATGGGAATCAGAGAATGATGGGTTTCAATATCAAGTGTCATAAGTTAGCTGGAAGATTATTTTATTTGACCTTTTAAATGAACTCTACTGTAAATAAGTTTGAAACCTGATAGTAAACTAAGTATTAACTGATATTAACTGGTTTCAATAACTTTAATGGCATTAATCTAAGTATAAACTGATTTCCAGCTTTGTAAAAAGAAGAAAAAACAGTCATTTAATTCACTGGTCTTCTTTTGCTTGGCAGCAAATTACTAGATAACTTATTTTGACATTGCTTTAATTTTTATTTTATTTTTTCATTTTTCTACTCTTGTAGTCTTGTGTGCAGCTAAGCTTTTATGCTAGAATTATTTTGACATTACCTGTTAACGTTTTTTGATTTCAATAATATGTTCAAATTGTTAATGCTCGATTTGTTTGCTTTGGCACATTTGACTTGTTTTATTGCCCCATATTAGTTTGCATGAGAGCTACTTAACATTGAATTTGAGAAATGCCATTTAATAATTGCTACTACTAGTTATTTTTCTGATAGGAAAAAACAAGAACAGTACATGCTCAAAACTCTTGAAAAAAAATAAAAAATGGAACCACCAGTTAGTTTGTGTTGCATACAAAGGTATAAAATGGAACTTATAATTAAATCCTCATATACAAAATTTTTTGTTGCTATGTCTACCTCTTTTGCTCATTAGTAATCGTTTTGTAGAATTTAGTCTTACTATTTGGTGGGGGATTTGTTGAAAACTTGTGTGAATTATATTATATAAGCTTTATTGGAAGTCAGCTTTTAGTACTTCTTATTAAATTTGGTTACATACATTATGCAGAACAATCATACATATATTAAATTTGTTGTTTGCATTTACAAGATTTATATGTTTTTTGCTTCTGCTGATTGTTATGTACATATATATTTTTTTAGTGTAGTCTACTGATTGAATTTGTTTGTTTTAATTGTGCACAAGTGCAATGGATATTTTCAGTATAAAGGTGTGGTTTGGAAATGAGTTGTATGACATAGGTGAATGTGATTGTGAACATATTAGCATCATCACCTTGATTCGGGCAACAGTTGATGAGCTTAGTGAACAGGATGAAGTACCCAATGATGATTGCATTATTTGGGTACAATTACCTTGGAGTGGTGAGAGAGTTCAGGTCAATAGTGATTTAGAGTTAGTTGACTATTTTAGGGTGTTTGAGGACCATGGGTTGGATACAATAGTCTTTGAGTTAGAGAATGTGTATGTTCCAAATCCTCTAGGAGATGAACAAGATGAAGTACCTGATGAGGAAGCTGAAGTGTTGGCCCAAGTTGGTGGTCATCAACCACTTGGTTGGCACGACTTAGAGGCTGAAATGTTGAATTATGACGGTGATAGTGAGAAAGATGATGATAAGGATGATGAGGAGGGTGAGGAGGGTAAAGAGGGTGATGCTGGTAAGGGACAAGTCCCAATAGTTGATGAAGATGTGAATGATGGGAATGAAGAGGGTGATGCTGGTGAGGGACAAGTCCCAATAGTTGATGAAGATGTGAATGATGGGGATGAAGAGGGTGATGCTGGTGAGGGACAAGTCCCAATAGTTGATGAAGATGTGAATGATGGGAATGATGACATAATGAAGGAGTGTATGACTTTATTTGAGGGTTATCAATCAAAGTCTGATGATGAATACTTTTCAGACTCAGAGCTTGAACCAGATAAGGTCAAGATTGCTAAGTTGATGAAAGGTAATCCTTTCAAGAAAATGGTGGGTGGAGAAATTAAGTTTCATGTGGGTCAGACATTTGACAATGCAGTCCAAATGAGAGACATATTTAGGGAGTATGCAATTCAACAGAGAGTAGTTTTACATAGAGTGAAAAATGACAATGTGAGGCAGACTTACAAGTGCTTAGGTCAAGACTGCCCTTGGAGGGCACATGGTTCACGCATGATTGATAGATCGACATTCATGATTAAAACATTGGTGGACGAACATGAATGTCATAGGGTTTACCACAACAAAGAGGCCAAAGTGAACTGGATTGCCTCTAAGTTTGAGAACCTTGTGAGGACAAATCCAAGTGTTAGTATTCAGGTGATAAGTGATCTTTTAAGGGAGAACTATAGGGTCTCGGTTGACAGACAAAGGCTTTATAATGCAAAGAAAAAAGCTTTAGTAGGGTTAGCAAAAGACCATGCTAAATGTTTTGGTTTACTTAGGAGATATGCTTACGTGTTGATCCAAAGCAACCCCGGATCAGCAGTACATATTTGCACCCAGGATCCATAACCAACCTTTAAAAGGCTATTTTTAAGTTTCGAAGCTCAGAAAATTGGGTTCTTAGAGGGTTGTAGGCCCTTCATTGGAGTGGATGGGTGCCACTTGAAAGGCCCTTTTGGAGGAGTGCTACTGTTTGCAGTGGCCTTGGATGCAAACAGTGGGTTATTCCCACTAGCTGTTTGCATCTGTGAGCAGGAGAATCAAGCAAGTTGGGAATGGTTTTTGTACAACTTGAAAATCCATTTGAAGTACCCATCAAGCAGGAACTTGACATTCATGTCAGATAGACAAAAAGGTGTCATTGCAGCTTTGGAATTGCATTTTCCTTTTGCCAAACGAAGGTTATTTCTGAACTGGTTTTTTTTTTTTTTTTTTTTTTTTTGGCATCTTATGCTTTCTCATTTTCAATATGCATTAAAAACTTTAATTATCATGTGGCAGGTATTGTGCGAGACACATCTTTGCCAATTTTAGACTTAGCTACAAGGGTGAGCACTACAAAAAGTTGTTTTGGATGGCCACGAGAAGCTGCAATGTGTTTGACTTCAATGAGGCAATGAATGAGATTGGAGCCATTGACCCTGCTGCCAAGTCTTGGTTACAAGATATTGACACACAACATTGGTCTAGGTTTGATTTTGACCCAATCATTAGATGTGACCACGTCACTAACAACATGACTGAAGCATTTAACAACATGTTAGGTTCCCATAGGGCTAAATCTTATTTAGAGCTGCTAGAGTTTATTAGAAGGATGGTTATGAGGAAATTCCAGGAAAGAAAGGATGAGTGTGAAGCATGGAATTTGGTTTTGCCACCAAGGGTGAGTGCTAAAGTCTTGAAGAATAGTAAAGAAAGTAGGTTATTGACAATTATAGCAGCCGGGAATGGGGAATATGAGCTTTTAGGTCCAACTGGAGGATATGCTGTGAAACTTAAGGAGTACAATTGTCAGTGTGGTTACTGGCAGATGAGTGGGATCCCCTGTAGTCATGCAATGGCTGCCATAAGCCATTACCTTGGTAAGTCTGTTATGAAGGATAAAATCAGTGAATTTGTCCACCAAAGTCTGAGCAAGAGTGCTTACTTACAGACTTATAGGGGTATGATTCATCCTATACCTGATCAAAAAAGATGGCCAGAAGTGCCTGCTTGTGTAATGACTGAAGGTATAACGGAGCATTTACTTCCACCTCCTCGTATTGTCCAACCAGGTAGGCCTAAGACACAGAGAAAGAGAGAACCATCTGAGCCACCTAAAGGAGGTAGATCGGGGAACAGTTGTATGTAAGATTTGTTCAGAACCTGGCCACAACAAAAGGACCTGCAAGAAAAAAAAGGTATGTTTACCTTAACTTGTTTTAATTTTTCATCTCTTCTTCTCCATCCAATTCTGTCTCCCTACTCAAAGATATCCATTTTCTTTCACAACCTGATTTTTATCATTTTTATCTTCATTTTCTTTCTCGGCCTACTGATAAAATTTTTTTTCATTTTTTTTCACACAGTCATCTTCTCAGCCTTCATCTTCACAACCTTCATCTTCACAGCCTTCAACAATACAAAGTCAACCTCAATCTCAAGTTCTTAACTAAGACAACAACACTTGGAATGGTGGAAGACAAAATCTGGTTCTATTTTGGAAACTTTTATTAAACTACTTTATTTGTCACAGCTATTTTTTGTGTAATTGCATGGTTACTATTGCTAGAAATTTGTAGATATGGTTATCAAACCAATAGATGTGCTTCATATTCTTTTTGAAAGTGCTAGCAGCATGAATATTGGTGGTTATTGGCTGTGATTCTAGTTTATGTATTGTAATTAAATGCTTAACTATAACTACTTTTTATTTATGCTTAAACTTTACTTATTATTACATTCACTCTTTACTTGTCATACTAAGTACAATGATTGCCATGGTTACACAAAACAAAGCCATGTTAACTACCCACATCAGCCTTGAGCTTCCTTCTTTAGACTCTAGGTGATGCATTCTCCCATGAATATTTGTTTCCAGATTATGCATCCTTGCATGTAAGCTTTCTAGGTGCTGCACCCTTTCCCATACCATTTCCAGCTTCATCAATCTTGCATTTATAACTGTCATTTCTTGTTCAAGCTGCTGAAAATTATCTCCACTTCCAAACCTTTGTGAAATGCTTTCTATGTATTCAGCATGGTTGAATTCTTTGTTATCAGGTTCCCAAAACCTATAGAATTTGCATTTTCCCCTCTCACAGAAGAAATACAATTTATTTGGGTTGTTTGCAGAATCAGAAATCTTCACAGCAGCTTTTACTCCACAATTGCATTTTCGATTTTTAAATTTTATTATCCTCCCATTGATGCTGATTGCTGAGCTTGATGTAGCCTCCATAATTGTTAAGCTTGATATTGATGTGGTTTATTGTGGATTTTATAGGAGTGTAATGGTGGAGAAGAAATGAACAAATGATTTTGTATATGTTTTGTTGGAAATTGCTGGAGATGTGTTTGTTGGAGATGTTTGTGTGGATATGAGAATGTGTTTGTGTGAGTGTGATGGTGTGAGTGAGAATATGATGTATGTGTATATGAAATGAGCAAGGAGCAGGGATATGGCTTTATAAAGCCACTATGTAGCCGTTGCACACTTCAACGGTTACAACTAGGGGCAAAAATGTCCTTTTATGTTTTTCAAACACTTTTAGGGGCAATAAGGGGTTTTTGCCTTCTGTACATGTCAGAGTCAAATTTTCAAACGAAATCAGTAACAGAAGGACCAAACGGGCCATTCCTGAAACTAGGGGGACCAAACCGAACAATAAGTCAAACTAGAGGGACTAAAATCATTTTTTCCCTATATTCAATAAAAGCAAGAATGAATCAAAACACAAATTAGATATAAAAACAACCACATTTATATATTGAGCACAAATATAGGTTTACAAATATTCCCAAGTGGGGATTACACATCTAAGAAAACAAGAAATACAAAGAGAATGAGATAAAAGAGAAAACCCAAGTGGAGAGCCCCTCCAAAATGTGCTAATCTCCTTTGATCCATGCTTGGCTCGAATTTGGTCCAAAGACCCTCCTTTCTCCTTGTAATCTACTCCTAGATGGGTGGATGATGGGTAGAAGATGAAATGGAAGGCATCCATGGAGGAAAAAACTCCATGGATGCCATTGAAAGCTTCTCTCTCTCTTTTGGATGGAAGAAAATGAAAAAGAAGAAGAAGAGGAAGTGTGTGGGGAGTGGATCCTCTTGGGAGAGAAGAGAATAAGGTGTATATATAGTGTTGGGAGGTTAGGGCTGAAGGTTGGGGTGAAAGGACGAAACAGTCCCTGAAATTCACCCAAAAAATGACTTTCTGGAGTGATTCGGCGGTTTGGTTCGGCGGCCAGGCCGCCGATTTGTGACCGCTGAATTAGACGTCTTGGGCAAAACGCAGTCGTTTCATTAATTCGGCGGTTTCATGTTATGCGGCCAGACCGCCGAATTGCCCGCCGAATATTTGAGTGACATTCTGGACCTGATTCGGCGGTTTCATTCCAACCGCCGTTTTGACCGCCGTTCTTTGGCAGAACTTTTGTTTTTGATCGGCGGTTTTAATTCGGCGGCCTGGCCGCCGTTTGAAGTAGCCGTTTAGACCTGACAGCATTTCAGCATCGCGCACCGTTACGGAAATGGGCATAACCTCTTGTAGAAAGCTCGGAATTGCAATCTGTAAAATGTTCTGGAAACTAGACTTCCGAGGCTTTCCGAATATATAAAGATATCAGTGTGGTTCGATCTGAGCAGGAAGATATGACCCCCACAAGTTGTACGTTCTGCACGAGCATATACAATTTCTTCCGTTATTGGCTCATTTTGCCTCCCAAACTAATCTTTAAACTCAAAACCTTATTGTAGGGAATATGTACCTACACAAGGCTCAAACAAAACATTATATATAAAAATACGCTCAAAAACGAGACAAACGATCGGAAATGGGGGACCTCAAATAGGTATAAAATAGTCCGATCAGTCACGCACAACCGCTGCCAAAGCCGCAACTGTCCGGCAGCGGTCCGGCAGCTATTTGCCCAAACACTTGCGAAAAATGGCAATGGTCCGGCAGCGGTCAGGCAGCTGTCCGGTAGCGGTTTTCCCTGTCAATCCAACCGCTGCGGAAAATGGCAGTGGTCCAGAAGCGGTTCGGGAGCGGTTTTCTCTGTCCGAAAATCCGTTGTCCTAGCGTTGAGAAGAAAATCGCAGCGGTCTGAGGTAAAAATTTACCTCTAGAAAAACCTTCAAGCAACTCTCAAGGCCAAAAACATGCCAAAGAATAAATGCACAATGATAGAGTGATCAAGCATGAAAACGAATATGCAACAACACAAAACACACAACAAAGTATATAGAACATAAGATCATGAAATGTGTGTGTGTGTGTGCAACTAAATCTCTTCAAAAAGGGTTAAGCACAAGTGATTATACCTTCAATGAGCTCTTGTGCTTGAGGGCTTGAAATCCAAATAAGCTTGAACAAGAACAAGGAAGCCCTAAACTACCCTTACATTTTAAACCCCCAAAATGTAGTTTGTCATGAAATAAGCCAATCAAAATTAAGGAACTTACAATCTCCCCCTTTGGCCATTTCATGACAAAACAACCACTCACAAAATAATCCTCACAAAACATAAAATAAAGCTATTGGTCAACAAAAATGTATTCTACGTTACAATGAGAGAAACCTAAGAATCTAAGTCTTCAAGGTCTTCAATCTCCTCGTAGATCATCATACCTACACACAATAGCAAGAAAGCACTTTCCTAGACCAAGTGCATGTGAGGTGAACAAACATAAAAAGCATTTGCACTCAATAAGGCAATACAAAACAATGCATGTGCAATGCTCCCCTTAAACGGTTACTCTCTCTCAAACTTCTCCCCAAAGCATACACAATGCTCCCCCTATATCTCTCAAGATTTCTCCCCCTTTTTGTCATGAGATAGGCAAAGGAGCTCCCCCTATCGGGATGCTTTAGCAAAGAGAGCTATTTGCACAAAAGGCATTTGCATAATCATATAAATGAACTTTATACAATTCAAGTAATTGAGAGAGATTCAAAGAGTTTTATTTTAAAAAAAAAATGTGTGACAAGATGCTTTGCATGCAAAAGACATATTGCATTTATGTTCAAAACCAATGGTATTTGGCAAAACAAAATCAAAAGGGTTTCCAAGTGAATTCAAACCAATTTGCGCCCTTTTGACATAATCAAGCAAGATATAGTTTTTTCAAAAAAAAATATTTTTGAGCTAAGAGCAACTATATCAATCCTTAAGGGCAAAACAAGACATGGATTCAAAGATCCTATTTGATTTTTCCGAATGAAACATCCGTATGATAGTAGCCTTGTTTACACCTTTAAGAAGAGAGAGAAGACTAATTTGGATATAAAATCCTTATTGATTGAATGGATACTAGATCCTTATTGATTTTAGTCTTCTCATTTGCTTTCACACAACTTTTGCATATCAAGCAATCAAAAACATTTCATGCATATCATTTTAAGCATGTCATAAAATTCTCATGTCATGGAGATAAATTATGGGTCATTCATATGTACTTTCCCAAATAATTCTCCTAGTCCAAAAATGCATGTTTGAGCATAAATATGACATGGATTGCAAGTAAAGCAATTGAGCACACTTATTATGAAAAAAGGAACATATAAGCATATATGTGCAACCAAAAATCTTAAGTAATTATCAAAAGAGCATAAATTTAATCAATTTTTTGCATATAACAATTCATGCAAGTTTGCTCTCTTTGCTTGAGCTCCCCTTATTGGGGTCAAATCCAACCAAGTCAAAAGGAGACATGAGCCTCTATAGACTTACCAAGTCCATTGGACCTAGTAGCGTCTACGAGTATCACATTGGCACAATGGCAAGTGGGTTCATTCGTTCTAGCCCACCTAGGTTCCACTTTATCATTTCTAGTGGTCATAAACATGTTTCCAAGATCACTAGGTTCATTCAAACTTGCCCTCTTTTTCAACTGTTTTTCTTTCATGCTCTCTAACCTACACCTCTTAATGTATTTAAAGCAATTTGGTCTTAAGTGACCAATCATACCACAAAAATGACAAGTAGGTACAAAGTAAGAATTTATACCATTGCATTGTGATCTCATCGATAAGAATTTATACCATTGCATTGTGATCTCATCGAGGCATTGCCATGTTGATGAGGTTGTCTTTGATGGTGCATCGGTTTGCTTCTCTTTGGAGCTTGAGCCGATTGGTGGCACCTTTTGTGGTCTAGCTTGTTGAGTTGGTTAAGCCGGTTGAAAGTGCCTCATTGGTTGTGCAAAGTTTGGGTGTTGAGCTCTTGAATTTTGGGATTGAGCTTTACCCTTTGTTGGCATCTTCATTTGGCCATTCTTGAATGACTCTCCAAGATCAATTTTTCTCCTAGGGTGTTGAGTAGGTAAAGCTAAGCTTTTGCCTTGAGCTTGAGGTTGCTTGATCTTAACCTTCTTCAAAACTTCTAGATACCTCATCTATTTGTCCTTGACAATCTTCAAATGAGCACTCTTAGAAGATTCACCCACTTCAAGAGTCTTTTGTGGCAAGAAGATTGAGGAGGCAACTTAGGAACAATTTCCTTCACAAAAGATGTCTTGTTGGATGATGGTGTGGCTTCATCATCAACAAAACCTAGGCCTCTCTTATCACTAGGCATCTTCCCACACCCTAGCATAATGTTAAGCTTCTCCGTACCCGAAGTAAATTTAGCAAGTGACATCCTTGCATCTTCAAGCTCTTTCTTCAACTTGTCCTCATTTTTCTTGACAAGTTTTACTTCCTCATCTAAGAGAATCACCTTTTCTCTTAGTTGAAGATTATCTTCCTTCAACACAAAAATCTCCTTCTTTTTCTTCTTCAAGGAGTCATGGAAGAATGTCATAAAATCCTCATAACTCATTCTCTCTTTGTTGTCAAAACTCTCCAAGTCGGAGTTATCATCTTCACATGAGTATGAGCAACACTCATCACTTTATCCCTCACTAAGTGAGTCAACTTCCTCATCAAGATCTTTGCCTTGGTCATTTGATGTCATACAAGCAACTTCCCTTTGCATAGCTAAATCAATCACACTTCTAGCTACCTTTTCATCTACTCCTTATTCAAGATCACAAATAGAGGCATTTTTGCCTTCTTCTCCAACATCCACATGAGAGGCTCCAAAGGCCGTGTAGTAATTTGCAAGCTCTTCATCACTTGAAGAATCTTCTACACGCTCACTATCACTTAAAGAGGTGGCCATCTCCTTTCCATTTCTCTTGTTCTTCAAGTTACCACAAACCTTGGAGATATGCACATATCCTCCACATTCAAAGCATTGAATGCCTTTTCTTGAAGACTTCTTTTGGCATGGCTCAATGTTCTTGGAGTCATCCTTTTGTACTCTCAAGAACTTCTTGAATTTCTTCACCATTTGAGCTACTTCTTCATCCGAGCCATCATCCTCTTTTTCAACTTTGGAGGTCTTCAAGGCTATCCCCTTTTGCTTCTTGGGAGATGAGGAGGTGGGAGCCTTTCTTGACTCATAGGCAAGTAGCCTTCCAATCACTTCAAGTCGGCTTCATCTTCTTGAAGTCACTATTTTCTTCAAGCACCGTCACCTTAGATTTAAATCTAGGAGGTAGTGACCTCATGATATTTTGCTTGATCCTCCTATCCGAATATGGGTCACCTAGTTGATGGCTTTGATTGACGATGTCCATCAACTTCACTTGGAAGTCATTGAAGCACTCATGCTCTTCCATCCTAATACTCTCGAATAGAGTTTGAAGCACTTGGAGCTTGGACTCTTTCACCACTTTAGTTCCCTCATGTGCCGTCTCTAAGATTTTCCAAGCTTCATGTGCATTTTTGGTGATTTGGATGAGTTTATATTGACTCTCATCCATTGCACTAAGCAAGGCATGCATGGCCTTGTTGTTCCACTTCGAAGCTCCAAACTCTTCGGCGCTCCATTGAGCCTTGGGCTTAGGCACAATGCTTCCATCCCCGGTGGTCACGGTGGGAGGTGTGTATCCATCCTCAATCACCATCCACACCCTATCATCTATCGCCGATAGATAGGACTCCATCTTCCCCTTCCATGAGGAGTAATTGTCACCCTTGAGCAACGGCGGTCTCACGCTCGACGCTCCCTCTTGGCTAGTCCCAAATTCACTCATAGTGTTTGTGTGAACGTATGCGAAATGAATGCAAATGAATGTAGCACTCAAAATACACAAAAGCAAGACACACAATCAAGAGCAAGGATCACCTAAGTATGTCTAGGAACCCGCTCTGATACCAAGTGAAAATATATACTTGCGTGTGTCTAAACAACCTTAAGGGGGGGTGAATAGGTTGTTAATCCGATTAGTTACCAAATTTTCAGATTAGTCAATATTCAAAAATAAACCCAAATTAACAAACAATAATCAAGTGTAATATGTGCGGAATTTAAATAACACTTGATATTTACGTGGAAACCCTCACGGGAAAAACCACGGGCTGATATGTGCGCCACACACGGTCCTCGAATCCACTATATGTAATGATGATTACAACCCTAGGTTGACCTCTAGTCACACCATTCTCGGTTACTAATCCACCACTACTACCCGCAGGCCTTTTATAGCAAACCTAGACCAATGGTGCTTGAGCACTACACACCGGTAGTCAGAAGACTTAACTCTCAATGAAGAGATCAACAACCTATGTGAATATGATAATATTCTAAATGCAAATAATGCTAGGCTACACTAAATGCTTAACTAGATGTTATAATGCAAATCAACACTCTAGTTATCAACAATGCCTACATGCTCATGCATGAGGACTCAATTAGATGCAAAGTGATTCTAGCAATCTAATTTTCAATAAACAAGGCCAACTCAACACAAGTTGTCAATAAACATGGCAATGACTATAAATGCAATTAACAAGTGCAATCAAGGAATTGTCAATTAAAAGTCAATCAACACATGTTGTCAATGAATATGGCAAGGACAATAAATGCAATTAACTAATGCAATCAATGAGTCCTAATCAAGAATGCCTAAATGTAAAGCATACAAACTTAGCTAGATGTTATCAATCACAAAACAATCCTAGCTATCACAAACAACTCATCTCAACCAACAATCAAAGTCTCAATCATGCTAGAAATAACAATAAGCAAAGGAGACATGCATTAAATTAACAAATAAATGCTAAACCTAGGAAAACATGTCATAAGAATGAAATACGAAGTTCTAGGACATGTAGAAGTTACCTAGTCAAAGAAAACAAGAAATCCCATGCTTGAATGATGTTAGGAAGAAGCTAGATGCACTTGGGAAGTGGTTTGGTTGAGTAAAGATGAGTTCTTGGGAGCTTCTCTCTCTAGGGTTTGAGTTTCTCTCTCTAAGATCTGATTTTTAGCTCTCTAAAAACAAAGCTAGGAAGAAGATGATACTTATATAGGACCCCTAGAAGAAATGACGTCGTTTTGGCCTTTGGAAAACGAAAAGTCACGCACGACCGCTGCCAAAGCCGCAGCTGTCCGGCAGCGGTTTTCCCTGTCAAGCCAACCGCTGCGGAAAATGGCAGCTGTTTGGGAGCAGTTTTCTCTGCCCGAACATCCACTGTCCTAGCGTTACGAAGAAAATCACAGCGGTCTTGGAGCGGTCTGAGGTAAAAATTTACCTCTAGAAAAACCTTCAAGCAACTCTCATGGCCAAAAAACATGCCAAAGAATAAATGCACAATGATAGAGTGATCAAGCATGAAAACGAATATGCAACAACACAAAACACACAACAAAGTATATAGAACATAAGATCATGAAATGTGTGTGTGTGTGTGTGCAACTAAATCTCTTCAAAAAGGGTTAAGCACAAGTGATTATACCTTCAATGAGCTCTTGTGCTTGAGGGCATGAAATCCAAATAAGCTTGAACAAGAACAAGGAAGCCCTAAACTACCCTTACATTTTAAACCCCCAAAATGTAGTTTGTCATGAAATAAGCCAATCAAATTTAAGGAACTTACATCAATGCATTTAGTCTTTTCATAGACTTGTGTCTTATTAGATATATCAGACTCTTACAGAGTTGATTTAGAGAAAGTGGATTTATTTATAACTCGAGTTTTGCTTACATTAGGATCCTGATAACAATACATTTCAAAAAGGTTCATAAGCTTATGAATTATAATATGTATCAGATGATTTATTTGTTGTTTTTTACTCAGATCGTTCTTTAAGAACAATCACTCGGCCGGGGTTATGAGATGGCAACTTATAAATCTTGTTACCTTTAATATATCAAGTAACAAATTAATAATTATATGATGATCAATTATCTTTTGTATTTGAGTGATACAAAGATTGAAATGAAACACATTTATATTTAGAGAACCGAACTGGTATCTCTATTTTATATAAGAGTAACTTTTCATTTACTCTTTCTGGAGAAACTTTCCATTTGGAATTTAATCAATATGATAATATACAGATTGTGCGTAAAAATATAAACTCTCAGAAGTTTAAATGATCTAATAGAGATTAATCAAAATCAATATTAATCTCATAATGATATATATTCTTATCTTAGATCATGACAGAGATGAAATAAGGAGATGTACTGCACAATCAAATATCTTTAAAATGTGAGCAAGTCAATGACCAATTACAAGTTGTAATGGTAAGTAATGATTATATGTAGTGAGACATAGATGACTGCATCAATATGTAACTAGAATGTCCCATATAGAAATTGGTAACTGAATCGAAATAATAAAGTTATCGTAATTACCTGGAAACGTTTGATAAGTGATTCCGCTAATCCATTCTGATTATAAGTACATGTGAAAACTGGATGTTGAACATCTATCTCAACTGGAGATGTTTGATAACACACAAACATGTGATCATCTCATAAATGCATCAACTAGAACTATAAAATAATGAAAGGGTTCTTTTGGTGGATGAATATGTCCACATATGTCCACATATATCCCTTTGAATGATAGAGATTCAAAACCAACTTTAGAATGATATGGTTTTATTTGGTGGATGAATATATCCACATACATCCCTTTTCTGATCAATAATATAATCCGGATGATAAAGAACACAACTTTTCTATAATCAGCTTCTGGCTTGAATCACGCACAGATATTCAACATTCTTATTATTCATGGTCTCAATATGACATTAATAAAGTTATATGTATTTGATCTAAACAGATTTCTTTATGTTGTTCTTTGAATAATATTAAGTATCATTGATACATAATTGAGAATTGTTTGATAACAACATCGTGGCTCTTCCAGAGCTTTCTATTAGATCCGTTGGACCTAATACATAATTTAGTATTGTTTGATAACAATATCATGACTTTTCCAGAGCTTTCTATTAGATCCGTTGGACCTAATACATTAATAACATTTGCTCTCAACAAAGTCGAATTCATAAAATATTTATGACTCCACAAAATTATATGAGTCGTTGCACTCTCAGCAAGACATATGTTTTTCCTTCTAAGAATTTGATGGACATTAATTGTAATATCATTTATATCATTTTATATCTCATGTGAAATGATAATAATCCCCCCTCCTTTTTTTTTTTAATAAATATTTTTAAAATATTTTTTTTGTTTGAAGAGAAGTTACAAAACTACCCTTGATTTTGTAAAGTTACGGAAAGGCCCCTCAAATTTTTTTATTAATTATAAATCAGCCCTAAAACTTTGAAAATTACAAACTGGACCAATAGATTTTGGTAATTATAAATTGATCCAAAATTTTGTCAAAATTACAAAATGGCCCAAAATAATTACAAAACAGTCCATGAAAAAAATATCGAATTCTTCAAAAGTGACCCAGAGTAAAAACGAGCTCTGTGACCGATTTAGACCAGATCGTGAGTCATGACCGACGATCATTTATCGTCATCGTAAAACGCACTCGGCTGGTGCGAAAACTGACGAAGCCCACCGACAAGGTGGCATTGACCCAAGGAGGCGATGGGCCTGGGTTGAAAACCCACCAACCCATAAGAAAACTCATATCGGGGTTTGGTGATACTAGATCAAATGATCTGATTATCCAACACCCATCACATTCACATGTTCATCAAGTTCATCTATTGTCAAGTAGACTACTGATCTCAGAATTCTCCTTTCTTTTCTTTTTTTTCAGCAATTTTGAATTTTACTCCCAGGAGCATCAAACTTGAATGAAATAGATAAAATATTACATCCAGTTTCATTATACGTTAGGATCTTAAATTATTTTTATGATACTCACATCATCCTGTTGGGTATATATGAAATGGATAAATTATTAATTCCAATTTCATTATAAGTTTAGGATCTTAAATCTCTTTGACGATACTCACAACATCCTGTTGGATGTGTAAATCATTTTTCTCAAATGAATGATATGTAAACATATCACTTTATATATATGAGATAAAATAAAATCATGGATTATAATGATTTTTCGAACTTCCAATTCGACCATGAACTATAAGTTCATATATAATTATAATATAGAAAACTTCATATTCTGAGTGGATTTGAAACCTCAGGTTCCAAATAATGAAGTATGTCATTCATGAATATAACACTGGATCCAGAATTCTAGGTTCTTATCGGTTTTCAATACCGTGCCGTATGACATTCATGAATATAACACTGGATCCAGAATTCCAGGTTTTTCATCGGTTTTCAAAACCATGCCGACTTAAATATCATAATTCCAGAAACTTTAAGTTCTGGTTCGTCGGTCTAGCCAATCTCATATATTGGGAAAAATGAACAGTTCCAGGACGGTATATATGTCCTGTAAAAAAACAATTTCAGGAGGCTGAGCTCACCTGTCATGTTCTGTAAATAAACAGTTCCAAAATGGTATATATGTCCTATAAATAACGGTTCCATGATGGTATATATGTCCTGTAAAATCAATTCCAGGAGGCTGGGCTCACCTGCCATGTGCATAAAAAAATAAATCCAGAACTATGTATAGATGATCCGTTGACGGCATAAGCCATCTTGTATACGGAACTATAAATAGATCAAGAATATTGAGATTTAGAGAAAATAAATTTAGGACTATATATATATGTTTCGTTAACGGCAAAGCCATTTTGTATATGAAATATATATAGATTCAGAATATTGAGATTTAGAGAAAATAAATTCAGGACTATATATATATATGTTCCGTTAACGGCAAAGCCAATTTGTATACGAAATATATATAGATCCAGAATATTGAGATTTAAAGAAAATAAATCCAGGACTATATATATGTTCCGTTAACGGCAAAGCCAATTTGTATACGAAATATATATAGATCCAGAATATTGAGATTTAAAGAGAATAAATAAATAAATCCAGAACTATATATATATGTTCTGTTGATGGCATAAGCCATCTTGTATACAGAAATATATACAGATCTAGAATTTTAAGATGTAAGTAAATCACCCATTAGGGATCCCTTTTACTTACATATATGAATATCAAGCCGTAAATAAATCACTCACCTGGAGATACTTTTTACTTACATACGATCGTGCTGATAATGTGTTGTAAATATTTGAAGAAATGAAATAAGATGAATGAAGAATAGTTGAAGAACATATATGAAACAAATATTAAAGTGAAGTGAGTAAGAGACATGAGAGAGAGATGAGAGATACACGAGATATAGAGAGAGAGAGCTAATAGTTTTTGTATTGATATCAGTTGAAAACCAACCTTTTTACAAGAGAGAGTGAGCACATATATATAGGCAATTATAAAAGAGAGAAAATCAAGTGGGTGAGAGTAGGTAAAGTGAGAGTGGTGGTGGATTGGAGAAGATATTGTGGTGATATTAGGGATGGCTAATGAGGAAATGGGGATGGATATAGGTCCCCCCATCCCCATCCCCATTTGCCAAACCCTCCCACATCCCCCCCCCCCCCCCCCCCCCATTTCCCCATTTGGGGAAAATGGGGATGGGGTAGTTTTGGGGGGAGGTCCCCCCACCCCCGTCCCCCCACCCCCATCCTCCTTTTCCCGTTTTTTCCCCGTTTCCCCCGTTTCTCTCGGGTTCCCGTTTCCCCATTCCCCCATTTTCCCTATATCAATAAAAATTACATAATAAAAAAAAAAACACATAATCCATTAAATACAAATACAAAATAACATTCAATACAAAAATTACATAATAAATATGTATATATAGTTAGTAAGAATAAAAATATTGAAAAAATAAAATAAAAATATATTAATATATTATATAAATTATTTGGGGGAAATGGGGAAATAGGGATGGGGGCACCTACTCCCATCCCCATCCCCATTTCCATGAATTTGTGGGGGAAATGGGGAAATGGGGCTAGGGAGGGGTCCCCCCCATCCCCATCCCCATCCCCATCCCGCCCCCACACCCCCCCCCCCCTCCCCCTCCCCCTTTTCCCTAAAAAATTTTTCTCAAATGGGGATGAGGGAGCGGGGATTTGGGGCCCCGGGGGAAAATGGCCATCCCTAGGTGATATTATAGTGAGATATTGTATTATATTTTTGGGATATATTAAAGGAGATATTTGTGTAATATTTTGTAGGATATTTGAGTGATATTATACATGTGGTAAAAGCCATGTATATTATAACATCAATGACTTCTCATATTTCCATTTTGGAGCAACACTTTGAAAACTGTTTACGTCTGCATGGGTGCTTTGCTTCTCTGGTGAATAATTATATATCCCAAAATTTGTCTCATATGTCATATCACATATTACCTTTATCTACCGCAAAAATGTAGGGAATGGCTACAATGCAGGCCCGACATGATGCAAGGGTGAATAGTTACCAGTCCTCCATTGTATGGCTGCCATGTGGCAGTAAAAACAAAACAATTTAATAGAACAGTTGGTTTGCCCTAATTCTAAAAAAATATATATAAATTTAATAATTATAAAATTTATAAAATAAAAATAAAACGTTAAAAAAAATTAGTTAAATAATAAAAATTTATATTAAAAATTAAATAATTATACTTAACTAAGATGAATTAAATAATTATATTTTTTCATATAATTTTAAAATTTTACTTGTAACTATGTTTACGGCTATGATAACTACGCTTACGGTTTCTTCAAATTTTGCTTGTAACTACCTACGTTTAAAGATTTGGTAACTACGTTTATGACTTTGGTAACTACATTTACAGCTTTGGTAACTACATTTACAGTTTCATAGCTAACATGAAATACTGACACACAAGGGATATTTTATGTCCAATATGACATACAAGGGGTATTTTATATCCAACATAACATACATGAGATATTTTATGGCCAAGATGAAATACTGATATACATGGGATATTTCGTGCCCAGCATGACATACATGAGATATTTCATGTCCAATAGTCACGTTTCTTGTTTAACATGAAACATCATTGATGTAATGATGTTTCATGTTAAGCATAAAACTTCTAGAAATCTTGAATTTCACAACATCAAGCGATGTGTCACGTTAAACATGAAATAACCCACTTATGTCACGTTTAACATGATACACTACGTGAAATAAAATTTCCAACCGAAATCGATTCCATTTTCATGAAAAAAAAAAAACTTCAACATTTCAACAACATAACAAAGATCCATCAAGAATATCATTTAAAAAACACAATAATGTTATTGAAATTGAAAATTTACAAACTTTGAAGTTTTGAGAAGAGATTCAACCACAAACTTGAAATTTCAAAAAATTCTTCCCAAATCTTGGTTTCTTTGTGATTTTCCTTTAAAATAACTCCAATTTCTTGTCAAAAAACGGTGAATATTAATTGAGAACTAAGATTTGAGAGGTAAGTGATAAAGAGATGAGTGATAAAAAGATATGTGATAGAACGAAAAAGAAGATGATAAAATGGTAGTTTTGTAATTTATTATGATGACTGGTTACAAAAAAAAAAAAAAAAAAAAAAAAGGATTTGATTAAAAAAAATAATCCATTATGTGGTTAGGTTTTTTTTTTTCCTTGCAATTTTCACTTTTTTATTAGTTTGTATTTAATATGGAATAACTGGTATAATAATTTTCACAACTTAGATAAATAATTTAACGATTTGACAACTTACTTTAAGATTGGGAAGAGCAACAAAATATGACGAATGAAAAAAATCATCATTAATATGTGTGTTCAAGTATATATACAACTTACTTTAAGATTTGGAAGAGCAACAAAAATCTGACGAATGATAAAATCATCATTAATATGTGTATTCAAGTGTGCAGTCTTTTTATTGTCAGTTCGTCCTGATAATAAATATATCAGGACAAAGAATGTGGAGCATAGATTATAGAGAAGTTTTGACAAGTGCATACACTTTGAGTCAAGGTATGTAAATTTAGTGGTCCACATTCTTCGTTATGATATATTTATTGTCAAGACGAACTAATAAAAGAAAATATGTTCATGTGTGTGTGTGTGTGTGTGTGTGTGTGTGTGTGTGTGTGTATTAAGTTTCTAATAAGGGATCCCTTATTTTAATTTCGGTAAGGACTTTGATGAAATCATATCGATTTTTATGAATTTTCTATGAATAAAATTTGAGAATTTTTCAAACACTAAAACTATTTTTCTTGAATTTTTCTATATTTCGCTCATTTTTCCGATGTCTTTATATATATATATACAGAAATGTTCAAGTCAGTGCACACTGATATAACTTCATTAATGCGTTGGATGTGGACCATTAGATTTACATACTCTGACTCAAAGTGTATGCACTTGTCAATATATATATATTATCATCGGTGCATTGGATGTGGACCATTAGATTTACATACTTTGACTCAAAATGTATGCGCTTGTCAATATATATATATACATAGAAATGTTCAAGTTAGTGTGCACTGATATAACTTCATCAGTGCGTTGGATGTGGACCATTAGATTTACATACTTTGACTCTGATGAGCCGTCGTTGTGTACTCAACAAAATACGTTTTAATGTGTGATCGTTTTGAAAACCAATTTCACCACTTAAAAATCCATTTAGATAGAAAATTAGTAAAGTGGTAGGTAGGATTCGTTCCATAGGGAATTAGAGTAATTAGTTGAATTAATTAACAATTCCTAAAATGCAAAATAAAGTAAATCATGGTAGTTTGAATGGTGTATGGTTTAAGAAACCATCAAACATACATGGAAAATAAAAGCAATAAAATGTAAAGAGAATATTAATAGATAGGAATCTAATAACAACAACCTAGATAAGAAAATGGATTTAACAATTAATTGGAAGTCTAGGGAAATGATAGATTAGCTAATGGACTTTGAGCAATTCATCAATAACTTCATTAATGCACTATTCACACAATCAAGGACCGATCTCATTCAAAAGTGTTGTTTAGACCGTCACTACGAACCCTAAACAACTTCCCACTGCAATGCCTAACTGATTAAGGAGAGGGGGTCACGGCGGGATCGGTTAGTGACGATTGAATGGCCTAGGCAATCGTGGTTGGCCTACCCTCCAAGAGCCTATCCTATTCACTATGTGCTATAATCAATCAAGTGTGTCAATAACTTAATCAATTTTATCATAAATTATTCTACAACATATTGTAATCAATAAGTGTGTCAATACTCAATCAATTACATAAGTGCAAGATCTAATTAAAAAGTGAATAAAACTATAATTGAATAAACATAATATTTAAAGCCTTAATAAATACTCATTGTCCAAAAGTGTCTCAAATCATCCCCCTAGAAAAGGGGTTTAATTACACATAATCACAAACAAAGAAAGAAAGTAAAATGGAGAGAATCACCCTTGGGTCTCTCTTGTAAGCTTGATCCTTCCTTGAGTTTCCTTGCTTGAGTCTTGTGCAAAAATTGGGTGTTGAGGAGGTGTCTAGATAGGTGGAGTCAAATGGAAAGTGATAAAGGAAATGGGTGGAGAAGATGGAAAGAGAGGAATGATTTATGTGAAGTAATCTAGGTGTTTATTGGAGAGGAGAATGGTGGGATTATGAGTGGTGGAGAAAGGAGGTTTCTTGATGAACAAGAGTTGTCAAGAGTTATCAATTCTTAGCATAAAATGTTGTATTTATATGTTAGAAAAGCTAGGGTAAGAAATGGACATGAAAGGACAAGAATACCCCTAAAAATGGCTTGAAAAACATCCATTTTGCTGCTTCTAGAAAGTGGTGTCACCGTAGGGTCGCCATGGCGACAGGGAATGCGCAGTAGTTACTAAAATGAGCGTAACTTTCTATAGAAGACTCAGAATTGTAATCCGTAAAAACTGCTGGAAAGTAGACTTCCGGGGCTTTCCGAATATATATAATCCAAAATGTGGTTCTATCTGATGAGAGAGATATTACTCTTTGAAGATAAATAATCTGCACACACTTTTTACAATTTCAGCCCCTTTTGCCACCAATATTACTCCAATGCCTCTGAACTTTATAAATACCTAAAAAAATTTAATTCACACCATTAAATCACGGGATATTGCCTGAGAATCAAGCAAAAAGAGAAGGAAGTGAAGGCCAAAATCATACCAATTTTGGTTCGATCAGACTCAAAGTGTTTGCACTTGTCAAAACTTCTCCATAATCAGTGGTTAACATGCATTGGTACTGATGTAGTTATATCAGTGAGCACTAATATAAACGGGACTGTGTATATATATAGAGAGAGAGAGACCCTTAAAAAAATTAAAATAGTAAAGAAAAAATTAATTATATTTCTGAAACAACTTTAATATGGTCTAAACAACCTTGGGAGTGGGAGGGTGGTGAATGAGTTGTTAATCGATTTGTTAACCGCCAAAATTGGCGAAGGACTAAGGAAGAATTTTCCACCTCAACACAAGAAGAAAATAGGAGTATAGATACCATCCGACTACCCCGACAAAGGCGGACTTCGACTGGTCTGAATACACACCCTCTCCATCGGGGTCCAATTTGGCTTCTCCCCAGTTTCTCAAGGACCCTGCCAACATCTTAGTTCAGAAATATGGCCGTAAGCCAGACTACTCACTAGAACTCATAGCGGGATCCAACCTAACTATGACCGGGCTCCCTATGAACCCTGCGGCACCCCAACGCGGAGTTCCACTGAGCATCCCGCTATAAGAACCCCGCAGCACCCCGATACGGGGTTCCACTGAGCATCCCGTGAAAAAGCCAGCTAGACGTCCCCTTACATCATTAACAGGATGCTTACCAGCTTGCACTTTCTAACATAGTTAGCCCGCCAAGCAAAAGGACACCAGGAAGCAAGATTCTCGTGCCAGAAACTAAAAACTCCATAAAAGACTCATCAAAACGTTGCCGTACAGAGGAGAAATACTCTTTCCCGTTAGAGAGTCCTATCTTGAGCAGGTCAACACAGTAAGAATCCTACTAGGAAGGTAACAATCTGGTCTCGAGATTGACTCCTCCTAGGAAGGAAAGACTAGATTCAACACAAACAATTTCGAGATTATCTCATAAAAAGAAGAGGATCCAGCATCGGCCAAAACCCTAAACCGAAATTATAGGAGTGCATGGCAAGCAACAGGACCTATATATATAACTACCCATTTATCGGAGAGGGAAAAGAAAAAAGAAAAAAAAAGGATCTGGACTAAAAACCCTACGGTTAAATTCCACTTATCGACAGGCACAGATTCTCCATCACCACCATCTCCATTACTTACCAAATTATCATACATTGTTGTAACCCCTACATACATAGTCATATATCTGTAATGCAAAGGGACGATCAATAAAAATTTATTTTTGTTTGATTTCTAGTATTCCATATCGTATTGGCATTGATAGGGACATAGTCGGTATCAAACTACGTGATACCCCTCCGACCAGGATCAATCTCGATCTTGGTCCTTTTAAAGTTGTTATTTGGAATTTCATCCCATTAACGATTTTCAGATAACACTTTTTGGCACCGTCTGTGGGAACTATCCCAACCATTCTTAAAAAACAGCCTATTTCCATCCAGTGATATTCAGAATAAGACTCTGATCTTCCCAGGGTCATCTTGAGCCATCAGGACTCCAGTCCCTTACTTCCACTGAAAGAGCCCAGAGGCGGGGTAAGGGCACCAGGAATGAGAATCCTCCACTAGTGCCCCCACCGGCTGCAGGCCATGTCTCTTAAGACCCCGCTAGGCAGGAAGTCATTCGAGATGTCTTAGAACAGCACGCTGCAGCCTACGTAGAAGCTATCCGACTCCGGGTGATAGCCCAAGGGATCCCCTTTGAAGCAGCCGGGGTCCCAGGAGATACTGGCCCAAGTATTTGGGTACCAGTTTTCGACAGATTGGGTCCACCTCTCCTAGTCCGACAGGCGGAACTCAGACCCAGGCTAGTAAAGTCCGCAATTGAGGTTCCTCTTAGGAGGATTCAATCTCCACCAAAACCAAGGGCAAAGGAGAGGGATCCGCATCTCGATTCAAAAGGAAATGCCAAATCCCGAAGGAGCTCCAAAGAAAAGCGTCAAAGAGCTAAGTGAAAGGAGGTAGTCATTGATTCAGAGTCTTCGGATGAAGAAGTTTCAGTAGCCCGATCTGGAACCAAAAAGTCTCAGTGTCTGGAGGATCAGATGACAAGGACGGCGAAGGAGTTGGAGCAGTTAAAGAAGGGAAAACATCAAGGAATCCAAAAGAACCCTCTAGGCGAGATGAATGCACCATTCTCCAAAAGAGTCAGAGAGGCAGGGTTGCCGCCCAAGTTCAGGATGCCTTCAGAGAAGTATTCCGGGACAGAAGACCCTGTCAGCCACCTGGAAAGCTTTGTCCACCAGATAGAGGTTCAAAGTGCGACCAGGCTGGCCATATGCAGAATGTTTCCTTCAACCTTGACTGATTGTGCCAATACATGGTTCGGAAAGTTACCACCAGGTAGTGTCGATTCTTTTTCTAAACTCACCAAAGCTTTCTGTGCACAGTTTCAGGGAATCAAACCTCGTCCCAAGGATCCTATCCTGCTGCAGTACGTAGTTCAGGAGCGAGGTGAAACTCTGAGATCTTATGTGGAGAAATTCCACAAAGAGGTCGTCCAGATAGGAGTATTTAACGAGAATGAGACTCTAGCCAATTTCCGGAGGAACTTATGGGCTGGCAGACTATTCCGGTCATTTGCCAAGCATCCTCCAAAGACGTACCAGGAAGCCTACAACCGGGCTCTGGAACAGGTGGACATTGAGGAACAACTCCGGATCAAAATCGAGCACGATGAAGCCCGATTAGCACCGCGCCCTAAGAAGGAAGCTCTGAAGCCCGCACCAGCTAGGAAATTTTAGAATAAACCTCCGAACTGGTCCACTTACAGGCCGCCTTATATTCCTCAATACCAGGAAAGGTATCCGGTCAGGAGATCACCTCCTAGAGAGATTCCCCTGAAGGAAGTATCTAGGGTGGCAAGAGAAGAAGAAGGGTATAATCATTACCCCCCTCTCAATGCTTCCCGAGAAACTATTTATCTCGCCATTCGGGATAAAGGTCTACTCAGAAAACCGAGTCCCATGAAAATCCCGGTTGACAGGAGGAATCAATACAAGTATTGCGACTTCCACAAGGATATTGGGCACATCACCTCAGAGTGCTACAGCCTCCGCAATCAGATTGAAGGATTGGTAAGAGGAGGTCTTTTAACCGAATTTTTACAGCAGGTACGAGACAGCATCAAAGAAGGAAAATAGGTTCAGAGCAGGATGCAGGAGGCAGCAGAAAGAAGGAGAGATGGGGAGGAGGATCTGATGCAGCAGATCCAAGTGATCCACAGCATTAGTGGAGGCCCTACCCTAGCTGGAACCTCCAATAATTCGAGAAAGAATCACGCAAGGAAGATTCCCAGACTTAATGCTGACCACGAGGTTCTCAAAGTCAGTAGTGGATCTCGGGATCTATCCCATTCCACCAAAATCATCTTCACAGAGGAGGACGTCTACAATACAGTTCAGCCACATGATGATCCTATGGTTATCACGGTCCAAATCGCCAACTGCTTGGTACATCGTGTCCTGATTGATACAGGAAGCAGTGTTGATATTTTGTTCAAAGGGGCTCATGAGCAGCTCAACTTGAAGAATTCTTGCTACAACAGTTGCACTTCCCATCTGTATGGATTCACAGGAGACTTAGTGATGCCGATGGGGACGAAGATTCTGCCAGTAATAGTCGGAGAAGCTCCCCTACAACAGAACGTAATGACAGAGTTCATTGTAGTAGACACCCCTTCTGCATACAATGCGATCTTGGGCAGACCTTTCTTGTCAGGGATCAGGGGGTACTGTCCATTTACCAAAATGTGTTGAAATTTCCAGTGGGAACATGAGTAGGAGAAGTGAGAGGAGACCAGCAGGCAGCTCGCAATTGTTACGCGGTGTCCATCAACCCCGCTGCATTAGCTAAACAATGCGCACAGATAATCAGTAACCCAGCTCCGAGAGTGACAGAGCGGGATGATTATGCCTTGGAAGAAGGAGAGGTGCCAGACATAATCGTGGATGAGCCAGAAGAAGAAGAGTGTGGTTGGACCAGTGGGCAACCTGCAGAGCAGTTAGAGGAGGTCCTAATCCGGAGAGAAGATCCGATAAAGACAGTGAAAGTAGAAGGAGATCTGAACCTGGAAATTAAGAAGGATTTGGTAAAGCTTCTCAGAGAATACAATGACATCTTTGCTTGGAGCCATGAGGAGATGCCTGGCATTCCTCTTAGCCTGGCTACCCACAGGTTGGCAGTAGATGCAACTTTCAAGCCAATTAAGCAGAAAAGAAGACACTTCAATGCCGAATGGAACGCTGTGGTCAAAGAAGAGGTCGACAAGTTCCTGAAGGCCAGGTTCATCAGGGAATCCCGGTACCCCGAGTGGATCGCCAATGTGGTTATGGTAACCAAGTCTAATGGGAAGTGGCGAATGTGTATGGATTACACTGACCTTAACCTGGCTTGTCCCAAGGATAGTTTCCTTCTGCCTAAGATAGACCAGCTCATTGACTCCACAGCAGGAAACAAGCTCCTAAGTTTCATGGATGCTTTCTTAGGGTACAATCAAATCATGATGCATCCTTCAGATCATGATAAGACTAGCTTCATCACCGGGCAAGGCCTCTACTGCTATAAGGTAATGCCATTCGGACTCAAAAATGCAGGTGCCACCTACCAGCGTATGGTGAACAAGCTGTTCAATGAGCAGATAGGGAGATCCATGGAAGTGTACATAGATGACATGATCACAAAATCTCCAGAAGCAGGACAACATACAAGGGACTTGCGCCAGACCTTCCAAGTAATAAGGCAGAACCAGATGAGGTTGAACCCTGCTAAGTATGCATTCGGGGTAGCAGCAGGCAAATTCCTGGGATTCATGGTACATGAGAGGGGAATTGAGGCTAATCCTGAGAAGATCAAAGCCATTCTAGATCTCGAATCCCCTACGACTCTCAAGCAGGCACAAGGATTAACCGGACGAATAACAGCCTTGAACCGGTTCATATCCTGCTAAATAGATAAATGTCTTCCATTTTTCAAAGTCATCAAGCAGGGGAAGAAGATGAAGTGGGACGAGCAAAGCGAGAAGGCTTTTCAAGCTTTAAAGACTTACTTGTCAAGTCCGCCACTACTGGTAAAGCCGACCTCGGGGGAAGAGCTCCTACTCTATCTAGCAGTTTCTGAAGTTGCTACGAATGGAGCTTTGGTGAAAGAATGCAATGACGGGGTGCAGAGACCGATCTACTATATGAGCCGGGCTTTTACTAAGTCCGAGAAAAACTACACTCTACTAGAGAAGCTCGCCTACGCCTTGGTAACCACATCCAGAAAGCTCCGGCCTTATTTTCAAGCTCACACCATCGCGGTTGTCACAGATCAACCATTGAGACAATTCCTCTAGAGGCCAGATGTGTTGGGTAGATTGGTTCTATGGGCCCTAGAGCTCACACAATTCGACATCAAATACAAGGCAAGAACCACGATCAAAGCCTAAGCCTTGGCGGACTTCATAGTGGAATTCAGCCCGATTCCAAACCCGGGCATAACAATAAACCCAGATCCGGATCAAACCAATCCGGAATGGCTTGAAGACAGTAAGATTTGGGTCCCTTACATGGATGGAGCTTCAAACCAGTCGGGATGCGGAGCTGGGATCGTCTTGATCGACCCCGCTGGAGCTGAGTGTAGTTATTGCTTCATATTTGAGTTCAGAGCTACTAACAACGAAACGGAGTATAAAGCTCTGTTAGTAGGAATGAAAGTAGCAGGAACCCTGGAAGCTGAGTACCTCCTGATCAAGAGTGACTCCCAACTAGTGGTCAATCAGGTGACAGGTTTGTAGCAAGCAAAAGGTGACAACATGGTGGCCTATCTAGCTAAAGTTTAGGAAGCTATGAAGAAGTTTAGAGGTGTAAGGATAGAACAGGTACCTAAAGAAAAGAACCATCGCGCAGATGTCCTGGCTAAAATTGCTACAGGAGAAGGACATGCCTTGCCAAAAGGAGTACCCCTCCAGTTGGTTCCCTTCTCCAGCATAGCTAAGGATGCGGAAGTCCTTCCCGTAAGCCTCCCCCTATGTTGGATGGACCCAATAGTAGATTATCTCCAAAGTGACATTCTCCCTACCGATCCCGATCAAGCCCGACGGCTTAAGAGAATAGCTACTCGGTACTGCATGGTAGAAGGGTACCTATATTGTAAGGGAAAGTCTCTCCCTCTACAAAGATGTCTCCATCCCGATGATGCGCGCTGGGCACTCAACGAGGTACACTCAGGGGATTGTGGTAATCATGTATCAGGTGAAACTCTGGCTTACCAGGTAATCAGAATGGGTTACTACTGGCCAACTATACATCAGGATGAAAGGCAATTTGTGCGATCCTGCGAAGCTTGTCAGAAAACAGCAGACCTCCATCATCTCCCACCAGAGAGGCTCTCCTCAATCAGCACTCCGTACCCATTTGCTATCTAGGGACTGGACCTGATCGGGCCACTTTCCACTGCACCCGGCCAAGCCAAACACGCAGTAGTGGCAATAGATTATTTTACTCGGTAGGTAGAAGCTAAGGCCCTTACCCAGATAACTGAAGAAAAAACAACCGACTTTGTCAAGGAAAACATTGTCTACCGATTTGGCACCCCAATGGCCATTATAACTGATTTGGGAAAACAATTTGATAATGCCAACTTCAGGGAATTCTGTGAAGACCGGAACAGCAATCTTCACTTTGCATCAGTGGCCCATCCTCAAACCAATGGGCTAGTTGAAGCTACCAACAAGACTATTAAGAAGCTCCAACAGAAGAAAGGGTTATGGGTTGCAGAGTTACCCAATGTACTGTGGGCTTATAGAACAACCAGGCGGACTGCAACAGGGGAGACTCCCTACTCCCTAGTATTCGGAACAGAAGCGGTCTTGCCCATTGAGCATAAACTCATATCTTTCTGGGTCCAAAATTATGAACCGGAAGACAATGAGGGTAAATTGAGAGCTAGTTTGGACTTACTAGAGGAAAGACAAAGCAGGGTCGCTGAGAAGGTGGCTATATATCAGAGCAAGATAGCCCGACACTTCAACAAAAAGGTGAGGATCCAGAATTTCGAAAAAGGAGACTTAGTTCTTAGGAAAGTAACTCAGAACACATGAAGAAGGTTTGACGGGGTGGTAGCTCCAAACTGGGAAGGTCCATACTTGATTAAGGCACTGCTCCGGGGTGGAGCTTATAAGCTGGAAGACATGGAGGGTTACCCAGTGGATCACACTTGGAACGCCGATCACCTCAGGAAATTCTACCCTTAGAAGTTCAGATCATTTCAGCGGGAATGCTCACCCTGATTTCATATTGTATTGATTAAAGAAATTCAATAAAAACAGTTTCTTCTCCCATATGGTTCTCCTGTGTTCAATGATCAAAGTCTCCTACTTGATTCTCCAATATCTCCTACTTAGTATTTGTACTTCGCCATTACTGTCTCGCCATTTCAAGACCAGGAAATAGCTTTAGGGTGCTCCTGCTGCCTTGGTCGGGGAATACCCTCATCCAAGAAGCCTGGTGCTAAAGTGGCCTTAGTTGCCTACTAGGACAGACTTACAGTAAGATCGAGCTGCCTCAGGGTACCTGGTTCCTTACTTCACCATTTTAAGACCAGGAAATAGCTTTAGGGCGCTCATGTTGGCTTAGTCAGGGAATACCCTCCTCCAAGAAGCCTGGTGCTAAAGTGTCCTTAGTTGCCTACCAAGACAGACTTACAGTAAGATTGGGCTGCCTCAGGGTACCTGGCTCCTTACTTTGCCATTTCAGGACCAGGAAATAGCTTTAGGGTGCTCCTGCTGCCTTGGTCGGGGAATACCCTCCTCCAAGAAGCCTAGTGCTAAAGTGGCCTTAGTTGCCTACCAAGACAGACTTACAGTAAGATCGGGCTGCCTTAGGGTATCTGGTTCCTTACTTCGCCATTTCAAGACCAGGATATGGCCCTAGGGCGCTCCTGCTGCCTTGGTTGGGGATACCCTCCTCCAAGAAGCCTGGTGCTAAAGTGGCCTTAGTTGCCTACCAAGACAGATTTACAGAAAGATCGGGATGCCCGTCGGGGTACCTGGTCCTTATGTCTTCACTTTCTACCCCGACAGAGGATCAACAGTCAGAAGGGACTTAGAAGTTTATCTTCATCAAGTCAAATTGTTGCAAGTATCAGGCTTCCTCGACAGGATGCTCTACATTTAGTACTGTTACATGTTCATAAGAATCCGATCAAAGGAGGATACAAGTAGTGTCAGACCTCGCTGGTCCCTACAACTACAAAATCTAAGCATTTTCTAGTCAATTCTATTATGGCACAGTTATTCGTTCGGGATCGAGTTGCTGGAAAATTTCTAAGTACAAAAGCAATCAAGACATAAGTATGAAGCAAATAAATAAAGTCGTTGTATTAAATAAAGCGGGATGCCCAGCTCCCAATTCGGGCTACATAAAAAAAAAATAATAAAAGAAAAAGATATTTACAAAGGTGAACAGGAAGACCCAGATCATCCTTCATTCTCCTCCTCTAGCTGCATCCCTTGGCTGTCAGTTCCCACATTTGTGCTAGCAGCTTCGGAGTTATCCTGGGCCCCTTCAACAGCCGGAGCCTGAGAACTAGCTAGACCTTCCTCCTGGACAGCAGCGTCCTCTTCCATGGTAGCCGACTCAGTCTGAGTCCCTCCTACGATAGAGGCCCCGGATCCATCTAGCTCCTCATCTTCCTCCACCAGGACTACTCCTGAGGTAGGCACGGGATCCACCACTTGCTCTTCAAAGGAGGGGGGATCTTGAGCAGCTCCCTCAATGCCATCAAGTTGGATCCCTGCAGCCGCGCTAGCTTCTTGACCCAGATTAGTTGCGTCCTGTGGAGAGGGGCCTCTGTTTCTTGATCCCCTCTTGCTAGCTAGGCAGCCTTCGCCATTATTTGCTCCTGGTCCCAGTTCAAGGCTGCTTCGAGGTCGAAGGGAGGAGGCAAAGCTGTGGCCACCTCGTAGCATGCTGTGAAGTAGCCATCCTCGAATGAAGGCCCATGTTGAGCCTCCAGGTCCGCTATGGCATCCCGCAGAAGCTGGTTCTCATCTAACAGCAGCTTCTTCTCAACTTTTATGTGCTCCCTCTCCTCTTTGCGGTGCAAGGACTTGATGGTTTCCATGTCTAAGCAACGCTCAAGGCGCTTGATAACCACCAAGCCCTACTGTCTCGCTTCTTCAGATGCCTTGGCCTTCTTAAGTAAAGGGGCCACACTCTGCTGCGTCTAAACCAGCTCATGCTGAGTATCTTCCAGTTTTGCTTGGAGCCTGATGTAAGCCTCTCTCAAAGTTAGCAGCTGCCTCTCCGTGGCTATGGCAAATTTGAAGCCCTGCAAAAGGAAAAAAAAAAGTGGTGGGGGGGGGGGGGGGGGGGGGGTGTTTAGTTCTTTCACCAAAAAAGAAGAAAGTAATAGTGAGAATAAGGTGGGAGTCTACCTTAGCCAAAATCGATGCCCCCTTGGTGACCAAGATGTTGGTAGGAAGCTTGGCCATGTCCATCAAACTTCCACCAGGGCATGAGGCTACAAATCGGGATACCACTTCGTCAAAGGTGGTACCCCCTGACCCAGATCCAGAGGGGACATCAGCAGGAGGATTAGGAAGGAAGGCAGCTTCTCCCTTGTCTGCACTTCTAGGACAGTCTTTGGAAGGTGCAGCAGAAGGAGGAGTAGCAGGTAGCTTCTCGGTAGTAGGATGAGCAGCATCTCGACCTTTTTTCTGAGCTTGCTTCCCAGATTCCCGGGCTTTAGCTGCTCGAGCAAGCATCTCCTTGATTTTTGAACGTGATGGGGGAGCAGTGGAAGGACGAACATGAGTCTTGGCCCTAGACCCCGCTGGAGCAATTCTCGATGGAGCTGGAGGAGGAAAGGGGTCGGTTCTAGTCCGTGTGGACCCCGACCCATCTTTAGCCACAATAGAAGGAGGAGGAGGAGAATGAGCGGGAGAGGCGTCAGTGGGAAGAGCCAGACCCCTTGTCCCACAGGACGATGGAGACCCCGCTACCATCGGGGTAGCCGACACTGCAAGAAGAAAAAACTTAGTAAGAAGAAGAAGAAGGAAAATAGGTACGTATAAAAGAAAAGGGGAACTAGATACAGTCAACTTACCAGGAAGAGCGATGGAGATCCTCAGGTATCGCTCTAGTCGGCCTCCTTCGAATGGGTCAAGAGTGGGATATTGTATATTAGTATACCCACTCTTCATGATCCTCACAAGGATGTCCCGGGATTCAGGAGCTAGCACCCCCTTCACCCACTTGTCCCTCACTATGAAATGAGTAGGGATGGGGTATTCATGTCCCCCAATAAAGGCGGTGCGCCTCCACTCGCCCTCCACCACGAACCATTCTTCCTTCCAGGGCGCGACATACTTCACGTTTGCCCCTGGGACAATAAACTTCATGTCATTGGTTGCCCTCAGGTAAAATTGACCCCGGGGCACCATACTGGTGATGTTGAAGAGGTAGCGGAGTTCATCCAATCCCGGTTCCCTCTCAATGTGATCCCTCTCACACTGCTCCTTCCAGAGCACCAGGAACCCCGTCAAGTGCTTCCAAAAACCCGGGGAGATCTGGAGAGGGGCTAACTCTAGCATAACGAGGGCCCGGCGAAGTGTGGGGTGTAATGGCAGTCAGACTCTGCATTCGAAAGCCATAACCCTGATGAGGGAGAGAGAGGGCGATGTCATCTGGAATCTTGTACTCTTCCCTCAGTTTGGCCAGAGTATCCTGGGTGCATACGGAGTCGGGGACTATCCTCCCATCATGGAAGAGGGTAAGAGAGCTGGCCTGGACCCCGACTAAAGTAACCCCTCCATCACCACCTCCATCGTCACCACCAACCTGTGCATTGTTCCCTTCCTCGTTGATTAGAACTTGGTTTTCTGGCTGGTTATGGAAACCCGACCCGATTCGAGGGTTTCGCTTGGAGCGACGACGCTGGGTCTGCGGGGTATCCTCAACTACTTCATCTCCACCTCGATTTCTTTTTCTCCCAATCGAGTCAGAGAGTCCTCCACCATATCAGCCTTCTCCGAATTAAAGAGGGCATCGATGCTATCAGACTGATGCAGGAAGACCGGGTCGGGATGAGTGGAGGTTACCACATGAGGGTTTTGCTTGAGTAAGTTAGAACTTTATTGAAAATATTTGAAATGGCTTGATGCATGTCTTTGGGGGGTTGATATGTGATTGTTTTGCTCGAGGACGAGCAAAAGATAGGTTTGGGGGTATTTGATCAAACCAAAATTGGTACGATTTTGGCCCTCATTTCCGTCTCTTTATGCTTGATTCTTGGGTATTATTTTGTGATTTAATGGTGTTAATTAAGTATTTTCAGGTATTTATAAAGTTGAAGGGCATTGGAGTAATTTTGGTAAAACAGGGGTAAAAGTGTAAAATATGGAGGAAGAATTGAAGTTTTCGTGAATTTAGAAGGATATAGGGGGCTTTCCGTAAATTGCCATCAGATCAGGCAAGAGGCGCCACGTGGCATGAGCAAACGGTGCGTTTTGATGTATGGCTGAGTGTGGGTTCTAAGCGCACCCACGTCCAAGCCTGTGTGCGCCCCAAATGCAGGCCCAAACGAAGGCGTGGCCCAAGCATGAAGCTCACGTGCATGGTCCAAGTGCAGCAGGCCCAAGTCAGCTGGCCCAAGTCAGCGCGCGTCCAAAATCAAGCCCAAACGCGTGCCCATCTCTGCTGCAGCCCAACATGCGCGCCCAAGCCTGATGTGTGCACCCCACTCTCTTCTGAATGCACCCCATACCCACTATTCATTTTCTTCTTCCCTGTGTCACGCGCAGACCAGCCATGGCCCCAAACCCTCACATGCGCCGCCGGCCAGAAGAGGCCCTTCCCGGACCTACCGGCGGTCGGTTTTGGTCCCAATCGGACGGCCAAGTGACCGGCTGGCCGGTCGCAATCTTCCCGGCATCCCAAATGGCCGGAATCCGGCCAACCACTTCTCACCCATTTCTTCCCATTTTGCCCCTCTTGTCACGCCCACGTCACCCTAGGTCGCCATTTGTCATTCGAGGTCGCCATGGCGACAGGGAGATGATTTCCCACACCTGATTGCTTCGCCACTTTGTCGCTATTTGTGCAAACCGCGACCATCCTCTGTCTCTTCTCTGATTGGTGGATTTTTGAGGGAAAATTACAGAAAGGCCCCCTAGAGGGGCCAAAATGGTAATTTGACAAGTACAGGGGGTGTTTTGGTAATTTGCCATCCGTGACCTAATTCAAAAATACTATAAATTCATCCCTCTTTTCAATTTGAATGACCAATTCCTACCAAGTCTTACCAAGCCATTCAAGCCTATTCTCTCCTACCAATCTCCCTTTTCTCCATTAATCATCTCCCAAACTCCTCCATTTCTATACTTGGACTTATCTTTTCCATCCAAAACCTCACACCAAATCTTGATTACTTCCCTAGATCATTCCTTCCCTACCATTTTCTCCATCACAAATCCTTTGTCACTCACCATAAGCCATCCACCTATCTAGACACATCCTCCTCTTCCATTCTTTGCATCTAGGAGCATCAAAGGAGAACAAGGATCAAGCACTAAAGAAGGTGGCCTAAGGGTGATTTCCTTACCATTTACTTGCTTCTATTTGATTGCTACTATGTGTAATTAAACCCCTAATCTAGGGGATTGATTTGATGAACATTTGGTTGTGGGTTTTTGCTTAAGCTTTGTAATGAATCTCTATATGTGTTCTATTTATTAATTCATTAGATTCTATTCATTATGTGATTGACTTGTATACCCACTTGTTAATTACAATCTTGTTTAGAATAACATGTTATATAATCACTCTTGGATTGACACACTTGAGTGATTAAGAACCCAATAAATAGGATAGATTAGTGGAGGGTATATCAACCACATTAATCTAAACCTAAATTGGTTAACATGTAGAGATTGGTCCTTAAAGTGGCTTAAAAAGCAATACCCATACCTACTTGCTAATCAATCAATTCCCTAGCATCAACATTAATTGTTTACATCCATTTTTCTTATCAAGATTGTGAGTCTTCTATTTTTCCTATCACCATATTTTTAGTTAGGTTAATTTTGTATGTATGTTTGATGGTTTGACAAACCATACACTCATTCATCATTTATGATTTATTTTATTGTTTATAGATTAGCTAATTAAATCAACATATTTCTCTAATTCCCTGTGGAACGAACTCTAAGCTTACCACAATACTCGTTTTCAAATCTTAAAATATATTGCGTAAAGATTCATTTTATAAACATTCTTTTGGTAATTCGCAATTTGGTAACGACACAAAAAGCGAGTCATCAGCTACCCCCCAAATTCAGGATGCCTTCAGAAAAGTATTCTGGAACAGAAGACCCCGTCAGCCACCTGGAAAGCTTCGTACACCAGATGGAGGTTCAGAGTGCAACCAGGATAGCCATGTGCAGGATGTTTCCTTCAACTCTGACAGACTGTGCCAAGACATGGTTCAGAAAACTACCACCAGGTAGTGTTGATTCTTTCTCCAAACTTACCAAAGCTTTATGTGCACAGTTTCAGGGAATCAAACCCCGTCCCAAGGATCCTATCCTGCTGCAGTACGTAGTTCAAGAGCGAGGTGAAACTCTGAGATCTTATGTGGAGAAATTCCACAAAGAGGTCGTCCAGATGGGCGTGTTCAACGAGAAGGAGACTTTAGCCAATTTCCGGAGGAACTTGTGGGCGGGCAGGCTGTTTCGATCTTTTGCCAAGCATCCTCCTGAGATGTACCAGGAAGCCTACAATTGGGCTCTGGAACAGGTGGACATTGAGGAACAACTCCGGATCAAGATTGAACATGATGAAGCCCGATTAGCACCACGCCCTAAAAAGGAAGCTCCGAAACCTGCTCCAGCTAGGAAGTTTCAGAATCAACCTCCAAACCGGTCGACGTACAGGCCGCCTCTTATTCCTTCGTACTAAGAAAGGTACCCGGTCAGGAGGTCACCTCCCAGGGAGCTCCCCTTGAAGGATGTATCCAGAATAACGAGAGAGGAAGAAGGATATAACCATTATACCCCTCTCAATGCTTCACGGGAAACTATCTATCTCGCCATTCGAGACAAGGGTCTACTCAGAAAGCCGGTTCCCATAAAAATCCCGGTAGACAGGAGGAATCAGTACAAGTATTGCGACTTCCATGAAGACGTGGGGCACAACACCTCCGAATGCTACAGTCTCCGCAATCAGATAGAAGCACTGGTAAGGGGAGGACTCCTAACCGAATTTTTACAACAGGTACGAGATAGCATTAAAGAAGGAAAGCAGGTTCAAAGTGGGATGCAGGAAGCAGCAGAAAGAAGAAGAGAGGGAGAGAAGGATTTAATGCAGCAGATCCAAGTGATCCACACAATCAGTGGAGGCCCCACTCTAGCAGGAACCTCCAACAATTCGAGGAAAAACCACGCCAGGAAGATCCCTAGACTCAACATTGAGCATGAGTTGTTAAAAGTCAATGGAGGACCCCGAGACTTATCCCGTTCCACCAAAATCGTCTTCACGGAGGAGGACGTTTACAATACGGTGCAGCCACATGATGATCCCATGGTCATTACGGTACAGATCGCTAACTGCTTAGTGCACCGCGTCTTGATCGATACGGGGAGCAGCGTGGATATTTTGTTCAAAGGAGCACATGAGCAGCTCAACTTGAAGAACTCTTGCTTCAACAGCTGTACCTCTCTACTATACGGATTCACAGGGGACTCCGTAATGCCGATGGGAACAAAGATACTACCAGTGATAGTGGGGGAGGCTCCTCTTCAACAGAACATAATGACGGAATTTATTGTAGTGGACACCCCGTCGGCATATAATGCTATCTTGGGAAGGCCTTTCCTGTCAGGGATTAGGGGAGTGCTGTCTATCTACCACAACGTGTTGAAGTTTCCAGTAGGATCAGGAGTAGGAGAGGTAAGGGGAGACCAGCAGGCAGCCCGCAACTGCTATGCGGTGTCAACCAACCCCCCTGCGTTGGCTAAGCAATGCGCATCGGTGGCCAACTACCCGGGTCCAAGAACGGCAGAGCAGGATGTTCAGGCTTTAGAGGAAGAGGAGATACCAGACATAGTCGTAGAGGAAACAGAAGAAGAAGAGCGTGGTTGGATCAGCGGGTGTCCATCAGAGCAGCTAGAGGAGGTCCAGATCCGGAGGGAGGACCCAACAAAGACAGTAAAAGTGGGAGAAGGTCTAGACCCAGAGGTGAAGAATAATTTGATAGAACTTCTCAGAGAGTACAACGACATCTTTGCTTGGAGTCATGATGAGATGCCCGGCATTCCCCTTGGCCTGGCTTCCCATAGGTTGGCAGTGGATGCCACCTTCAAGCCGGTAAAACAGAAAAGAAGACACTTCAACACAGAACGGAATGCCGCAATCCAAGAAGAAATTGACAAGCTCTTGAAGGCCGGATTCATCAGGGAATCCCGGTACCCTGAATGGATCGCTAACGTGGTCATGGTTACCAAATCCAACGGAAAGTGGCGGATGTGTGTGGACTACACCGATCTCAATCGGGCTTGTCCCAAAGATAGCTTCCCTCTACCAAAGATAGACCAGCTCATTGACTCCACTGCAGGAAATAAGCTCCTAAGTTTCATGGACGCTTTCTCGGGGTACAATCAAATCATGATGCACCCTTCAGATCAAGACAAGACTAGCTTCATCACTGGACAAGGCCTCTACTGTTACAAGGTAATGCCATTCGGACTCAAAAATGCAGGTGCCACCTACCAGCGCATGGTGAATAAACTATTCAAGGAACAGATAGGGAGATCCATGGAGGTATACATAGATGACATGATCACTAAATCTCCAGAAGCAAGACAACATGCAGGGGACTTGCGCCAGACCTTCCAGATAATAAGGCAGAACCAGATGAGGCTGAACCCCGCTAAGTGCGCATTCGGGGTGGCAGCAGGCAAATTCTTGGGATTCATGGTGCATGAAAGGGGAATCGAGGCAAATCCTGAGAAGATCAAAGCCATTTTAGATCTCGAGTCTCCTACAAACCTCAAGCAGGCGCAAGGATTAGCCGGGCGGATAGCGGCTTTAAACCGGTTCATATCCCGCTCCACAGACAAATGTCTCCCCTTTTTCAATGTCATCAAGCAGGGGAAAAAGATGAAGTGGGACGAGCAGAGCGAGCAGGCTTTTCAAGCTCTAAAGGGATACCTGTCAAGCCCGCCGCTATTGGTAAAACCGATCCCGGGTGAAGAACTCCTACTCTACCTAGCAGTTTCTGAAGCAGCAACTAGCGGGGCCTTGGTGAAAGAATGCAGTGACGGGATACAGAGGCCGATCTACTACGTGAGTCGGGCTCTTACAAAGTCCGAGAAGAATTATACCTTATTAGAGAAACTCGCCTACGCCTTAGTAACCACATCCAGAAAGCTCCGGCCTTATTTTCAAGCCCACACCATTGCGATAGTCACAGATCAGCCTTTGAGACAATTCCTCCAGAGACCGGATGTATCAGGAAGATTGGTTCTGTGGGCCCTAGAGCTCACATAGTTCGACATCAAATTTGGGAAAGCAATTTGACAATGCCAACTTCAGGGAATTCTGTGAGGACCGGAAGATCAATCTCCGTTTTGCTTCGGTGGCTCACCCTCAAACCAACGGGCTGGTCGAAGCAACCAACAAGACCATTAAGAAGCTCCTGAAGAAAAAGCTCCAACAGAAGAAAGGACTATGGGTGGCAGAATTACCCAATGTACTCTGGGCCTACAGAACAACTAGGCGGACAGCAACCGGAGAAACCCCCTATTCCCTGGTATTTGGGGCTGAAGCAGTCTTGCCCATCGAACATAAGTTCATATCTTTCCGGGTTCAAAATTACAAACCAGAAGATAACGAGGCCAAGTTGAGAGCTAGCTTGGACCTGCTGGAAGAAAAACAAAGCAAGGTTGCAGAGAAGGTGGCTGTATACCAGAGCAAGATAGCCCGACACTTCAACAAGAAGGTGAGGGCCCGAAATTTCAAAGAGGGAGACTTGGTTCTCAGGAAGGTGACCCAGAATACTCGTAGGAGGTCTGACGGGGTGCTAGCCCCTAACTGGGAGGGTCCATACTTGATTAAGGCATCACTCCGGGGTGGTGCTTACAAGCTCGAAGACATGGAGGATTACCCGGTGGATCATACATGGAATGCCGATCATCTTCGAAAGTTCTATCCTTAGAAACTATGTTCTTATCTAGCGGGATACTCACCCCGAGTTCATGTTTGTACCGTTTGGGAAATTAAATAAAAGCGATTCTTTCTTCTTCTATATGATTCTCCTGTGTTCCAGTGCTTGATTGTCTCCTACGGGATTCTCCGATAATCACCTACAGAATCATCATCACGGAATCGCCTCAAGACCAAGAAATAGCCTAGGGGCGCTCCTGCTGCCTCGGTCGGGGAATACCCTCCTCTGAGAAGCCTGGTGCTAAAGTGGCCTTAGTTGCCTGCCAGGACAGATTACAGTAAGAGTCGGGCTGCCTCAGGGTACCTGATTCCTTACTTCGCCTCGAGACCAGGAAATAGCCTCAGGGCGCTCCTGATGCCTTGGACTGGGTCAAGCCCGCCAAGAGGATCTCCATTGTTAAAGCGCCTCAAGACCAGGAACTAGCCTCAGGGCGCTCCTGATGCCTTGGACTGGGTCAAGCCCGCCAAGAGGATCTCCATTGTTAAAGCGCCTCAAGACCAGGAACTAGCCTCAGGGCGCTCCTGATGCCTTGGACTGGGTCAAGCCCGCCAAGAGGATCTCCATTGTTAAAGCGTCTCAAGACCAGGAAATAGCCTAAGGGCCCTCCTGCTGCTTCGGTCGTGGAATACCCTCCTCTGAGAAGCCTGGTGCTAAAGTGGCCTTAGTTGCCTACCAGGATAGCCTTGGTCGGGGAATACCCTCCTCCGAGAAGCCTGGTGCTAAAGTGGCCTTAGTTGCCTACCAGGACAGATTACAGTAAGAGTCGGGCTGCTTCAGGGTACCTGATTCCTTACTTCGCCTCGAGACCAGGAAATAGCCTCAGGGCACTCCTGATGCCTTGGACTAGGTCAAGCCCGCCAAGAGGATCTCCATTGTTAAAGCGCCTCAAGACCAGGAAATAGCCTAAGGGCGCTCCTGCTGCCTCGGTCGGGGAATACCCTCCTCTGAGAAGCCTGGTGCTAAAGTGGCCTTAGTTGCCTACCAGGACAGATTACAGTAAGAGTCGGGCTGCCTCAGGGTACCCGATTCCTTACTTCGCCTCGAGACCAGGAAATAGCCTCAGGGCGCTCCTGATGCCTTGGACTGGGGCAAGCCCGCCAAGAGGATCTCCATTGTTAAAGCGCCTCAAGACCAGGAAATAGCCTAAGGGCGCTCCTGCTGCCTTGGTCGGGGGATAACCTCCTCCGAGAAGCCTGGTACTAAAATGACGTTAGTAGCCCACCAGGACAGTTCTACTATAACATCGGGATAACTCATCGAGATGCTTCGTCCTTTATTCCCCCACTTGCTACCCCGATAGAAGATCCACAGTCAGGGGGGAAAAAACTGGAGAGTTTATCAGAATCTAACCGTTACAAAACATCTTATCTTCCCGAAAGAGGACAGACAGTCAGAGGAAGATTTGGAAGTTTATCCTCAGCAAATTAAACGGTTCGTAAGTAGCAGGCTTCCTCAACTGACTGCTTTACATTTTATACTATTGGGAGTTCGATTAAAGGAAGATTTGATCTGACCCCGCTGATTTTTACGGTCACATAAGCGCCACATGTTTTATCTTTATTACCCATCGGGGTCCAGTCATCGTCCTTATTACTCATCGGGGTCCAAGTATTCAACAGGGTTCCAAGCATCAACAAATTTACATGCAGTGAAGACTTTCTAAGTACGAAGTGAGCAAGACACAAAATAAATTCAGAAACCAGTTGTATTTATAATCAGGGTGCCCAATTCCCATTCGGGCAAAAATATAAAACGGGGTGCCCCATTTCCCGATTCGGGCTACAAAAATTTTCATAAAGAGGGGGGCCAGGCTAGTCTTCCTTTTCCTCTTCTGGATGCTCCCCATGGCCAACTACCCCTTCGCCCAAAGGCTCAGCTGCTGCCTCTGCCTGGACCGCCTCCTCCACAGCAGAAGATCCAGTTTGAATCCCTTCAACCACGGGGACTTCGCATCTAGCTGGTCCCTCACCCTCCTCCACGATGACCTCTCCAGTAGCAGACTCGGGATCCACCACTTATTCTTTAATGGCAAGGGGATCTAGATCAGTTCCCTCCGCGCCATCTTGTTGGACTCCAGCAGCCACGACAGCTTCTTGACCCGGGTGAGCCATTTCCTGTGGAGGGGCCTCAGCCTCTTGATCCCCTCCAGCTAACTGGGCAGCCTTAGCCATAATTTGCTCCCGATCCCAGTTCAAGGTTGCCCTGAGGTCGAAAGGAGGAGGCAAAGCTGTAGCTACCTCATAGCAGGCAGTGAAATAACCATCATCGAATGAGGGCCCCTGGTGGGCCTCCAAATCCTCTAAGGCATCCCGCAGAAGCTGGTTCTCATCTGACAGCAGCCTCTTTTCAGCTTTTATGCGATCCCTCTCCTCTCTGCGGCGCAAGGACTTGATGGTTTCTGTGTCTAAGCAACGTTCAAGGCGTCTGATAATCACCAAGCCCTCCTGTCGCGCTACTTCTGATGCCCTAGCCTCCTGAAGTAAAGGGGCCACATTTTGTTGGGTCTGGACTAGCTCCTGCTGAGTTTCCTCTAACCTCGCTTGGAGGCCGATATGAGCTTCTTTCAATGTCAGCAGCTGTTTCTCCATGGCCAAGGCAAACTTGAAACCCTGCAGAAAGAAAGAGAGTCAGTACCTGGCAGAAGGGAGAAATTAAGTAGCAAGAAGGGAGTAAAAGTTTACCTCAGCCAGAACCGAAACCCCCTTGGTGACCAAGATGTCTGTAGGAAGCTTGGCCATATCTGTCAAATCTCCACCGGGGCAGGTGGCCGCGAATCTAGACACCACCTCGTCAAAAGTAGCATCCCTCGACCCCGATCCAGAGACCACACCAGCATCAAGAGTAGAAGTGTGGACAGCTGCTTCCTCCACCGGGGTCCTCACAGGATCCACGGGAAAAGCTACGGCAGGAGGAGGAGCAGGAGAGGTTTCAGTGGTGGAGACTTTCTTCTTCTGGGCCGGCCTTTCAGAGCTTCGGGCCCTAGCCGCCCTGGCCAGCAACGCCGGGATCCTCGAACGGGAGGGAGGAGTAGAAAGGTTGTGAGCTGGAGCCTTAGCTTTAGACCCTGATGGAGCAGGAGTAGATTCAGGAGGGGGGGTGGGGTTGGATCCTTCTCGGACGGACCCCGACCTAGTCCTGGCAACCGAAGTAGGAGAAGGAATAAGGGAGGAACGAGATAGCAGGGTATTATCTTTACCCCCCGAAGAAGGGAGAAGCCCCGTGACCATCAGGGAAGCTGATACTGCCAGAAGAAAGGGTGTTCAGTAAGAATCAAAAGAAGGAATATAAACATTAAGAAATAGAGATGCAGGATGCGGTTAACTCACCTGGAGAAGCGGGGGAGATCCTCAGGTACCGTTCCAAGCGGGCTCCCTCAAAGGGATCCAAAGAGGGGAATTGCAGGTTGGTATACCCTCTCTTTAGGATCCTTGTTAAAATCTCTCGGGACTCAGGAGCCAAGGTCCCCTTCACCCACTTGTCCCTCACGGTAAACTGGGTAGGGACGGGGTACTCATACCCCCCAACAAGAGCAGTGCACCCCCAATCGCCCTCTATCACCAGCCACTCCTCCTTCCAGGGTGCCGCATACTTCACATTCGCCCCTGGGACGACGAACTTCAAATCATTCGATGCCCTCAGGTAGAACTGACCCCGAGGTACCATGCTCGTAATGTTGAAGAGGAAGCGGAGCTCGTCCAAACCCGGATCCCGCTCAATATGGTCTTTCTCGCACTGCTCCCTCCAGAGCACCAAGAACCCTGTCAGGTGCTTCCAGAAGCCCGGAGAGAGTTGGAGAGGGGCCAATTCGAGCGCGACGAGAGCTCGACGAAGAGTGGGGTGCAGTGGAAGCCGGACTCCACACTCCAGAGCGGCTTTGTGGATCAGCAAGCGGTCTGGAGGCGGGGCGTACATGATCAAGCCAAAATTGGTATGATTTTGGCCCTCATTTCCGTTTCTTTTTGCTTGATTCTCGGGCATTTCCCCGTGTTTAATGTTGTTAAATTGAGTGTTTCAGGTTTTATTAGGTTTCAGAAGCAATTGAGATAAAGGTGGAGGACTTGTGCAAAAATGTCTCACAAATGAGAAGAAACAGGGCATTTTCGCCACATAGGCAATGGAGGTCGCCACTTGAGCGCCATGGCGACAGAAGAGTTCCCCAAGGCATCAAAAGGTCGCCACTTGGGCGCCACTTGAGCGCCATGGCGACAGAAGGTCACAAAAACAATCAGGTGTGGTCGCCACTTGGGGTCGCTCTGGCGACCTCCCTTGCAAGTGGCGACCTAGTGCACTCAAGGCATGGTCGCCACTTATGGTCGCCAGAGCGACCTTGATGCACAAAGGGCGACCTCTTCACATTTCCAAGGTCGCCACTTATGGTCGCCAGAGCGACCTTGATGCACAAAGAGCGACCTCTTCACATTTCCAAGGTCGCCACTTATGGTCGCCAGAGCGACCTTGATGCACAAAGAGCGACCTTTACACATTTTGGTCATGTTCGCCACTTGACAAAGAGCGAGAAAGATGGTTTTCAGAGCGACCTTTTCATCTAACCGTTTTACGCTCCATGGTCGCCAGAGCGACCAAATAGCGACCAAGGCTCCACATCAGCGAATCAAGTCGTTACCAGTACATGTCCATGAGTGAGTATATATATGAGCGTCTCTTCACTTTCAAAATCATCGAAAATCAGAGAGAAAATTGTAAGAATTCATTTCAGATCTAGATCAACTTCCATGGCACATTTTTCATCATCCTCCATTTCTCTCCTTGAACTCATCTAATCCATCCAACCCTCAACACAAAACCTTGATTACTTCACTACATCATTCCTCATCCCACCATTTTCTCCACCAAAATCCTTAGTAACTTTCCACCAAAACACCCACATTCCAAGACATTTCCTCAACCTCCATTCCTTGCATCTAGGAGCATAGAGGAGAAGAAGGATTGAGCTTAAAGAAGGTGACCCAAGGGTTATTTCCTTATCATTTACTTCTTTTCATTTATTGCAATTATGTGTAACTAAACCCCTAATCTAGGGGATAGATTTGAGGAACAATTGGTTGTGGGTTTAGTCTAGCTTGTAATGAATCTCTTATGTGTTCTATTCATTCAATTTAATTAGATTTCATTCATTATAATTGACTTGTATATCACTTGTTGATTGCTATCTTGAGTGGAATAATTTGTTATATATTCACATGTGGATTGACAACCTTTGTGTGATTAAGAACCCATTGGATAGGATAGATTAGTGGTGGGTATATCAACCCCACTAATCTAAGCCTCTAAGTGGTTAACATAATGAGATTGGTACATTAATGATGCTAGTAGCTTACCCACATCCAAGTGTTAATCGATCTATTCCCTAGTTCTCTCATTAATTGATTTTACCACTATTCTTATCAAGGTGTTGAGTATTCTATTTTTCATAACATTTTTGTGTATTTTCATTTGAGTAGTTTAGCATTGGTGGCTTTAGAAACCACACATTTATCAAACTCTATGATTTGTTTTATTGTTCTAAGATTAGTCAATTTATCTAATTAACACTCCATTCCCTGTGGAACGAACTTGCTCACTATTTTGCTATCAAATCACATTTTAAAAGGATTAAGTGGCTTAAAAAGAGTTTTCAAGAATCAACCAAAAACTATCATTTTTACTATTTTGTTGAGTACACAAACGACCTCATCAAAAATGGCGCCGCTGCCGGGGAATGGTAGCGTTGATTACATATATTGACTTTTCTTCGCATTTTATTGGTATTTTGTGAATTGTTAGTTTAAAATTTTGTTTTGTGATTATTGATTTGTTCATAGTGTTGTTTTTACTTTCTTTTCTTTCCTTGTATCTCTTTATTTATTCCTCTTTCAGGTGCTCAGTTTTATGCACGGTAGGAGATCTCTAGGTAGAGGTGTTCATCCCCCACTAGAAGGCACTAGCCGTGTGAGAGAGTTTGAACCAATTCCAAGTCAAGATATGAGTACCGAAGGACAACAACATGGTAGGGAAGACGAAGCTCCTTTGAGAGAGGAGATGACGGAAGAAACTCAAACCAACCGGGGTCAAAGGATGACCATGGGTGAGTATGCCTTGCCGGATATCGGGAACCAACCATCACCGATAGTGCTAGACCCGGTGGCTAGGGGTTATGAGTTGAAGACGATGCACGTCAACTTATTGCCGTCATTTCATGGGAAGCTGAATGAAGACTGCCTCCAGTTCATGAAGGAGTATAGTGCTATTATAGAGACCTTCCCCATCATGCGGCTCACACGCGAACAATTGCAAATGCGTTGCTTCCAATATTGCATGAAGGATGCGGCTATGACATGGCTCATGGGGCTTAGGCCGGGATCATTGACGAGTTGGGGCCAGATTTGCAAGGTGTTTTTCAACAGATTCTTTCCGGCTAGGAAAGCAAAGGAGTTGAAGGTGAAGATAGCCGATTTTTGTGAGAATGAGGGGGAGCTATTTCATGAATCATGGGAGAGGTATCAACGCCTTGTGGCCCAATGCCCTCCTCACATGTTCACTGAGGAATACAAGGTGTCTTGTTTCCAAGGGGGTCTAACTCGGTTCTCCCAAGTGTTGGTGGATAACGCTTGTGGAGGTTCTTATGATACCAAGACCGCTTCGGAGATCTACGACATCTATGAGATGTTGGCACAAAACTCTCAACAAAGGAATGCCAACAGTATTCGAGGTGGGAAGTTTGATGTGAATGCTAGCACGGAAACCGCAATTGAAATCTCAAGGATAAACAAAAGGGTGGAAACCTTAACTTCTCATATTGAAAGTTTGGGGTTGCAGAAAGCGGGAGTTAAGTTGCTAGGAAGACAAGAAGGAAGCTCTAGCGGGCAATTTAATGAAAATGAAGGGTTTGAGGACACTTTTCAAGGTCAAGGTCAAGAGCACGAGGAAGTTCAAGCTATGGGATTCCAAGGTCAAGGAAACAACTATGTTCAACCATGGCGGAACCACCCAAATCTTTCTTGGTCAAACAACAACAACATTCTAAACCCACCACCAAGAAACCAACAACAAGGAAATCAACAACAAGGGGTGTACAATCAAGGAGGTAGCTCACAAGGGGGTTACCGTCCAAGTCAACAACAAGGAATGAATAATCAAGGCAATAGCTCACAAGGAGGCTACCGGCAAAACCAATCACAAGGAGGATACCCACAAGGAGGGTTTCCCCAAGGAGGAAACCAATGGGGAGGAAACCAATGGAACAACAACAACAATGCTCAACCAAGCTCGTATCAACCTCGCCGAAATATTGATGAAGAGATGAGAGGTATGATGCAAGGGTTCCAAAGAGCTGAGAACACCTTGACAAGCTTCATGCAAGCTAGTGGCCAAAGGTTTGGCAATCTAGAGGCATCCTTCGGGAAATTGGAGACCCAAATGGGGCAAATCGCCGAGGCTCTTCAAATGCAAGAAAAGGGGAAGTTTCCAAGCCACACAGAGCAAGCTAAGGAAGGAAGTTTTGTCAAGAAAGATGGAGCTAGAGATGAGGCATTGTTGTTTGAAGAAGCATACATCCAGAAAGTGGGAGATCCGGGAAGCTTTGTGATTCCCATTTCAATAGGAAATAGTGGAGTGCTTAAAGGAGTACTAGATTTAGGGGCAAGTGTGAGCATGATGCCCCTTTCTACTTATGAAAGGTTGGGTTTGGTAGGATTGAAGCCATCCGGGAAGAAGCTTATGCTAGCGGATCAAACCTCACTTTCATCATGTGGTGAACTAAAGGATGTCCCAATTGTCATTGAAGGAGTAATGGTGCTAACGGATTTCGTGGTTCTAGACATTGGTGACAAGTCAAATGATGTTAGGGAGTGGCAAGTTCTCCTTGGTAGACCATTCATGGCTACCGCTCAAATGAAGATTGATGTTTGCAAGAAGAAAGTTTGTATGCATGCATTTGAGAAAGAACTTGAGATCGATATAACCATATGCAATGATGACCTAAAAAGCATTGAGAGTTGCTATGTGGTTGAGTTGCATTCACCAAGGTTAACGGGTGGAAAGGTGTGTGATTTGGTGCAATTGTTTGAAAAGGATAGCCAAGAGGCCGAAGTGGAGAGTATAGGTGACTCGGAAATAGAAGAGCTCAAGAATTCCAACCAAGAGCTCATGCTTGAGGTAGAGGTTCTTAAGGCGGAGAAGTATGCCTTGGAAAAGAAGCTTGATGACTTAGCAAGGAAAAATCATAAGCTTAAGAAGGTCAACGTGGCTCTCACAATGGAGAATGAGGTGACGGTGAAAGAACTTGAAGATTTGGCTAGGCTCACCGAAGAATTTGAGGAAGAATCCTTAAGAAAGATGAGGAAGACTCTCATGAATGTAGATGCCAAGAACAAGGCACTTGAGGAGTTGAAGGAGGAATTGAGAAAGAAGGAGATGTCCTTGAAAGTTGCTAAGGTAAAGGAGTGCGACTTTTTGGTGGAGATAGATCGGATGGATCAAGCCATCAAGGAACTCACCAATAACGGTCCCTCAAGACCTAAATCTCCAATGAAAAAGGGAAGATTTCCTTCATATCCTTTAACTTGTTATTTTTGTCATAGAAAGGGTCATGTAAAGTCTAAATGTTTTGAATTTTTGAAGCATGCCAATAATGATAAAAATAGGCCTCTAAGGAGATCTAACCGTGTTAAGCAAATTTGGGTTAGGAAGGATTTGGTCAATCAAGTCCGAGATGAGTCTAGAGGACCAATTTGGGTAGTCAAGAAAAAATTGAGTTATAACATGATTGACTTGGATGATGAGCATCATGATTCCATTTCGCATAGTATGATGCGGTAGTTGGATTTATATTCGGTTTTTACATTTCATGCCATGAATAATTATGTTTGTGTTTAATTTTTGCTTGTTGTGTGTTTTTCTTTTGTTCATTTTGTTTTTCTGAATAATTGTCCCTCCATCCTTGTTAGAAGTTGAAGTATGAGCTTATTGTGGATTTTGTTCTTTGCAGGTGATGAAATGCACTTAGAAGAGGATTTTAAGTCAGGTTCGCCATTTGGTCGCTCTTTGCACACAAATGGCGACCTCTCTTACATGAAGAATTCAGAGGTCGCCACTTACATGGTCGCCAGGGTGACCCACATGTTGCAAATGGCGACCTTTGTTATCAGGTATGGTCGCCATTTGGTCGCCAGAGCGACCTTACTTGTGCAAATGGCGACCTTTGTTATCAGGTATGGTCGCCATATGGTCGCCAGAGCGACCTCACTTGTGCAAATGGCGAACACATGCAAACAAGAAATTTCTTCTTGGTCGCCATTTGGTCGCCAGAGCGACCGAGGACACAAGTGGCGACATAGGGCGTTCACTTATAAGGGATGCAGCTCAAACATAACGCCGCACACACAACAGTCCTCTCTTCTCAAATTCTCTCAATTCCAAAGCCGTGGCACGCACGTAATCTCCAAACTTGGTAAGAATTCACTCTAGTTCTTCAATTCTTTTGATCAAATCCGTCCTACATTGCATCTAGAATTACTAAGGGTGGTTTTGAGTTTGATTTGAAGTGATTAGTGCTTAGGATTGGATTTTTGTGTGATTTGTTCATATAGAAGTGATTGTGACAATATTGAAGTGGATTTGGGTGATTGTGGTGCACATTGGTGAGTGCCGGAGTGTTATTATAGTGCCGTTGTGCTGCCGGATTTCTGTCAGAAAGTTAGTCCGAATTTGGGGGTGAAAAATGGCTCCGAAGATGAAGTTGCCGAACAAGGGGGGCAAGGGTAGCAAGACCAACACTCCTAGGAAGAGAGTAATTCCCGACTGCACACTGAACAGAAATTTCGATGATCGTATGGAAACTTTTGCTGAGAAGAAAATGTGGCCTGAGAGGGGAATTGATTTGGAGAGCTTGAGGGATACCCCTGTCCCAACAACAGTGAATGACTTGGGATGGGGAGGATTAGCGGCTACTCCGCCATATTACAGTGAAGGTTTGGTGAGAGAGTTTTACGCGGGGATGAATCCGGGAGAGTATATGAGAGGTGGTCCCATTCTTGTGAGAGGGGTTCCCGTGTACTTAAACGCACCGGACATTAACATCTATTTTGGGACAACTTTGTTGGAAATTGAAGGTTTACGTGAGAGGATGGTGGAAGGGATCACCACGAATCCTTTGTACGTAAAGAATTTGGTGGAATTTGCAAATACGATGACCATCACTCCTATGACCATATGGATGGCGAAGCGGTTCCCTCTCAGGCAGTCAAACTTGAAGATTGAGCATGCCTTTTGGCACATCTTCCTCCATTCTTCCCTGAGACCGGTTTCCCACAGGTCCACTGTTCCATTTGAGGCAGCCAGGATTCTACATAGCATTAGTGAGAGGCAGCCTATTGATGTGGGGATTATCATAAAGATGGAGATTCAGCGGATTGGGAGGAATGAATCAGAGACAGATATCCTCCCTTTCCCTTGTTTGATCACAGAAGCCTGCAAGTTGGCGGGTGTGGATATCTCCGGGGACACACTTAAGCCCCCCGTATCAGATATGGACTTGACCACCTGGAGACGTTTGATGATTAAGCGTGGAGAGATGCCTACTGGGGGAAAACGTAGGAGAGTGCGGAGTTCAGAGGCCGAAACCAGTGTTAGGGAAGAATTTGAGAGAATAGTCCCTGATGAGGACGATGATGATGAGGAGGAGGAGACTCCTATTTGTGATGATCATGGGCAGCCGTTGGGTCTTCGGATTCTAGATGGTGTACAGCGCATTAGGAGGACTCAGACTGGTGATTTTGATATCCTTCATGCTGATAAACTTGATATTGAGGGAAGACAGAAGGCCTTGGAGGACAGGCAGCTGAGGTTGGAAAGCCTTATTCAGGATTTGAGTGAGACAGTGATCACAGGCTTTACAGACCTCCGCCATGATCTTAGGCTCACTCCTTATGTCAGGAGACCGAAGAAGCCTGCCACAGTGATTCCACCTACCCCCACTGCACCTTCAGGACATGGCACAGAGGAGCCTGACTTTGTATTTCAGACTGCACAGTCTGCTGTTGAGGAGGCAACACAGTTGGAGGAGGCCATGGCCCATTCCTTGACTGATCAGGGGCCCCGTTATGTGGGAGGTCCTCCTATTGATGAGGCAGCAGCACAGAGGAAATGGATAGAGGAGCAGTCTAGGAGAGCAGCACTAGCTAGGGAGCAGAGAAGGAAGGACCCGAAAGGGAAGGGTAGAGTAGTGCAGGATGAGGAGGATGATTCAGAGTAGTGGCCTACTAGCATTCCTAGGATTCGTTGTTATCTTTTCATCATTTGCATTTTCTATCATTTTGTTGGGATATTGCTAGTTTTATGTTTTTACTTTTGGATTATTTTGTTGAATATTTTTGTTGATTTATGTTTATTCACATTTCTTTTCCTTTAGTCTTTATTTCTCATTTTTGCCTTTATTTTGTTTCCGCATAGAATAAGGGTGTGAATTGGATTTTGGTAGTGGATTTAGGACATTTGTGCTTCTTTGCTATATGTGTTGTTGGAATTTTGTGTATGAATATTTGGAGGGCAATATGCCGGATGATGGGATATTTTGTTTTGCTCATGCTTGTTGGGTTATTGCTTGAAACTTAGTGGGTTGCGCTTGTTGTTTATTTTCCACCTTTGAACATTGAGGACAATGTCAAATTTAGGTTTGGGGGTGCTTTTGCGCAACACCATGATGCTTGGTTTTCGAAAGAATTGTGTGCCAAAATTTTCAAAAATTTTTGCGATATTGCCATATTTAAGCATGCTTTGCTTGTGGAGATTGTTCTTTACATGATGTAGTGAGGAATTGTGCATGTTTGTGAGTGTTTGGTTTAGATTAACACCATGCCACTTAGGGTGTCATTGAACAAAATGCGTTAATCTTTTTCTCTTAATGTTGAGTGAATGATCAAATTTGCTTGAAGGCTAAGAATTAATAGTGGAGATTCCCGTGAGGATCACAAACACAGCCTTTAAAAAGCATACGTTGAGTTGTAAACATTCACTCTTTAAACACTCACTCTAAACACTCATACAAGCATGTTTTGGTCTCATTTGCACTAAATGTTGTTTGCCATAGAATATTATGGTCTGCTTGTGGATGCCTTATTTTGCTTAATGGACGAATCTTTAGAAATGATTTTAGGCGATGCATGTGAAAACCTCTTTGGCCTAAACACTTCCAACCACTTGAATATGTGTGCTCCCAAGCCCATTTGAAGCCAAACACATTTGAAGCATTTCTTTCATGAACCACATCTACATGAACCTTATAGCCTTAAAATACTTGACCTACCTTGACCAAACGATTCGCTAAGGCTTAGGAACTCAATGTAAAATTTTGAATGTATAAATATAAGGTGTGTACCAAGGCATGTGAATGTGTGTAGGAGTCTTGCAAAGCAAGAAATGTTTGAAAATGAAAAAGAAAACAAAAGCTTGTAAAGAATGAGAAAAGAAAAGAAAAGAAAGAAAAGAAATGAAGAGCATGAAAAGAAAAGAATTGGCAAGAAAAGAAAAGCAAAGAAAAAGGAACAAAGAAATTAGGCACAAAGGGCCTAGAAAAGCAAGAGAAGTAATTGAGCTACTCAAGTTGAAAATAGGAGTAACATACACATGTGTAATTGTGAGCCTGGACACCTTGAAATGTGAACATATGTGGGAATCTTGTGGAACTTAAAGAATTAGAATGTATGCCTTAATGAAATCATTAGGTCCCTTGATATCCATTTCTTCCATTCTTTGTTTCACCATGACCTTAGGCCCCATTACAACCAAAGAAAAGACCTTCATGATCTTTAGGATTGTCCATTTTGTACAATTTGGTTGATGCATGTTCTTTCTAATTCATGGCTTGCAATTCCATTCATGAGATCACTTTTCAGAAAATTGCGTTTTAATGTTTAGCATGTGCAATCAATTTGTTGCCATAACATGAACTCATATTGCACATGCACATATTTGAGTGAACCTAGGAGTCTTGGAGAAAAGAAGAGAGAATCCGGTGAGATTTAGTATCAAAGCGAATTACATTCTAAACTAATAGCACCTTTGCTTTGAAGCTTTGGCATTTTGAATGTAAGATCGCATTGCGTACAATTATGTCTAAGGTGGCACGTTTTTGATCATAACTATACACGCTCTTGCATGTTTAAATCCTCACAATGGCATAACTGTTTTAATCTCTTCATTTTGGCTTCGCACATTGATCATTTGAAGTAAAAACCTTTGAAATATCTCTATGCATGTTTTTGGGGGTGTGCTTGTTATTATGTTTGCTCGAGGACTAGCAAAAGATTGGTTTAGGGGTATTTGATCAAGCCAAAATTGGTATGATTTTGGCCCTCATTTCCGTTTCTTTTTGCTTGATTCTCGGGCATTTCCCCGTGTTTAATGTTGTTAAATTGAGTGTTTCAGGTTTTATTAGGTTTCAGAAGCAATTGAGATAAAGGTGGAGGACTTGTGCAAAAATGTCTCACAAATGAGAAGAAACAGGGCATTTTCGCCACATAGGCAATGGAGGTCGCCACTTGAGCGCCATGGCGACAGAAGAGTTCCCCAAGGCATCAAAAGGTCGCCACTTGGGCGCCACTTGAGCGCCATGGCGACAGAAGGTCACAAAAACAATCAGGTGTGGTCGCCACTTGGGGTCGCTCTGGCGACCTCCCTTGCAAGTGGCGACCTAGTGCACTCAAGGCATGGTCGCCACTTATGGTCGCCAGAGCGACCTTGATGCACAAAGGGCGACCTCTTCACATTTCCAAGGTCGCCACTTATGGTCGCCAGAGCGACCTTGATGCACAAAGAGCGACCTCTTCACATTTCCAAGGTCGCCACTTATGGTCGCCAGAGCGACCTTGATGCACAAAGAGCGACCTTTACACATTTTGGTCATGTTCGCCACTTGACAAAGAGCGAGAAAGATGGTTTTCAGAGCGACCTTTTCATCTAACCGTTTTACGCTCCATGGTCGCCAGAGCGACCAAATAGCGACCAAGGCTCCACATCAGCGAATCAAGTCGTTACCAGTACATGTCCATGAGTGAGTATATATATGAGCGTCTCTTCACTTTCAAAATCATCGAAAATCAGAGAGAAAATTGTAAGAATTCATTTCAGATCTAGATCAACTTCCATGGCACATTTTTCATCATCCTCCATTTCTCTCCTTGAACTCATCTAATCCATCCAACCCTCAACACAAAACCTTGATTACTTCACTACATCATTCCTCATCCCACCATTTTCTCCACCAAAATCCTTAGTAACTTTCCACCAAAACACCCACATTCCAAGACATTTCCTCAACCTCCATTCCTTGCATCTAGGAGCATAGAGGAGAAGAAGGATTGAGCTTAAAGAAGGTGACCCAAGGGTTATTTCCTTATCATTTACTTCTTTTCATTTATTGCAATTATGTGTAACTAAACCCCTAATCTAGGGGATAGATTTGAGGAACAATTGGTTGTGGGTTTAGTCTAGCTTGTAATGAATCTCTTATGTGTTCTATTCATTCAATTTAATTAGATTTCATTCATTATAATTGACTTGTATATCACTTGTTGATTGCTATCTTGAGTGGAATAATTTGTTATATATTCACATGTGGATTGACAACCTTTGTGTGATTAAGAACCCATTGGATAGGATAGATTAGTGGTGGGTATATCAACCCCACTAATCTAAGCCTCTAAGTGGTTAACATAATGAGATTGGTACATTAATGATGCTAGTAGCTTACCCACATCCAAGTGTTAATCGATCTATTCCCTAGTTCTCTCATTAATTGATTTTACCACTATTCTTATCAAGGTGTTGAGTATTCTATTTTTCATAACATTTTTGTGTATTTTCATTTGAGTAGTTTAGCATTGGTGGCTTTAGAAACCACACATTTATCAAACTCTATGATTTGTTTTATTGTTCTAAGATTAGTCAATTTATCTAATTAACACTCTATTCCCTGTGGAACGAACTTGCTCACTATTTTGCTATCAAATCACATTTTAAAAGGATTAAGTGGCTTAAAAAGAGTTTTCAAGAATCAACCAAAAACTATCATTTTTACTATTTTGTTGAGTACACAAACGACCTCATCAGTACGCGTCATAGCCTTGGGGAGGAAGGGAGAGAGTGATGTACTCCGGGATCTTGTACTCTTCCCGTAGTTGATTGAGCGTATCCATTGTACAAACAGAATAGGGAATAACACGACTATCGCGAAAGGCGGCAAAGGAGCCCGTTTGAACTCCGACCAGCGTGACGTCAGGTCCGTCACTTTCCTCATGGCCACCAGTCTGAAAGGCGCCCGCCTCATCACCAACCAGGACTGGGTCTTCAGGTTGATTATGAAAACCCAACCCAATTCGGGGGTTTCGGGTAAAGCGGCGTCGCTGAGCCTGCGGGGTTTTCTCAGCAGTTGCATCCCCCTCTCGACCCCGTTTTTTCCCCTCTGACGTCAGGGAGTCCGCTGCAGCCTCAATCGCCTCAGTATTGTCAGACTGGGGAGAGAAGGCGGGATCGGAATGAACGGGGTTCGCCATTATTGGAGGGTTTTGTTCAGCAGCAATTTCTTGAAAAGTAGGGATTTGTGAAGGAGAAGCCATGGAAAGAAGAAGAAGAAGAAAAGAAGGTTTTCTGGAAGTTGGAAAGGAGAGAAAGAAGGTAGGACAGCAGTTTTTGTTCTCGTTTGATTTTGAAAGTCTGAAAGCTCAAAGATGAGAAGCGCCAGTAAAACCGGTCTATTTATAAAGAAAGAATGACGGTTACTTACTCGAAAACCGGAATCGATGACCGGAAGGATGGGTTGAGGCGTTCTCCGCATTAATCCCGCCAAAACGGCTCTTTTTGAAAACGAGGAGCCCAATCAACAGTCGACACGCAATCAGTTATAACGGACAAAATAAGAATTTCCTTCTCCTAAGTGGAAACCCAGTCAGACAAGGAAAATAAGGGGATAAGGTAGAAAATCCTTCAAACAAACAAAAAGATCCTGACCCCGACCCCGACCCCGACCCCGACAAGGTATCAGTGTCCAAGTCAGGGGGGGCTTCTGTTAACCGCCAAAATTGGCGAAGGATCAAAGATGAATTTTCCACCCTAATACCTCAGCAAGAAGGGTATAAGAGTGCGAACACCATCCGGCTACCTTGACGAAGTGGACCCCGAGTGATCCAAATACACATCTCCTTCAGCGGAGTCCACCCCGCCAGCGTCTTAGCTCAACAGAGTGGTCAAGAGCCAAAATGCTCACTATAACTCATAGCAGGATCCAGACCGACTATGGCCGGGCTTCCTATGGACCCCGTAGTACCCCGTCACTGTCTTCTAAGGACCTCGCAGCACCCCGAGACGGATTCCTACTAATATATGAACCCCGCAGCGTCTCGATATGGGGTTCCACGCCACATCCCGCTATAATACCAGTCAGATTCCTACTTACTTCATCAGCACGATACCTGCTAGGTAACGTTTCCTGATATAATTAGCCCGCCAGAGCAAGAAGATATCAGGCAGCAAGATTCTCGAAACAGAAATTGAAAGCTTCGCAAGAAACACACTAAAACACTGCCGTACAAAGGAGGTACACTCCTTCCCATCAGAGAGTCCTAATTTGACCAGGACAGCACATTTTGAATCCTACTAGGAAGGTAAGTGATTGACTCCTCCAAGGAAGGAAAGATTGGATTCAGCGCATTAAATCTCCGAGATTATCTCCTAAAGATGGAGGATCCTGCAAGCTGCCAAACCCTAATCCGAGATTGTAGGAGTGCATGGCAAGCAAACAGGACCTCTATATATATAACAGCTAATTTGCCGAAAATGGGGGGGATGGGACACACTACTTATCGACAGGCACAGATTCACCACCGCCATCATCACCCTCATTACCGACTAAAACTCTTATGTAACGTGATGATCTCAGAAATTCATGGTCGATGTATTCATGTATTAAAAAAGAGTGATCAATAAAACGAGTTCTTATTCGACTTCACGTATTCTTGATTATGCATGCATTGGCAGGGACCTAGTTGGTATCGAACTACTTGATACCCCTCCGGCCAGGATCGTTCTCGATCTTGACCCTTTTAAAGTGGTTATTTGGATTATTGTCCTCCTAACGATTTTCGGATAACACAAACAATTCTGAGATTATCTCCTAAAAAGAAGAGGATCCAGCATCGGCCAAAACCCTAAACCGAAATTATAGGAGTGCATGGCAAGCAACAGGACCTATATATATAACTACCCATTTATCAGAGAGGGAAAAGAAAAAGAAAAAAAAAAGGATCTGGACTAAAAACCCTGCAGTTAAATTCCACTTATCGACAGGCACAGATTCTCCATCACCACCATCTCCATTACTTACCAAATTATCATACATTGCCGTAACCCCTACATACATAGTCATATATCTGTAATGCAAAGGGACGATCAATAAAAATTTATTTTTGTTTGATTTCTAGTATTCCATATCATACTGGCATTGATAGGGACATAGTCGGTATCAAACTACGTGATACCCCTTCGACCAGGATCAATCATCTTGGTCCTTTTAAAGTTGTTATTTGGAATTTCATCCCATTAACGATTTTCGGATAACACGATTAATTACCAAGTTTTTCAATTAGACAAAATTAATAACAAAAACCCAAAACAAAATAACAACAAAAATCAAATGTAAGTGCGGAATTTAAATGATACTTGATTTTTACGTGGGAAACTCTCCAACCGGGAAAAACCCATGAGACTAGCTTAGCTAGCCACTTAGTCACAAAAACTTAACTAATTGAATATTTGTTTACAACATAAGTTGACATCCTAATCACTCTTTTTAGGTTCATAATACAAACTATTCTGCCTGTAGGCCTGTAAAAATGGGTCTTGACAATGTTTGTGCAATTACCACATGTAGCCACAAGACTTGGACTCAATGAGAGAATAATGTCTAAGTGAACATGTAACAATATTCTAAATGCAATAATGTGCAAGACAGCACACAAAATGTTTAACTAGAAAAGTATAAATGCAATCTAACAATCCTAGTTATCAAAGGTGTCTAAATGCACATACAAGTAGATTTAGCTAGATAAGGAAAATGCAACCTAACATGCTAGCTATTAATTAACCCCAATCAACCATCACAACTTCAAGAAATAGGCATTTAAGATAAAGTCTTTGCAAACTAAATGCAATAAATGGGAGGTCTTGACTAAGCTTGAACAATAAATGAAGTAGGGCTTTGTTCTTATTTACCAAGTAATGAAACCTAAGAAACCATGCTTAAATGATGCTTGATGATGCTAATATGCTTATGGATTTTGGGTTGGAGAGTCAAAAACACAATCTTGGTGATTTCTCTCTCTAGGAACTCTTTTCTCTCTTAAGGAGTCTGAAATCTAGAGTTCTTAAAAACAAGAAAGAGCCTTGGGTTTTAAATAGGAGGCAACCAAAACTACATCATTTTGGCCAAAAACATATTGTCTTGGTCCCGATTTCGCAATTGACCAAGACAACAATCCCTCGCAACAAAGGCAACTGAAATGTCGTCAAAAAATCACGGTTCCCTTTTTTACGGTGGTCCATGACGACAAATGGACCGCAAAAACCACTAGAGAAAACTTCACACCAAATGTCACGATTCTCCAAGACAACACAACGACAACAAAAACCATTGAAGGGTTTTTTATAGTCGATTTTCGCGGTGGTCCAAGACAGCACTTGAACCGTGAAATTCTGGAAGGAATGTCACGCCCATTTGTTTCGGTGGTCCAAGATGGCACTTGGACCGTGAAAACCATTGGAAGGTTTTTCGTGGTTCACCATGACAACACCAGGACCGCGACAATGAGAAGAAAAAAAGTCTTCTCATGTAGTCTAACACACTAACTTATATGCAATATGTGCAAGTCTGTGAAAGGTGAAATGCACACATAAAAAAGAGCACAAATGAATGTCCTAAGAGTGTGTATGTTCAGCTAATCTCTTCAAGAGTACTGTTAACCACCAAAATTGGCGAATGATCAAAGAAGAATTTTCCACCTCAGCACCAAGAGGACATAAGAGTCCAGACACCACCCGGCTACCCCGATAGAGGGAGACCCCGACTGATCCAAGTGCATACCACCTCCAACGGGGTCCGGCCCAGCCTTTCTCCAGCTTCTCAAGGACCCCGCCAGCATCTTGATTCATAAGCATTGTCCCGAGCTAGAGTACTCATTAAAACCTACAGCGGGATCCAACCCAGTCATACCCTGGCCTCCTATGAACCCCGCAGCACCCCAACACGGAGTTCCACTAAACATCCCGCTATAGTACCAGCTAGACATCCCCTTACTTCATCAGTAGGATGCCTACTGGCTTACACTTTCCGATATAACCATCCCACTAAGCAGGAAGATACCAAGCAGCAAGATTCTCATACCAGAAATTAGGAGCTCTATAAAGACTTGTTAAAACGCCATCATCCAGTCAAAACAAAGGAGGCGAACTCCTTCCCACCAGAGAGTCCTATTTCAAGCAGGTCAACTCAGTCAGAGTCCTTCTAGGAAGGAAAGATTTAATCACGAGATTGACTCTTCAACAGAAGGAAAGACCTGATTCTGACGTTTAAAACTCCTAAGAGATTGTATCCTCCTAGGAAGGAAAGACTGGATACTAACGATTAAAGCTCCCACGAGATTATCTCCTATTAAGAAGGAAAGTTCTATAAATGCCAAACCCTAGATTGAGATTATAGGGGTGCATGGTAAGAAACAGGACATAAAAAAACAACATGATACACATGAAAGATGGGGGGCGAAAAAAAAAGAGATCATCTCCAGAACCCTAGGATCAAGTTCTACTTATCGACATGCTCGAGTTCATTATCACCAAGATCTTCATTATTCATTGAATCTTCATACCTTACTATAAACTTAAAGAAACACAATTCTTAGATTTGTAATGCAAAGTGACAATCAATAAGGATTTTTCATATTGTTACCCGGTATATATCTATATTGTCATGTTTACTTTGTAAGGGATTTAGTCGATATCGAACTACGTGATACCCCTCCGCCCGGGATCAATCTTGATCTTAGTCCTTTTAAAGTCATTATTTGGAATTTCATCCCCATTGACGATTTTCAGATAACACTTTTGGCGCCGTCTGTGGGAAGCTTATCCTAACCATTGTTTGAAGCAACCTAGCTCTACCCAGAGATATTCAGAATGAGACTCCGATCCTCCCAAGGTTATCTCGAGCCATCAAGGCTCCAGTCCCTCGCTTCCACTAAAAGAGCCTAGGGGCAGGGTAAGGGTACCAAGAATGAGAATCCTCCATTAGTGCCCTCACCAGTTGCAGTCCCTATGCCTCAAGACCCCGCAAGGCAGGAAGTTAATTGAGATGTCTTAGAACAACATGCTGTAGCATATGTAGAAGCTATATGACTCTGGATGATAGCCTAGGGGATCCCCTTTGAAGCAGCAAGGATCCTAGGAGATGCTGGCCCAAGTGTCCAAGTACCAGTTTTTGATAGATTGGGTCCACCTCTCCTAGTCCGACAAGCGAAACTCAGACACAAACTAGTGAAATCCGTAATTAAGGTTCCTCCTAGGAAGGTTCAGTCCCCACCAAAACCCAAGGCAAAAGAGAGAGATCCACATCCCGATTTGGAAGGAAGTGCCAAATCCCGAAAGAGCTCCACAGACAGGCATCAGAGAGCAAAGCGAAAGGAGGTAGCCATTGATTCAGAGTCTTCGGATGAAGAGGTTTCAGTAGCCAGATCCGGAACCAAGAAATCTCAGCGCTTGGAGGATCAGATGACAAGGATGGCAAAGGAGTTAGAGCAATTAAAAAAGGGAAAGCATCAAGGAATCCAGAAGAACCCCTTTGGGTGAGATGAATGCACCTTTCTCCAAAAGAGTCAGGGAGGCAGGGTTACCCCCCAAATTCAGGATACCTTCAGAGAAGTATTCTAGGACAGAAGACCCCGTCAGCCACCTGGAAAGCTTTGTCCACCAAATGGAGGTTCAAAGTGCAACCAGGCTAGCTATGTGCAGAATGTTCCCTTTAACCCTGACTGACTGTGCCAAGACATGGTTCAGAAAGTTACCACCAGGTAGTGTCGATTCTTTTTCTAAACTCATCAAAGCTTTCTGTGCACAGTTTCAGGGGATCAAGCTCTGTCCCAAGGATCCCATCTTACTGCAATACGTGGTTCATGAGTAGGGTGAAACTATGAGATCTTATGTGGGGAAATTCCATAAAGAGGTTATCCAGATGGGTTTATTCAACGAGAAGGAAACTCTAGCCAACTTCTGGAGGAACTTATGGGCTGGCAGATTATTTCGGTCTTTTACCAAGCATCCTCCAAAGATGTACCAGGAAGCCTACAACCAGGCTCTGGAATAGGTGGACATTGAGGAACAACTCTGGATTAAAATCGAGCATGATGAAACCCGATTAGCACCACACCATAAAAAGGAAACTCCGAAGCCCGCACCAAATAGGAAGTTCTAGAACCAACCTCTGAACCGGTCTACTTACAGGCCGCCTCACATTCCTTCGTACCAAGAAAGGTATCCGGTTAGGAGATTACCCCCTAGGGAGATTCCCTTGAAGGAAGTATCCAAAGTGTCAAGAGAGGAAGAGGGGTATAATCACTACACCTCACTCACTGCTTCACGAGAAACTATTTATCTCGCCATTCGGGATAAGGGCCTACTTAGGAAGCCAGGTCCAATGAAAATACCGGTTGACAGGAGGAATCAGTACAAATATTGCAACTTCCACAAGGATATAGGGCACAACACCTTAGAATGCTACAGCCTCCGCAATCAGATTGAAGGACTGGTAAGGGGAGGTCTCTTAACTGAATTTTTACAGCGGGTACGGGACAGTATCAAAGAAGGGAAACAGGTTCAAAGCGGGATGTAGGAGGCAGCAGAAAGAAGAAGAGATGGGGAGAAGGATCTGATACATCAGATCCAGGTGATCCACACCATCAGTGGAGGCCCTACCTTAGCTGGAACCTCCAATAATTCAAGAAAGAACCACGCAAGGAAGATTCCCAGGTTTAATGCTAACCACAAGATACTCAAAATCAGTAGTGGATCCCAGGATCTATCCCGCTCCACCAAAATCATCTTCATAGAGGAGGACGTCTACAATACAGTTCAGCCATATGATGATCCTATGGTAATTACAGTCCAGATCACCAACTGCCTGGTACACCGCATCCTGATTGATACAGGGAGCAGCGTTGGTATTCTATTCAAGGGGGCTCATGAGCAACTCAATCTGAAAAACTCTTGCTACAACAATTACACCTCCCTTTTGTATCGGTTCACATGGGACTCTATAATGCTAATGGGGACAAAGATTATGTCGGTAATAGTCAGAGAGGCTCCTCTTCAACAGAACATAATGACAGAATTGATTGTAGTAGACACCCCGTCTGCATACAATGCAATCTTAGGAAGGCCTTTCTTGTCAGGGATTAGAGGAGTGCTATCCATTTACCACAATGTGTTGAAGTTTCCAGTGGGATCAGAAGTAGGAGAAGTAAGGGGCGACCAGCAGGCAGCCCGCAATTGTTACACGGTGTCCACCAATCCCGTTGCATTAGCTAAACAATGCACACATGTGACCAGGAATCCAAGTCAGGGAGCATCAGAGCGGGATCATTATGTCTTGGAAGAAGGGGAGGTACCAGACATAATCGTGGAAGAGCTAGAGGAAGAAGAACGTGGTTAGACTAGTGGGCTCCACGTAGATCAGTTAGAGGAGATCTTGGTTAGGAGCAAAAATCTGATAAAGATAGTAAAAGTTGGAGGAGGTCTGGACCCCGCAATCAAGAAGGATTTGGTAGAACTCCTTACAGAGTACAATGACATCTTTGCTTGGAGCCATGAGGAAATGCCTGGAATTCCTCTTAGCCTGGCTACCCACAGGTTGGCATTGGATGCAACTTTCAAACTAGTTAAGCAGAAAAGAAGACACTTCAATGCCGAGCGGAACGCCGCGGTCCAAGAAGAGGTTGACAAGCTCCTGAAGGCCGGATTCATCAGGGAATCCCAGTACCTCGAGTGGATCGCCAACGTGGTCATGGTAACCAAGTCCAATGGGAAGTGGCGAATGTGTGTAGATTACACCGATCTCAACCGGGCTTGCCCCAAGGATAGTTTCCCTCTACCTAAGATAAATCAGCTCATTGACTCCACTGCAGGAAACAAGCTCTTAAGCTTCATGGATGCTTTCTTGGGGTATAATCAAATTATGATGCATCATTCTGATCAGGACAAGACTAGCTTCATCACCGGACAAAGCCTCTACTACTATAAGGTAATGCCATTCGGACTCAAAAATACAGGTGCCACCTACCAGCGTATGGTGAACAAACTGTTCAAGGACCAGATAGGAAGATCCATGGAGGTTTACATAGATGACATGATCACAAAATCTCCAGAAGCTAGCCAACATACAGGGGACTTACGCCAGACTTTCCAGGTAATAAGGCAGAACCAGATGAGGTTGAACCCTGCTAAGTGTGCATTCGGGGTAGCAGCAGGCAAATTTTTAGGATTCATAGTGCATGAAAGGGGAATCGAGGCTAATCATTAGAAGAACAAAGCTATCCTAGACCTCGAGTCCCCTACAACTCTCAAGCAGGCACAAGGGTTGACCGGACGGATAGCAGCCCTGAACCAGTTCATATCTCGTTCCACATATAAATATCTCCATTTTTTCAAGATCATTGAGCAGGGAAAAAAAGATGAAGTGGGACGAGCAAAGAGAGCAGGCTTTTCAAGTTTTAAAAGAGTACTTGTCAAGTCCGCCACTGTTGGTAAAACCGACCCCGAGTGAAGAACTCCTACTCTATCTAGCAGTTTTTGAAGTTGCTACTAGTGGAGCCTTGGTGAAAGAATGCAGTGACGGGGTCCAAAGACCAGTTTACTATGTGAGCCAGACTTTCACTAAATCCGAGAAAAACTACACCCTCTTAGAGAAGCTCACCATGCCTTGGTAACTACATCCAGAAAGATCCGACCTTATTTTCAAGCTCACACCATCGCGGTAGTCACTGATCAACCATTGAGACAATTCCTCCAGAGGTTGGATGTGTCAAGCAGATTGGTTATATGAGCCCTAGATACAAGGCAATGACCACGATCAAAGCTCAAGCCTTGGCTGACTTCATAGTGGAATTCAGCCCGATTCCAAACCCGGGCAAATCAATAGACCCAGATCTGGATCAAACCAATTCGGATCAATTCATTGTGGATGCCTTATTTTGCTTAGTGGACAAGCCTTTAGAAATGATTTTAGGCGATGCATGTAAAAAAACCACTATTGGCCCAAACACTTCTAACCAATGTGAATACGTGTGCTCCTAAGCCTCTTTGAAGCCAAACACATTTTAAGCCTTTCATTCATGAACCACATCTACATGAACCTTATAGCCTTACAATAATTGACCTACCTTGACCAAACGATTTACTAAGGTTTAGGAAATCAATGTAAAATGTTGAACTTGAAAATGTAAGGTGTGTACCTAGACATGTAAATGTGTGCAAAGAGTCTTGCAAAGCAAGAATGTTTGAAAAGAAAAATTGAAAAAAAGAACAAAAGCTTGAAAATAGTGTGAAAAGAAAAGAAAAATGAAAAGCATGAAAAGAAAAGAATTGGCAAGCAAAGAAAAAGAGAACCAAGAAATTAGGCACAATTGGCCTAGAAAATAAAGAAAAGCAAAGAAAAAGAGAATCAAGAAATTAGGCACAATTGGCCTAGAAAAGAAAGGAAAGTAAATGAACTACTCAATTTGAAAATAAGAGTAGCATGCACATGTAGAATTGTGAGCCTGGACACCGTGAATTGTGATTAATATGTGTGAAACTTGTGGAACTCCTAATTAGAATGTATGCCTTAGTGTAATCATTAGGTTCCTTGATATCCATCTTCCCATTCTTTGTTTCACCATGACCTTAGGCCCCATTACAACCAAAGAAAAGACCTTCATGATCTTTAGGATTGTCCATTTTGTACAATTTGGTTGATGCATGTTCTTTCTAATTCATGGTTTGCAATTCCATTCATGAGACCACTTTTCAGGAAATTGCGTTTTTAATGATTATCATGTGCAATCAATTAGATGCCATAACATGAATTCATATTGCACATGTATGATATTGAGTGAACCTAAGAGTCTTACAGAAAAGAAGAGAGAATCCTGTGAGGTTTAGTATCAAAGCGAATTACATTCTAAACTAAATAGCACATTTGCTTTGAAGCTTTGGCATTTTGAATGTGAGATCGCATTGTGCACAATCATATCTAAGGGTGGCATGTTTTTAATCTTTACTTGACATTCTCTTACATGTTGAAGTCCTCACTATGGCATAACTGTTTTAATCACTTCATTTTGGCTTCGCACATTGACTATAAGGAAGTAATAACCTTTGAAATATCTCAATGCATGTCTTTGGGGGTTGCTTGTGATTGTTTTTGCTCGAGGACTAGCAAAAGATTGGTTTGGGGGTATTTAATCAAGCCAAGATTGGTATGATTTTGGCCCTCATTTCTGATTCTTTTTGCTTGATTCTCGGGCATTTCCTCGTATTTAATGGTGTTAAATTGAGTGTTTCAAGTTTTATCAGGTTTCGAGAGCAATTGGGATGAGGTGGAGGACTTGTGTGCAAAATGGCTCACAAATGGGAAGAAACAGGGCATTTTCGCCATTTAGACAAGAGGAGGTCGCTACATAGGCGCCATGGCGATAGAGGATTCTTCAAGACATCAGAAGGTTGCCATTTGGTCGCTACTTGGGTGCCATGGCGACAGAAAGTCTCTAAAAGCATCAGGTGGGTCGCCACTTGGGAGTCGCCATGGCGACCTACCCCTACAAATGGCGACCTCAATCTTCAAGGCAAGGTCGCCACTTATGGTTGCCATGGCGACCTTGAAGTTACAAGTGGCGACCACTTTACATTTTGTGGGTCGCCACTTATGGTCGCCATGGCGACCTTGTTGAGCAAGTGGCGACCTCCACACCATTTGCTCATGGTCGCCACTTGCTAGATGGCGAAAACGATGGTTTTCATGGTGACCTTCGCATCTAACCGTTTTACGCACCAAGGGTCGCCATAGTGACCAAATAGCGAACTTGGCGCCACATCAGCGAATCAAGCAGTTATCAGTACATGTCCAAGAGTGTGTATATATAGAACGGCCTTCCATCTTCAACACAATTAGATCCTTAGAGAAGAGAGCACGAATTTGTATCTTTGAGATCTAGCTTTCTCAGCCATGGCACACCATTCCTCATCCTCCATTTCTCTCCTTGAACTTATCTAATCCCATCCAAACCTCAACACAAAGCCTTGATTCCTTCCCTACATCATTCCTATCCCACCATTTCTCCACCCAAATTCCTTTGTCACTTTCCACCAAAACATCCACATTTCAAGACATATCATCTACCTCCATTCTTTGCATCTATGAGCATAGAGGAGAAGAAGGATTAAGCTTAAAGAAGGTGACCTAAGGGTTATTTCCTTACTATTTACTTCTTTTCATTTATTGTAAATATGTGTAATTAAACCCCTAATCTATGGGATAGATTTGAGAACCAATTAGTTGTGGGTTTTAGTTTAGCTTGTAATGAATCTCTTATGTGTTCTATCCATTCAAATTAATAGATTCTATTCATTATGTAATTAACTTGTATATCACTTGTTAATTGCAATCTTGAGTGGAGTAATTTGTTATATATTCATATGTGGATTGACACTCCTTGTGTGATTTAGAACCCATTGAATAGGATAGATTACTGGTGGGTATATCAACCCCACTAATCTAAGCCTTTAGTAGTTAACATAATGAGATTGGTGCATTAAAGTAGCTATTTGGCATAACCCACATTCAATTGTTAATCGATCTATTCCCTAGTTATCTTATTAATTGTTTTCATGATTACTCTTATCAAAGTGTTGAGTATTGATCAGGCCAAAATTGGTATGATTTTGGCCCTCATTTCCGTTTCTTTTTTCTTGATTCTCGGGCATTTCCCCGTGTTTAATGTTGTTAAATTGAGTGTTTCAGGTTTTATTAGGTTTCAGAAGCAATTGAGATGAAGGTGGAGGACTTGTGCGAAAATGTCTCACAAATGAGAAGAAACAGGGCATTTTCGCCACTTGGGCAAAGGAGGGCGCCACTTGAGCGCCATGGCGACAGAAGAGTTCCCAAAGGCATCAGAAGGTCGCCACTTGGGCGCCACTTGAGCGCCATGGCGACAGAAGGTCACAAAAACAATCAGGTGGGGTCGCCACTTGGGGTCGCGCTGGCGACCTCCCTTGCAAGTGGTGACCTAGTGCACTCAAGGCATGGTCGCCACTTATGGTCGCCAGAGCGACCTTGATGGTACAAATGGCGACCTCTTCACATTTCCAAGGTCGCCACTTATGGTCGCCAGAGCGACCTAGAGGATACAAGTGGCGACCTCTACACATTTTGGTCATGTTCGCCACTTGACAAAGAGCGAGAAAGATGGTTTTCAGAGCGACCTTTTCATCTAACCGTTTTACGCTCCATGGTCGCCATAGCGACCAAATAGCGACCAAGACTCCACATCAGCGAATCAAGTCGTTACCAGTACATGTCCATGAGTGAGTATATATATGAAGCGTCTCTTCATTTTCAAAACATCAGAAAATCAGAGCAAATCTCAGAGAATTCCCATTTCAGATCTAGATCATCATCCATGGAACATTATTCATCATCCTCCATTTCTCTCCTTGAACTCATCTAATCCATCCAACCCTCAACACAAAACCTTGATTACTTCACTACATCATTCCTCATCCCACCATTTCTCCACCAAAATCCTTAGTAACTTTCCACCAAAACACCCACATTCCAAGACATTTCCTCAACCTCCATTCCTTGCATCTAGGAGCATAGAGGAGAAGAAGGATTGAGCTTAAAGAAGGTGACCCAAGGGTTATTTCCTTATCATTTACTTCTTTTCATTTATTGCAATTATGTGTAACTAAACCCCTAATCTAGGGGATAGATTTGAGGAACAATTGGTTGTGGGTTTAGTCTAGCTTGTAATGAATCTCTTATGTGTTCTATTCATTCAATTTAATTAGATTCCATTCATTATAATTGACTTGTATATCACTTGTTGATTGCTATCTTGAGTGGAATAATTTGTTATGTATTTACATGTGGATTGACAACCTTTGTGTGATTAAGAACCCATTGGATAGGATAGATTAGTGGTGGGTATATCAACCCCACTAATCTAAGCCTCTAAGTGGTTAACATAATGAGATTGGTACATTAATGAAGCTAGTAGCTTACCCACATCCAAGTGTTAATCGATCTATTCCCTAGTTCTCTCATTAATTGATTTTATCACTATTCTTATCAAGGTGTTGAGTATTCTATTTTTCATAACATTTTTGTGTATTTTCATTTGAGTAGTTTAGCATTGGTGGCTTTAGAAACCACACATTTATCAAACTCTATGATTTGTTTTATTGTTCTAAGATTAGTCAATTTATCTAATTAACACTCCATTCCCTGTGGAACGAACTTGCTCACTATTTTGCTATCAAATCACATTTTTAAAAGGATTAAGTGGCTTTAAAAGAGTTTTCAATAATCAACCAAAAACTATTATTATTACATATTTTGTTGAGTACACAAACGACCTCATCAAAAAATGGCGCCGCTGCCGGGGAATGGTAGCGTTGATTACATATATTGACTTTTCTTCGCATTTTATTGGTATTTTGTAGATTGTTAGTTTAATATTTTGTTTTGTGATTATTGATTTGTTCATAGTGTTGTTTTTACTTTCTTTTCTTTCCTTGTATCTCTTTATTTATTCCTCTTTCAGGTGCTCAGTTTTATGCACGGTAGGAGATCTCTAGGTAGAGGTGTTCATCCCCCACTAGAAGGCACTAGCCGTGTGAGAGAGTTTGAACCAATTCCAAGTCAAGATATGAGTACCGAAGGACAACAACATGGTAGGGAAGACGAAGCTCCTTTGAGAGAGGAGATGACGGAAGAAACTCAAACCAACCGTGGTCAAAGGATGACCATGGGTGAGTATGCCTTGCCGGATATCGGGAACCAACCATCACCGATCGTGCTAGACCCGGTGGCTAGGGGTTATGAGTTGAAGACGATGCATGTCAACTTATTACCGTCATTTCATGGGAAGCTGAATGAAGACTGCCTCCAGTTCATGAAGGAGTATAGTGCTATTATAGAGACCTTCCCCATCATGCGGCTCACACGTGAACAATTGCAAATGCGTTGCTTCCAGTATTGTATGAAGGATGCGGCTATGACATGGCTCATGGGGCTTAGGCCGGGATCATTGACAAGTTGGGGCCAAATTTGCAAGGTATTTTTCAACAGATTCTTTCCGGCTAGGAAAGCAAAGGAGTTAAAGGTGAAGATAGCCGATTTTTATAAGAGTGAGGGGGAGCTATTTCATGAGTCATGGGAGAGGTATCAATGCCTTGTGGCCCAATGTCCTCCTCACATGTTCACTGAGGAATACAAGGTGTCTTGCTTCCAAGGGGGTCTAACTCGGTTCTCCCAAGTGTTGGTGGATAACGCTTGTGGAGGTTCTTATGATACCAAGACCGCTTCGGAGATCTACGACATCTATGAGATGTTGGCACAAAACTCTCAACAAAGGAATGCCAACAGTATTCGAGGTGGGAAGTTTGATGTGAATGCTAGTACGGAAGCCGCCATCGAAATTTCTAGGATAAACAAGAGGGTGGAGACCTTAACTTCTCACATTGAAAGTATGGGATTTCCTAAGGCGGGAGTTAAGTTGTTAGGAAGGAATGAAGGAGGCTCTAGCGGGCAATTCAACGAGAATGAAGGGTTTGAGGACACTTTTCAAGGTCAAGAGCAAGAGGAAGTTCAAGCTATGGGATTTCAAGGACAAGGCAACTACTCCTATCCCAACAACTATGCTCATCCGTGGAGGAACCACCCAAACCTTTCTTGGTCAAATAACAACAACATTCTAAACCCACCACCAAGAAATCAACAAGGAAATCAACAACAAGGGGTGTACAATCAAGGAGGTAGCTCACAAGGGGGTTATCGTCAGAATCCACAACAAGGGTTGAACACTCAAGGAAGTAGCTCACAAGGAAGCTATCGTCAAAATCAATCACAAGGAGGATTTCCCCAAGGAGGAAATCAATGGGGAGGAAACCAATGGAACAACAACAACAATGCTCAACCAAGCTCGTACCAACCTCGCCGAAATATTGATGAAGAAATGAGAGGTATGATGCAAGGCTTCCAACGAGCTGAGAATACCTTGACAAGCTTCATGCAAGCTAGTGGTCAAAGGTTTGGCAACCTAGAGGCATCTTTTGGGAAATTGGAGACCCAAATGGGGCAAATTGCCGAGGCCCTTCAAAAGCAAGAAAAGGGGAAGTTTCCAAGCCACACAGAGCAAGCTAAAGAAGGTAGTTTTGTCAAGAAGGATGGAGCTAGAGATGAGGCATTGTTGTTTGAAGAAGCATACGTCCAGAAAGTGGAAGATCCGGGAAGCTTTGTGATTCCCATTTCAATAGGAAATAGTGGAATGCTTAAAGGAGTACTAGATTTAGGGGCAAGTGTGAGCATGATGCCCCTATCTACTTATGAAAAGTTGGGGTTGGTAGGATTGAAGCCATCCGGAAAGAAGCTTATGCTAGCGGATCAAACCTCACTTTCATCAAGTGGTGAAATAAAAGATGTCCCAATTGTCATTGAAGGAGTAGTAGTGCTAACGGATTTCATAGTTCTAGACATTGGTGACAAGTCAAAAGATGTTAGGGAGTGGCAAGTTCTCCTTGGTAGACCATTCATGGCTACCGCTCAAATGAAGATCGATGTTTGCAAGAAGAAAGTTTGTATGCATGCATTTGAGAAAGAACTTGAGATTGATATAACCATATGCAATGATGACCTAAAAAGCATTGAGAGTTGCTATGTGGTTGAGTTGCAACCACCAAGGTCAACGGGTGGAAAGGTGTGTGATTTGGTGCAATTGTTTGAAAAGAATAGCCAAGAGGACGATGTGGAGAGTATAGGTGACTCTGAAATTGAAGAGCTCAAGAATTCTAACCAAGAGCTCATGCTTGAGGTAGAGGTTCTTAAGGCGGAGAAGTATGCCTTGGAAAAGAAGCTTGATGACCTAGCAAGGAAAAATCATAAGCTTAAGAAGGTCAACGTGGCTCTCACAATGGAGAATGAGGTGACGGTGAAAGAACTTGAAGATTTGGCTAGGCTCACCGAAGAATTTGAGGAAGAATCCTTAAGAAAGATGAGGAAGGCTCTCATGAATGTAGATGCCAAGAACAAGGCACTTGAGGAGTTGAAGGAGGAATTGAGCAAGAAGGAGATGTCCTTGAAGGTTGCTAAGGTAAAGGAGTGCGACTTTTTGGTGGAGATAGATCGGATGGATCAAGCCATCAAGGAACTCACCAATAACGGTCCCTCAAGACCTAAATCTCCAATGAAAAAGGGAAGATTTCCTTCATATCCTTTAACTTGTTATTTTTGTCATAGAAAGGGTCATGTAAAGTCTAAATGTTTTGAATTTTTGAAGCATGCCAATAATGATAAAAATAGACCTCTAAGGAGATCTAACCGTGTTAAGCAAATTTGGGTTAGGAAGGATTTGGTCAATCAAGTCCGGGATGAGTCTAGAGGTCCAATTTGGGTAGTCAAGAAAAAATTGAGTTCTAATGTGATTGACTTGGATGATGATCATCATGATTCCATTTCGCATAGTATGATGCGGTAGTTGGATTTACATTCAGTTTTTACATTTCATGCCATGAATAAATATGTTTGTGTTTAATTTTGCTTGTTGTGTGTTTTTCTTTTGTTTTTCTGAATAATTGTCCATCAATTCTTGTTAGAAGTTGAAGTATGAGCTTATTGTGGATTTTGTTCATTGCAGGTAATGAAATGCACTTAGAAGAGGATTTTAAGTCAGGTTCGCCATTTGGTCGCTCTTTGCACACAAATGGCGACCTCACTTACATGAAGGATACAGAGGTCGCCACTTACATGGTCGCCATGGCGACCCACATGTTGCAAATGGCGACCTTTGTTATCAGGTATGGTTGCCATTTAGTCACCAGAGCGACCTTACTTGTGCAAATGGCGACCTTTGTTATCAGGTATGGTCGCCATTTGGTCGCCAGAGCGACCTTACTTGTGCAAATGGCGACCACATGCAAACATGAATTTTCTTCTTGGTCGCCATTTGGTCGCCAGAGCGACCGAGTGACACAAGTGGCGACATAGGGCGTTCACTTATAAGGACTGCTGCTCAAACATAATGCCGCACACACAAAAGTTCTCTCTTCTCAAATTCTCTCAATTCCAAAGTCGTGGCACGCACGTAATCTCCAAACTTGGTAAGAAATCACTCTAGTTCTTCAATTCTTTTGATCAAATCCTTCCTACATTGCATCTAGAATTACTAAGGGTGGTTTTGAGTTTGATTTGAAGTGATTAGTGCTTAGGATTGGATTTTTGTTTGATTTGATTCATATAGAAGTGATTGTGATAGTATTGGAGTGGTTTGATTGATTGTGGTGCACATTGGTGAGTGCCGGAGTGTTGTTATAGTGCCGTTGTGCTGCCGGATTTCTGTCAGAGAATTTAGTCCGAATTTGGGGGTGAAATGGCTCCGAAGATGAAGTTGCCGAACAAGGGGGGCAAGGGTAGCAAGACCCCCACTCCTAGGAAGAGAGTAGTTCCCGAATGCAAACTGAACAGAAATTTTGATGATCGTTTGGAAACTTTTGCTGAGAAGAAAATGTGGCCTGAGAGGGGCATTGATTTGGAGAGCTTGAGGGATACCCCTGTCCCAACAACAGTGAATGACATGGGATGGGGAGGATTAGCGGCTACTCCGCCACATTACAGTGAAGGTTTGGTGAAAGAGTTCTATGCGGGAATGAATCCGGGAGAGTATATGAGGGGTGGTCCCATTCTTGTGAGAGGGGTGGTCCCATTCTTGTGAGAGGGGTTCCCGTGTACTTGAACGCACCGGACATTAACATCTATTTTGGGACAACTTTGTTAGAAATTGAAGGATTACGTGAGAGGATGGTGGAAGGGATCACCACGAATCCTTTGTACGTGAAGAATTTGGTGGAATTTGCAAACACGATGACCATCACTCCTATGACCATATGGATGGTGAAGCGGTTCCCTCTCAGGCAGACAAACTTGAAGATTGAGCACGCCTTTTGGCACATTTTCCTCCATTCTTCCCTTAGACCAGTTTCCCATAGGTCCACTGTTCCATTTGAGGCAGCTAGGATTCTACATAGTATTAGTGAGAGGCAGCCTATTGATGTGGGAATTATCATAAAGATGGAGATTCAGCGGATTGGGAGGAATGAATCAGAGACAGATATCCTCCCTTTCCCTTGTTTGATCACAGAGGCCTGCAAGTTGGCGGGTGTAGATATCTCCGGGGACATACTTAAGCCCCCCATGTCAGATATGGATTTGACCACTTGGAGACGTTTGATGATTAAGCGTGGAGAGATACCTACTGGGGGAAAACGTAGGAGAGTGCGGAGTTCAGAGGCCGGAACCAGTGTTAGGGAAGAATTTGAGAGAATAGTCCCTGAGGAGGACGATGATGATGAGGAGGAGGAGACTCCTATTTGTGATGATCATGGGCAGCCGTTGGGTCTTCGGATTCTAGATGGTGTACAGCGCATTAGGAAGACTCAGACTGGTGATTTTGATATCCTTCATGCTGATAAACTTGATATTGAAGGAAGGCAGAAGGCCTTGGAGGACAGGCAGCTGAAGTTGGAAAGCCTTATTCAGGATTTGAGTGAGACAGTGATCACAGGCTTTACAGACCTCCGCCATGATCTTAAGCTCACTCCTTATGTCAGGAGACCGAAGAAGCCTGCCACAGTGATTCCACCTACCCCCACTGCACCTTCAGGACATAGCACAGAGGAGCCTGACTTTGTATTTCAGACTGCACAGTCTGCTGTTGAGAAGGCAACACAGTTGGAGGAGGCCATGACCCGTTCCTTGACTGATCAGGGGCCCCGTTATGTGGGAGGTCCTCCTATTGATGAGGCAGCCGCACAGAGGAAATGGAGAGAGGAGCAGTCTAGGAGAGCAGCATTAGCTAGGGAGCAGAGAAGGAAGGACCCGAAAGGGAAGGGTAGAGTAGTGCAGGATGAGGAGGATGATTCAGAGTAGTGGCCTACTAGCATTCCTAGGATTTGTTTTATCTTTTCATCATTTGCATTTTCTATCATTTTATTGGGACATTGCTAGTTTTATGTTTTTACTTTTGGATTATTTTGTTGGATATTTTTGTTGATTTATGTTTATTCGCATTTCTTTTCCTTTAGTCTTTATTTCTCATTTTTACCTTTATTTTGTTTCCGCATAGAATAAGGGTGTGAATTGGATTTTGGTAGTGGATTTAGGACATTTGTGCTTCTTTGTTATATGTGTTGTTGGGATTTTGTGTATGAATATTTGGAGGGCAATATGCCGGATGATGGGATATTTTGTTTTTGCTCTTGCTTGTTGGATTATTGCTTGAAACTTAGTGGGTTGCGCTTGTTGTTTTATTTTCCACCTTTGAACATTGAGGACAATGTCAAATTTAGGTTTGGGGGTGCTTTTGCGCAACACCATGATACTTGGTTTTCAAAAGAATTGTGTGCCAAAATTTTAAGTGCCAAAATTTTTTAAAAAAAAACTTTTGCGATATTGCCATATTTGAGCATGCTTTGCTTGTGGAGATTGTTCTTTACATGATGTAGTGAGGAATTGTGCATGTTTGTGAGTGTTTGGTTTAGATTAACACCATGCCACTTAGGGTGTCATTGAACAAAATGCGTTAATCTTTTTCTCTTAATGTTGAGTGAATGATCAAATTTGCTTGAAAGCTAAGAATTAATAGTGGAGATTCCCGTGAGGATCACAAACACAGCCTTTAAAAAGCATACGTTGAGTTGTAAACATTCACTCTTTAAACACTCACTCTAAACACTCATACAAGCATGTTTTGGTCTCATTTGCACTAAATGTTGTTTGCCATAGAATATTATGGTTTGCTTGTGGATGCCTTATTTTGCTTAATGGACGAATCTTTAGAAATGATTTTAGGCGATGCATGTAAAAACCTCTTTGGCCTAAACACTTCCAACCACTTGAATATGTGTGCTCCCAAGCCCCTTTGAAGCCAAACACATTTGAAGCATTTCTTTCATGAACCACATCTACATGAGCCTTATAGCCTTAAAATACTTGACCTACCTTGACCAAACGATTCGCTAAGGCTTAGGAACTCAATGTAAAATTTTGATTGTGTAAATATAAGGTGTGTACCAAGGCATGTGAATGTGTGTAAGAGTCTTGCAAAGCAAGAGATGTTTGAAAATGGAAAAAAAAAAAAAAAAAAAAACAAAAGCTTGTAAAGAATGAGAAAAGAAAAGAAAAAAAAAAGAAATAAAAAAAAAAAAAAGAAATGAAGAGCATGAAAAGAAAAGAATTGGCAAGCAAAGAAAAGCAAAGAAAAAGGAATCAAGAAATTAGGCACAAAGGGCCTAGAAAAGGAAGACAAATAATTGAGCTACTCAAGTTGAAAATAGGAGTAGCATACACATGTGTAATTGTGAGCCTGGACACCTTGAAGTGTGAACATATGTGGGAATCTTGTGGAACTTAAAGAATTAGAATGTATGCCTTAATGAAATCATTAGGTCCCTTGATATCCATTTCTTCCATTCTTTGTTTCACCATAACCTTAGGCCTCATTACAACCAATGAAAAGACCTTCATGATCTTTAGGATTGTCCATTTTGTACAATTTGGTTGATGCATGTTCTTTCTAATTCATGGCTTGCAATTCCATTCATGAGATCACTTTTCAGGAAATTGCGTTTTAATGTTTAGCATGTGTAATCAATTTGTTGCCATAACATGAACTCATATTGCACATGCACATATTTGAGTGAACCTAGGAGTCTTGGAGAAAAGAAGAGAGAATCCGGTGAGATTTAGTATCAAAGCGAATTACATTCTAAACTAATAGCACCTTTGCTTTGAAGCTTTGGCATTTTGAATGTAAGATCGCATTGCGTACAATTATGTCTAAGGTGGCACGTTTTTGATCATAACTATACACGCTCTTGCATGTTTAAATCCTCACCATGGCATAACTGTTTTAATCTCTTCATTTTGGCTTCGCACATTGATCATTTGAAGTAAAAACCTTTGAAATATCTCTATGCATGTTTTTGGGGGTGTGCTTGTTATTATGTTTGCTCGAGGACTAGCAAAAGATTGGTTTGGGGGTATTTGATCAGGCCAAAATTGGTATGATTTTGGCCCTCATTTCCGTTTCTTTTTGCTTGATTCTCGGGCATTTCCCCGTGTTTAATGTTGTTAAATTGAGTGTTTCAGGTTTTATTAGGTTTCAGAAGCAATTGAGATGAAGGTGGAGGACTTGTGCGAAAATGTCTCACAAATGAGAAGAAACAGGGCATTTTCGCCACTTGGGCAAAGGAGGGCGCCACTTGAGCGCCATGGCGACAGAAGAGTTCCCAAAGGCATCAGAAGGTCGCCACTTGGGCGCCACTTGAGCGCCATGGCGACAGAAGGTCACAAAAACAATCAGGTGGGGTCGCCACTTGGGGTCGCTCTGGCGACCTCCCTTGCAAGTGGTGACCTAGTGCACTCAAGGCATGGTCGCCACTTATGGTCGCCAGAGCGACCTTGATGGTACAAATGGCGACCTCTTCACATTTCCAAGGTCGCCACTTATGGTTGCCAGAGCGACCTAGAGGATACAAGTGGCGACCTCTACACATTTTGGTCATGTTCGCCACTTGACAAAGAGCGAGAAAGATGGTTTTCAGAGCGACCTTTTCATCTAACCGTTTTACGCTCCATGGTCGCCATAGCGACCAAATAGCGACCAAGGCTCCACATCAGCGAATCAAGTCGTTACCAGTACATGTCCATGAGTGAGTATATATATGGAGCGTCTCCTCATTTTCAAGGAATCGAAAATCAGAGAGAAAATTCAGAGAACTCAACCTCAGATCTAGATCATCATCCATGGCACATTTTTCATCATCCTCCATTTCTCTCCTTGAACTCATCTAGTCCATCCAACCCTCAACACAAAACCTTGATTACTTCACTACATCATTCCTCATCCCACCATTTCTCCACCAAAATCCTTAGTAACTTTCCACCAAAACACCCACATTCCAAGACATTTCCTCAACCTCCATTCCTTGCATCTATGAGCATAGAGGAGAAGAAGGATTAAGCTTAAAGAAGGTGACCCAAGGGTTATTTCCTTATCATTCACTTCTTTTCATTTATTGCAATTATGTGTAACTAAACCCCTAATCTAGGGGATAGATTTGAGGAACAATTGGTTGTGGGTTTAGTCTAGCTTGTAATGAATCTCTTATGTGTTCTATTCATTCAATTTAATTAGATTTCATTCATTATAATTGACTTGTATATCACTTGTTGATTGCTATCTTGAGTGGAATAATTTGTTATATATTCACATGTGGATTGACAATCTTTGTGTGATTAAGAACCCATTGGATAGGATAGATTAGTGGTGGGTATATCAACCCCACTAATCTAAGCCTCTAAGTGGTTAACATAATGAGATTGGTACATTAATGATGCTAGTAGCTTACCCACATCCAAGTGTTAATCGATCTATTCCCTAGTTCTCTCATTAATTGATTTTATCACTATTCTTATCAAGGTGTTGAGTATTCTATTTTTCATAACATTTTTGTGTATTTTCATTTGAGTAGTTTAGCATTGGTGGCTTTAGAAACCACACATTTATCAAACTCTATGATTTGTTTTATTGTTCTAAGATTAGTCAATTTATCTAATTAACACTCCATTCCCTGTGGAACGAACTTGCTCACTATTTTGCTATCAAATCACATTTTTAAAAGGATTAAGTGGCTTTAAAAGAGTTTTCAAGAATCAACCAAAAACTATTATTATTACATATTTTGTTGAGTACACAAACGACCTCATCAAGTATTCTATTTTTCATAACATTTTTGTATTTTTATTTTAATAGTTAGCATTGGTGGTTTTAGAAACCACACATCTATCAAACACTATGATTTATTTTATTGTTCAAAAATTAGTCTATCTATCTAATTAACACTCCATATCCCTGTGGAACAAACTCGCTTACCATTTTACTATCAAATCACATTTTAAAAGGATTAAGTAGCTTAAAAGAGTTTTCTAGAATCATTCAAAAACTATATCATTTTTGTGAGTGCACGACGGCTCATCAATCGGTGGCTCATCCTCAAACCAATGGGCTGGTTGAGGCCACCAACAAGACCATTAAGAAGCTCCTGAAGAAAAAGCTCCAACAGAAGAAAGGGTTATGGGTTGCAGAGTTACCCAATGTACTGTTGGCTTACAGAACGACTAGGCGAACATGAACAGGAGAGACCCCCTACTCCTTAGATTTTGGAACAGAAGTGGTCTTGCCCATTGAGCATAAACTCATATCTTTCCGGGTCCAAAATTATGAACCGGAAAACAATGAGGCTAAGTTAAGAGCTAGCTTGGACCTACTAGAGGAAAGACAAAGTAAGGTTGCTGAGAAGGTGGCTGTGTATCAGAGCAAGATAGTCCGACACTTCAACAAAAAGGTGAGGATCCAAAATTTCAAAGAAGGAGACTTGGTTCTCAGGAAGGTAACCCAGAACACACTTAGAAGGTCTGACGGGGCGCTGGCTCCTAACTAGGAAGGTCCATACTTGATTAAGGCATTACTTCGGGGTGGTGCTTACAAACTGGAAGACATAGAAGGATACCCAGTGGACCATACATGGAATGCCGATCATCTCAGGATATTTTACCCTTAGAAATTTAATTCATGTCGATGGGAATTCTCACCCTGATTTCATATGTATTGATTGAAAAATTCAATAAAAGTAGTCTTCTCTCCCACATGACTCTCCTGTGTCCAGTGTTCAATATCTCCTACTAGACCCTCCAGTATCTCCTACTGAATGTTTGTACTTCGCCATCACTGATTCGCCATTTCAAGACCAGGAAATAGCCTTAGGGTGCTCCTACTGCCTTAGTTGGGGAATACCTCCCTCCAAGAAGCCTGGTGCTAAAGTGGCCTTGGTTGCCTACCATGACAGACTTACAGTAAGATTGGGATGCCTCAAGGTACCTGGTTCCTAACTTCGTCATTTCAAGACCAAAAAATAGCCTTAGGGCGCTCCTGCTGTCTTGGTCAGGGAATACCCTCCTCCAAGAAGCCTGGTGCTAAAATGACCTTAATTGCCTACCAGGACAGACCTACAGTAAGATCAGGATGCCTCAGGGTACCTGGTTCCTTACTTCGCCATTTTAAGACCAGGAAATAGCCTTATGGAGCTCCTGCTACCTTGGTCGGGGAATACCCTCCTCCAAGAAGCCTGGTGCTAAAATGGCCTTAGTTGCCTACCAGTACAGACCAACAGTAAGATCGGGATGCCTCATCGGGATACCTGGTCCCTTAATTCTTCACTTTCTACCCTGACAGAAGATCAACACTCAAAGGGGGCTTAGAAGTTCATCAAGTCAAATTGTTATAAGTACCAGGTTACCCCGACAGAAGATCAACAGTCAGATGGGGGTTAGAAGTTCATCAAGTCAAATTGTTGCAAGGATCAGGATATGAATGATAAGTATCCACTGACAGCCAAGCCCCCTGAGATTTGTTTTGTCTTAGTCCAATTACTTATCTGGGGTCCAATTGCTTACAAGTTTACATGCTGTGGAAAGTTTCTGAGTACAAAAGTAAGCAAAAAACAAGTATAAATCAAATAACTAAAATTGTTATATTAATAAAGCGGGGTGCCCAGCCCCCATTTCGGGCTACAAAAAATAGAGAAAGATTTACACAAATGCAAGAGCTAGATCATTCATCCTTCTCCTCTTCTGGCTGCTCCCCTTGGTCGGCTGCTTCTACCCCCGTACTAACAGCCTCTACAATATTCGGGGTCTCTTTAACAACTGGAACCTGATGACTAGCTGGGTCATCCTCTTGAATAGCCGCACCCACTTTCACATCAAAAGACAAAATTTGGGCCCCTCCTACAATACGAACCCCTGATCCAGCTGGCTCTTCATCCTCCTCTACCAGGATCATCCCTGAGGTAGACACGGTTTCCACCACTTGTTCTTCAAGGATAGGAGGATCCTGAGCAGCTCCCTCGTCACCATCAAGCTGGATCCCTGCAGCTGCGCCAGCTCCTTGACCCGGATGAGCTACATCCTGTGGGGGAGCCTCTGTCTCTTGATCTCCTTCTGCTAGATGGGCAGCCCTTGCCAGGATCTGATCCCGGTCCCAATTCAAGGCTACTTCGAGGTCGAAGGGAGGGGGTAAAGCTGTGGCCACCTCATAGCAGGCTGTGAAGTAGCCATCTTCAAATGTAGGGCCCTGCTGAGCCTCTAGGCCTTCTATGGTGTTGCGCAAAAGTTGGTTCTCATCTTGCAGCAACTTATTCTCCACTTTCACACGCTCCCTCTCCTCTCGATGACGTAGGGACCTGACGATCTCAGTATCTAGGCATCGCTCAAGGCGTTTAATAGCCACTTGGGTCTCCTGCCTCGCTTCTTCCGACTCCTTGGCCTCCTAAAGCAAAGGGGCCATACTCCGTTGCGTCTAGACCAGCTCTTGTTGAGTGTCATTTAGCTTCGTTTGGAGGCCGATGTAAGCCTCTCTCAAGGTCAGTAGCTGCTTCTCTATGGCCAGGGCAAACTTGAAGCCCTGCAAAAAGAAAGAAAGTCAGTTTTTCGCCAAAAGAAAGAAAAAAATAGTAAGAAAAAGTAGGAGTTTACCTCAGCTAGAACCGATGCTCCCTTGGCGACCAGGATATCAGTAGGGAGTTTGGCCATGTTCATCAAGCCTCCGCCAGGGTAGGAGGCCGCAAATCGGGATACCACCTCGTCAAAATTGGCACCCCTTGACCTCGATCCAGAAGCCACATCAGCAGTAGGGGCAGGAATGGGGATAGCTGCCTCCTCCTCCATGGTTCTGGTAGGGTCTTTGGAGAAGGCTGTAAGAGGAGGAGCATGAGGAGCAGGAGAAGTCTTTGTTAGAGGGGCGGCCTTCTTTTGTGCCGGGTTTCCAAAACCTCGGGCCTTTGCTGCCCAGGCCAGCATTACTTTAATATTTGAGCGCGATGGAGGAGATGTAAGAGGATGTGTAGAAATCTTCGTTGACGACCCCGTTAGAGCGAGAGAGGGTGTGGTAACACCAGCAGATGCCCTTGATGGAGCTGGAGGAGGAATGGGATCGGTTCCAACTTGTGTAGATCCCGGCACAACTCTGGCAGTGGTGGAGGGAGAGGGAAAGGGAACAGGAGAAGCGTGAGTCGGCAAAGCTAGACCCCCTGTCCTAGAGGAAGATGGAGACCCCGCTGCCATCGGGGCAGCAGATACTACAGAAAGAGAAGAAATTTAGATAAGAAGAAAAATAAGGAGAATATGTGTACGCTAAAATATATATATATATATATCCCTCAAAGGGCAAATAGATATAGTTACTTACCAGGAAGAGCAAGTGAAATCCTCAGGTATCGTTCTAGGCGGGCTCCCTCAAAGGGATCTAGAGTGGGATACTGCATGTTGGTGTACCCCCTTTTCATGATCCTCGTAAGAATATCTCAGGATTCAAGAGCCAGCACCCCCTTCGCCCACTTGTCCCTTGCTGTGAACTGTGTAGGGATGGGGTATTCGTACCCCCCAATAAAGGCAGTGCGCCCCCACTCGCCTTCCACCACGAACCATTCTTCCTTCCAAGGCGCGGCGTACTTCACATTTGCCCCTGGAATAGTAAACTTCATGTCATTGTTTGCCCTTAGATAAAATTGGCCCCAGGGCACCATGCTGGTGATGTTGAAGAGAAAGTGGAGTTCATCCAACCCCGGCTCCCTATCTATGCGATCTCTCTCGCACTGCTCCTTCCAAAGCACCAAGAACCCCGTCAAGTGCTTCCAAAACCCCGGTGAGATCTGGAGGGGGGCCAATTCAAGTGCCACGAGAGCCTGGTAGAGAGTAGGATGCGGCGGTAGCCGGACTCCACACTCGAAAGCTACTTTGTGAATCAATAAACGGTTCTGATGAGGGGTGTACACGATATAACTCCTGTGAGGAAGAGAAAGAGTGACATACTCCGAAATCTTGTATTCCTCCCTCAGCTTGGCCAGGGTGTCCAAGGTGCACATGGAATCAGGAACAAGCCTCTCGTCGTGGTAGGGAGTGAAAGAACCAATTTGGACCCCGACTAAAGAGACAGCCCCATTACGCCTCCCTCGCCGCTACGTACTTGTGCAACATCCCCCTCCTCGTTGATTAGAACCGGGTCTTCTGGCTGGTTGTGGAAACCCGACCCGATTCGGGGATTTCACGTGGAGTGACGGCGTTGAACCCGCGGGGTGCCCTCAATTGTTTCATCTCCACCCCAACCTCGTTTTCTCCCTATTGAGGTTAGAGAGTCTTCCACCAAGTCAGCCTTCTCCGTATTGAAGAGGGCATCAATACTATCCGAGAGAGGTGGAGACGCGGGGTCAGGGTGGATGGAGGCTACCACGGGAGGGTTTTGCTCAGTGGAAATTTCTTGAAAAGTAGAGAGTTGTGAAGGAGAAGCCATTGAAGAATGTAGGAAAAATTATGAACATTGCTAAGAAGAAAAGAAAGAAAGCAGAAGGCAAGTTAGGGTTAAATCTCCCTGCTGTAGATTCGAAAGTTTGAAAGTAGTGAAAGACACCAACAAAGCCGGTCTACTTATAGAAGGAGGGAGGTGGTTACACACTAGGAAACCAGAACAGGTGACCGACAGTATACTTGAAAGACATGTGGGAGGTGGTTTCGCGTTAATCGCGCCAAAACGGCTCTTTTTGAAAACGTGGAAACCAGTCCCCATTGACACGCAGATTGGACATTTAATGATAGCGTATTTTAGAAGATTTCGTCCTCCACAACGGAAACCAGTCGAGTAAGGAAATATGCAAACAGATAAGGCAGAAAATCCTTCAAGTATAATCAAGATCCTGACCCCGACCCTGACCCCAACAAGGTATCAGTGTCCAAGTCAGGGGGGACTTCTGTTAACCACCAAAATTAGCGAAGGATCAAAGAAGAATTTTCCACCTCAACACCAGGAGAACATAAGAGTCCATACACCATCCGGCTACCCCGATAGAGAGAGACCCCGACTGATTCGAGTGCATACCACCTCCAGCGGGGTCCTGCCCAGCCTTTCTCTAGCTTCTCACGGACCCCGCCAACATCTTGATTCATAAGCATTGTCCCGAGCCGGAGTACTCGTCAAAACCTACAGCGGGATCCAACCCAGTTATACCCTAGTCTCCTGTGAACCCCACATCACCCTGACACGGAGTTCCACTAAGCATCCCGTTATAGTACCAGCTAGACATCCCCCTACTTCATCAGTAGGATGCCTACTGGCTTACACTTTCCGATATAACCATCCTGCTAAGCAGGAAGATACCAAGCAGTAAGATTCTCATACCAGAAATTAGAAGCTCCATAAAGACTTATTAAAACGCCATCATCCAATCAAAACAAAGGAGGCGAACTCCTTCCTGCCAGAGAGTCCTATTTCAAGCAGGTCAACTCAGTCAGAGTCCTTCTAGGAAGGAAAGATTTAATCACGAGATTGACTCCTCAACAGAAGGAAAAACCTGATTCTGACGATTAAAACTCCTAGGAGATTGTATCCTCCTAGGAAGGAAAGACTGGATACTAACGATTAAAGCTCCCACGAGATTGTCTCCTATTAAGAAGGAAAGTCCTATAAACGCCAAACCCTAGACCGAGATTATAAGGGTGCTGATGTGTAAAATCGTGTCATAAAAACCTAACTCGCAAGTGCACGAATCGTGAGATAAGTACAGCGACAAGTAGGGATCGTTCCCACGAGGAAAAGTGATTTATCGACTAAAACTAATTATAATTAAAGCTAAGCAATTAACAGTAACCAAGAGATTTGAGATTGATTGATTGATTTGAGATTAAAACTATATTAAACTAAGAAAGCAGTTAACAAGAATATGTGAATATGATCAAGAGATGAGAGAACTAGGACATCAATTCTCCCCAACTATGTTTACTCAATGCTTCGAATTGACTTTTACAAAGAATGTTAATCAAGTTAAGGGTTCGTTCTTAAATTATGTATAATTAGTGCTATGTGGTCCTGGAATAAATCAAGCACTCTCTACTGCAGTCATTAGCCAAACCAGCGTGTAGACTATAACCTAAAATCCACAAAGCACACAATCAAGTATTCTCAATCACATTCATTAGCCAAACCAGCGTGTAGAATATGATTGAGAATCCATTAAGCAGAAGAACAAGAGAACCAAAAATTATGTGTGATATCCTGCTACGATAAAATTTATTCATTCAATTGCATATCGGTTGAGAATGGTGAAACCCACTCGCATCTCAACCTTTAACATATCAAACCCTAACTTCTAGTCTAGCACTAACCATGCATCAACAAGAAGAAATAATCACAGATTGAATTAATCGAAACTTGAATTAAGAAAATATAGTCAATTCTAACAAAGAGTATTCATAGAGGTTCACATTGAATCCCTAGTATGGAATTAGTTACACATCAATGGAGGAAACAAAAACATAGAAGAGGAGAAGAAAGAACCTATTGTTGTCATATAATCTTCTCTTGAATCCCTCGTCTTCTTCTTGCTTTCCGGTGTCCTCCAAGGACGGAAGAAAGTACGGCTCCAAATTTCGCAGTCTCCAACCTCTCTCTTGAAAGCCCTCTGATGTATATTTATAATGGCTCAAAACCTAAGTCTCTCGCTGACCTAGACGAACCAGACTTCTTTAAAAGATCGCTGCACGTGCCGCTAAGTAGGCAACTTGCCTATCCCGCGGTAATGTTCTTGCAACATCGCTGGACTTGACCGCTTGATAGGACAGCAAGGTAGGTTGGTGCCTGGGGAGCGGTCACTTGAACGAAGCATCACTGGAGTTGGGCGCAAGATGGGACCGCTAGGTAGGCATGTGCCTTGGCCGCGCTAATTCAGACTCAACACCACTGGAGTTTGACGCCAGGTAGGACCGTTAGGTAGTCATTGCCTACCCCACGGTAATTCATGAATTTCTCTTGATGGCTGGAACTTTGATTGACCGCAAGATAGGACCATTAGGTAGGCATTGTCTACCCCGCGGTCCATTACAGAAATGCACATCTGATCAACCTTTGACATCGTTTCTTCCAGAATCGGATATTTGCACCACTTCTGTTAAAGAGATCTGCACAACTCAACAAGCACATCAAACAACCTAAATCACTCGAGAACTAAGCATAAAGAATAGGAAATAGGGGCCTAAAACATATATAGAAATAGACCGATCAAATACCCCCAAACCTAACTTTTGCTAGCCCTCGAGCAAAACCATCTAACCAAAAGCCACTTTCGCAGGGAGCGCGATAGCATTGAGCGTATGCTACAAGCCTTTAAACCTCTAGGTTTCCCTAGATGAGGAGTTTTGTCTCCTAAGGGTTTACAGCTATGACACCCACAAACATATCCAACAAAATCCTATCATTCGAGATGTAATCGAATAGCGCCCATAATGAAACAATGCATGCCAGAGTCAATACGTAAAGACTAAAATTAAGCCACAAAACCGAAAAAATTGCTCGTTTGAAATGAAAAGCCCAGGCTCAAGACAATCTAGCATCAAAAACACATTTTCCAGATGCCATAGATATAATTTGCCTCAACTCTACTTCTCACAAGATAACGTTCATATTTCACACAGAACCTAGGCAATTACACTCATCAAGCATATGCGAATGGAATTTATGCACAAGAAATTTCAAGTTATTTTCGCATATGAATATATCATTGAAAGAACGCTTGATTTGTAAGCAAAAGATCTCATGAAAAGAATCAGGCATTATGAACAAGATAAAGCACACTTTTACCTTCTACTTTCATCGCAAGGATAACCAATAGATCAATCAGACTTTCATTATGGTTGTAATGGGGCTATTGGGTAGAGGCTAAGAAAGAACAGGAAAAGGAATTCAAAAACCCTAGGATCATTCAATGAGAGCCTTCACTTTGTCTTCAAGGCCTTGCTTAAACTTTTAGGCCTTCCTTTCTTCCTGTTGCAAGTGGAATGATGCCACTTACCATTTATTTCGGACCTCTTCTTTCACCAAATTTCTTGATAACTCCTCTAAGAGTAGATACAACACTACCAGTCATTTGACTGATTGAATTCATTAAACTTTGCATATTTTTGTTGCAACTTTCATATATATATATATATTTTGAATGAATCGGTTCCTCTCTGCTTTGGATTGAATGCAACTCTTCTTCACTTTTTTTTTTCTCATTACCTTTGCACATATTCCTGTGCTGAAATCTCAAGTCTTCTTCACAATCTCAATGTATGATCCCAAGTTAAAAGGTAAGGCTATAATATAGGCTTACATGGGTTAAAGTCAGTGTGGTGAAGAAAGAAAAATGCTAGTCAGTGTTTGGCTTCAAACAGGGCTATGGAGCACACATATAAGGTAGGAAATATTTAAGGCCTTTTAAGTAGATCAAGCACACATAGTCTGAAATCACATCCATTGGTTCAACTTACTCAAGATCAAAGATAGCATGTGAAATCTTTTATGATGAACGTTCTATAATGCTCGATGTGAAACCTATAGAGATCAAATCTAGTGCTAAGATCCCACGTAGTGTTTAAAGAGTATAAACAATTAATCACTCATATTATGTCATTTATATACACTTTTTGGCTTAGTAAACTCACCAAGGTAGTCTCCACTATTAATCATGGCAATCCAACTAAGCATCCTATCCACTATCATATCAAGAACATGTCATAAGTTTTTGAAAAATACAACGCAATACTCTAAGTGGCTAGATTTTAGTTTAAACTCATTGAATAAAGCATACTGTTTATAAAGCTCACATCAAAGCATCTCATCAAAGATAAAGGAGGAACGACAGACTCTGAACGAAAATAAAACGAAAAACCAAAACAACACACCCCCAAACCTGAGCTTAACATTGTCCCCAATGTTGACAGTCAAGAAAGTTTTGGCAGGGACAGACACAAAGAAATATACTACAATATCCAAAGAAAATAAAAGTAAAAGAAAAATAACTAAAAAGTTCAAAAGAAATCATATCCTGTCAATCTTCGCCATCCTCATCTGAAGGTAAGATCTCGGTCGCTGATCGGAGTCTAACTGGTCATCCTGCTGCTCCTCAGCATCAAACTGCATGATCGGGGTCCTCTGGTCATCGAACTGCTGCTCAAATCCCGATCCACTAGCTGCATAAGGAACCTGATCAGGAATAGGAGGCTGAGATGGAGCTCCACTCCCACTAGCCACAGAAAACCGACTAGCCATCATCGTGCGCAAATCATCTATGCTCATCTCGACATCGTCAAAATGCTCCTCCATACGAACCTTCATCTGTCTGATGCGTAAATCCATGTGAGCCTTCATAGCCTGCAAAAGTGTGCTATACTAATCACCTTCGGGCTGTGCCGCAGCTAGATCTTCCTCAGGCTGCACCTATGCCATTGCGGCAGCTTCTGTTACGCGCTCCTCTCTACGACGTCTACGGCCCGCATAATCTCCAATAGGAGGCAATCCCCGAAGAACCAACTGCTGGTTCCATCTAGTCTTGGTGAGCATGGACGGGTCATTGCGCTCCAATCCGGCAGTCACATCAATACCTGCCTAACTGCAGAAAGCCGTGATCAAACACGGGAATACCATGGATAAGTCATCATTGCCACAGGCCTCACGAATAGCATTGAAAATCACCCTCCCAATGTTGATAGGGCCACCTGTCCTCAACCGGTGCAATACGCGAGCCTGGTCATAGAAAATCTCTTTCACGCTAGTACAATTTTAGCAACCCATCCCACTCTTCACGCCCATCCATCCTAAGGACTGCAGATAATCTTCCTCGAAATGGGTCGAGAGTATCAAGGTACTCCACTCCTCCTCTGCCTTTGATGGCAACATCAGGAAACTCAAAGAACCGATTGATCACCTCGAAGTTGATCAGGACCTCAACCCCTTGAACCATCACGACACCCCCATCCTGGAGCCTTCCTGCTATAGCACTGGTATAGAATTCGATCACAAGACTCCTATTAGGCTGTGCTGGTCTAGCAACGTACCTCTCCCACTAACGGGCAGCAACGACGGCTAGAATGGGTGTCTACCCCAAACTGGATACATCAATGCCCCTCTCAATAATCCAAGGCCGTGCTTAGAACCTGTTCACCATATCCTGGAATTCCTTGTGTTGTGCCAGCCTCGGAGTGGCCTGGCGCTTCCCTTTATCTGCTGCACTAATCCGAGGGTGCTTGCTAACATGAGTTTTCGCCATCTGTCACAATACATAACCAAAATGACTCCACAAGTTTTTCTTAACAGAAATCGGTAGCAATTCGTTTCAAAAATAGTGTCCACATTTACATATTGCCAACAAAAACTCATTACTCTAAAAGTATCAAACATATTTAAATCCAAACTGGGCATTCAAACAAATACACCATCACTCTAACAATATCAATATCAAAATCAAAATCATGGCTTCAAAGAACAATTTAATCACACATGCATCCAGCCTCAAATCCCATCTAAATCAAGTTAAAACCAACCATTCATGTTTCAAATCCAACAAGTTAAGAAATTTCACAAGAAACACTATGATTCTAAACAAGGGATTCGGAATTATCTCACACAAAACAACCCAAAACTCATCAAAAATCACCCAAGCAGAGATTCCTCACACCATAACCATTGAACTGCTGAAGAAAATTGTGAAGAGAGAGGAAGAAAACATACCTGGTTCCTTGAGAGAGAGAATGAAAACAATGGAGGGAAGCAAGGGAAGAGAAAGAAAGGGAGAACGTGTGCAACCTTGGTGAAGAAGAAGGGTTGCGCACGAAGCCTTTAAATAAAGGAGGAGTCAGTTTTTCTTTTTGATTAACTGCTGGGTAGGCACTTGCCTAGGGGGCAGTCCTACCCTGCGGTAATAACCTTGCATGCGAACCTTTGGTGCAAAATGCACCGTTTCATTTATGTGTTGGACCGCTGCCCAGGCAGGTGCCTAGGGGGCGGTCCTACCTTACGCTGAACTCCAAAGAGTCCCTTTTGAGTGACCGCTACCTAAGTAGGTGTCTAGGGGGTGGTCCTTGATGGCGGTGAGGTCCAGAGACATTCTGCAGGAATTTCAGCTGGCCAGGAACGTGTACATCCAGCGGGACTAAGTAGCGGGCAACTCCAGAGGTTCAACTTTCAAAATTACCGCTGCCTAGGCAATGCCCAGAGGGCGGTCCTTCCCTGCGAAAAATACATTCTTCATACCTGACCCCTGGCCAAATGTAATACACACATAAAACATACCAGCTCTCTCCTAAAAAAAAAAATTAAACAATCGAACACCCCCAAACCTGAATTGAATAATATCTTCCTCAAAGTTCTATATTCAATAATCATATTCAACCGGTTTAAGAATGTTCGAGACACACTAACTACTGACTCAAAAATAGACAAAAATATAAGAAAATGTTACCTAGGTGGGTTGCCTCCCACTGAGCGCTTTATTTAACGTCTGGGCAAGACGCACAAGAGCCTTATGGCTCATCGAAGCGGGAGAACCCCAACTTCCTTATCTCTGAAGCACACGGGTACGGCTTGAGACGTTGTCCATTAACCTTAAATCTATTCTGACCTTCAAGAATTTGAATTTTCACAACTCCATGCGGGAAAACCTGAGTAACTCTAAACGGACCTATCCACCGTGATTTCAGCTTTCCTGGAAACAACCTTAACCTTGACTGATACAGAAGGATGAGCATCCCCAGATGGAACTCCTTCCGAGTGATTCTGCTGTCATGCAATTTCTTCATTCGTTCCTTGTATATCTTGGCATTCTCGTAGGCATTGTCCCGAAGCTCCTCAAGCTCACTCATTTGTAATTTTCTTTCCTCTTCTGCCTTATCTAAGTCGAAATTTAACTTCTTCAGTGCCCAATAGGCATTGTGTTCCAACTCCACAGGTAGATGACAAGCTATTCCATATATAATCCTATAAGGGCTCATACCAATTGGGGTTTTGTAGGCAGTTCTGTACGCCCACAATACATCATTAAGCTTAGTTGACCAATCCTTTCGATTTGGTTGCATTGTCTTCTCTAATATCTGCTTACTCTGCCTAATCTGCCTATTGCTCACCTCCACTTGTCCAGAAGTCTGAGGGTGATATGGGGTTGCCACTTTGTGTTTGACATCATACTTCTTCATTATAGAGGCAAAAACCTTGTTACAAAAATGGCTCCCACCATCACTTATGATAGCACGCGGTGTCCCAGATCTGGTAAATATGTGTTCTTTTACAAACTTTACCACCACTTTGCTATCATTCATCTTGGTTGCAATTGCTTTAATCCACTTTGAAACATAGTCCACAGCTACCAAGATGAAAGTGAACCCGTGCGAGGATGGGAAGGGACCCATAAAATCAATTCCCTACACGTCAAATATCTCTCTATCACCAACTGACTTGAAAGGGGCATCTCATCTCTTTTACCAATGTTCCCCGTTCTCTAGCACCTGTCACAAGACATACAAAAAGTATAAGCATCTTTAAACAAAGAAGTCCAGAAGAAACTTGATTGTAGAACTTTCAAAGCAGTCTTCTTGGCACTAAAGTGCCCTCCATAACTAAGGTCGTGGCAGAATTTCAGCACATCTTGCTGCTCCTCTTCAGGGACACATCATCGAATAATCTGATCAGCGCCATATTTGAACAGGTATGGCTTATCCCAAAAGTATTGTCGAGTGAGTGATATGAATCTCCTTTTTGCTTGCGAGTTCAGGTCAGCTGGTGCGATGCCATTCGCAAGATAGTTCACTATATCTGCGTACCATGGATCCTTGGCTCTCACATTCATTAGCTGTTCATCTAGAAAGTTCTCATTTATTGGTACGAGCTTGGTACTTCCTTCTCCAATTTCTTCTTCCACTAATCGAGAAAGGTGGTCAGCTACCACATTCTCACTGCCCTTCTTATCCCTGATTTCCAAATCAAATTCTTGCAATAAAAGGATCCACCGGAGTAATCTCGATTTCACTTCCTTGTTTGTTAGTAAATATTTCAAAGCAGCATGATCAGAATAAACAATTACTTTATACCCAATCAAATATTGACGAAATTTTTCCAGGGCACTAACAACAGCAAGTACTTCTTTTTCTGTAGTGGAATAATTCAATTGTGCATCATTCAAAGTGCGACCAGTGTAGTAAATAATGAAAGTTCACAAATTAACACGGTGTGTATACAAATATTAATCTAGGGGGGGATGAATAGATTTTAACTAATTTTCACCCAATTTTCGTTTAAGGTAAATATTTCGAAAATGCCCCTAATAGTCAATATAAAAACAACAAGTGTAATATGGTGCGGAAATTAAATAACACTTGATGTATACGTGGAAAACCCAACCACTGGGAAAAAACCACAGGCTGTTTAGTGCGCCACACTAGAACCTCGAAATCCACTAATTGAAATGGAGTTTACAACCTATGTAGACCTCGTCTAACACTCCGGTCTATAACCCCCAACTTCTACCCCGCGGGCCTTTAAAAGTGACTCTAGTCCATATTGCTTGTAGCCTAAGCAACCTTAGCCAACAAGACTTAAATTCTCAATGAAGAGATAATACAACCTATGTGTGAATATATAAAAATACTCAATACATGCAATAAGAGCTAGGCAACCCTATATGCTTATCTAGGATGATAATATGGCAACAAATGCAATCCTAGATATCAATAGCTAAATGACATGTCAAATAGCTTAGCTAACAATAGATTATAAAAACCTAGATAGCTATCACAATACAACACTCAATCATGTCATCACAAACAATCTCTATTTTGAATATAAGATATTAATCTAAGATCATTCAAATAATAAAATAGATGCCTTGATAAATAAAACACTAATTATCAATGGATAAAAGTGAAGAACATACCAAGGGAAGTGTGACGACTAATACTCACTCAAATAAGCAACTATCTATGCGAGAAGATGCTTAGATGATCTTTGATGCATATGTGTATGAATTGAGTGTATAAAAATGAGTTCTTGATTTGATTTTCTCTCAAAAATCTCTCTTTCAAGTTTAGGGTTCTTTAGAGTCAGAGAACTGAGTTAGAGAAATGAGAAAGTGTGATATTTATAGACATCAAGAACAGGGCAAGTGAAAAGATAAAATTGCCCTTGAAATGACCGATCGGCGGTTTCATTCTACGGTCGTGGCCGCAGAATTTAACCGCCGAATTGAACCCGAGAAGCAGGGGATCATTCGGCGACCAGATTCGGCGATCAATCGAAACCGCCGATCAAAACCCAAAAAAGAAATCGACCTAAAATATCTAATTCGACGGTTTCAATTCGGCGGCGAGGCCGTTGATTAAACCGCCGAACAGAGACCGAGAATAATAAATGCATCAGGTCTAATTCGGCGGTTTTGATTCGACGGCCTAACCGCCGATCGTAACCGTAGATTCAGTCCAGAGCTTTCTAGAATCAAACGGTGGTTTCATTCGGCGATCATGGCCGCCGATCAAACCGCCGATTCACCACTGAAGGTGAAACCAATGGAGAAGCCAAGGGCATTCTCCGAAGGCGATCTTCGTGTAAAACCAAGCACATTATCGTGCAAGCGCGGATGTTTCCGAACATATTCGGGAAACGAATTACACGACACAAAACACACACCAAGATATGACAAACAATGTGCTAGTGTGAAAAGTGACATTTGAAGAGAATGCACACTAAAGTAAAGCATACATATGCAAACATTACAAGTGAGTGTGTGTAACTAAATCTCTTCAATAAGAAAGTAAGCACAAGATATACCTTTGAGTGCTTGTCCACCTTGTGGTCTTGAGAAGGGTCATTGAGCATGAACACCTATCACTTAAGCTACCCTTTACAAACAACCCCAATATGTGGTTTGCTCACGAAATAAGCCAATCAAAAACCAAGAATCCTTACAATCTCCCCCTTTGGCTATTTCGTGACAAAACCACCACTCACATTGATTCCTCACAACAAAATAGAAACTAAGGGTCTACAATGATTTTCTACATTACAAAGAGATATAAAAAATAAAATCTTGAAGTCTTCAATCTCTTGTAGAACAATCAATCCCTGAAAACAAGGTTTCTATATTTTCCAATACACTCAAATGTGAGATTAATCATGTGAAATAAACAAGCATTTGCATTTACGTAAGTTAAGCACAACATCGTATAATGTATGTGAATGCAATGCTCCCCCTCAATGGGTTACTCCCCTTCAATGTGTAATCTCCCCAACATGCACAAATTGCCACAACAATTTAGCATTTCCCACCCCCCCCCCCCCCCCCTTACCACATTCTACTCCCCCTTTTTGTCATGATATAGGCAAAGGAGTAGTCCCCAACAGGGTCACTCAAGGCAAAGAGAGATAGTAGCATACAAGTTATTTGCATATTCATATAAGTCACTTATGCTACTCAATCAATTGGAGAGAAACAAGGAGATTTATTTTTATAAAATGTGTGAAATAAAAATGCTTTGCATACAAGACATGTAGCATTCAAGTCCAAAATACAATGGTATTTGGCAAAGCAAATGACAAAGGTTTCTAATAAGAATTCAAACCAATTTTACCAATGTCATGAGAGAAGCAAAGATATAGAGAATTTATTGATTTTCAATTTAATAAACACTATATCCAACTTTATAAGCGAAACATGGCATGAGCGACTTTGCACCCTATTTGATTTTTCCGGATAAGAAACCCGTATGATGGTAACCATGTTCAACAAATAAATAATGAGAGACAATTGGATTGTAAAATCCTTTGACCGGATACAAGATCCCTTAATCAATTTGAGTCTCATAAGCTTTTTCACACAAGTTTTGCATTTAAGAATTATGCAATCATCAATTCATGCTTTTTCATTTGAGCATGCCATTTGAATTTCATGCTTTTCATAAGGCATTTAGCATGTTATAAAGAATCATCATGTCATGGAAATAACTATAGGTCATTCAATTCATACTTCCTATGTAAATTTCCTAGTCCAAAAATGCATGTTTGAACATAAATATGACATGGATTGAAAACAAAGCAAGGTTCACACTTATTGAATAGAAATCATATATACATATATGTAACCAAGCTTACTCAAGTAATCAACAAAGAAGCATAAGATCTTTAAAATATTTTGCATGCATCAAGTATGCAAAAACTCTCTTTGCTTGAGTTCCCCATATGGGGTCAAAAACCACCCTTCATTAATGAAAGTCATGAGGTCCTATGGACCTTCCAAGTCCATTAGACTCGGTTGAACCTATATGAGACTTGTTAGTGTCGTAGCAAGCGGGTTCATTATTTTTTCTTATCCACCTAGGTGATATATTTTTCTTCCTAGTGGATAAAGGTTCTAGAGCTTTAGAAGTTAAAGGATCATGCAAATGAGTTTCTTCCTTTATGTGAATATGCATTCTAGCTCTAGCTTTTCTCTTTTCTATCATGCTTTTAACTCTACACATTTGAATGTAATAAAAGCAACTTGGTCTAATGTGACCATCAATTCCACAAAAATGACAAGTGGGAATAAAGTTAGGAATCATACCATTCTCGTGTGCATGCTTTGGTGCATTCCCAAGTCGTTGTGGTTGTCTCGGTTGTTGGATAGGATCTCTCCTTCTTTGTTGTTGACCAAGACAAGGTTGCTCATTCAATTGAGCTTGCGTGATAGGTGTCTTCCCTTTGTGGATCTTAGGTTGAGGGAAGTTAGCATGAGGAACTCTTTGAGCTTGAGGTTGTCTCCTTGAAGCTACCTTCACTTGTGCACTATGAGAGCATTGTCCTAGATCAATCTTCTTTCTGGGAGTTTGCACCGGTGAAGTCTCTTTCTTGCCTAAGCTCTTGACAAATATGGTCTTGTTAGGAGTGAGACTCTCCTTGTCTTCTTCAAAGCCAAGACCTCTTTTGTCACAAGGGCCTTTTCCAACACTCAACAAGTGGTTGAGTTTTTCCGTGCTAGAGGTTAACTTAGTGATCAAATCTCTAGCATCCCTAAGCTCTCTTTTCAACCCTTCTTCATTCCTCTTAGACAAAGCTAGTTCATCTCTTAGCTTGTCTTCATCCTTCATTGGTCTTACCACTTCACTACTCAAGTGGTCAACAAGTGTTGAAAGCCTAAGTTTCTCTTCCTTTAAACTTTGAATCTCTTTTTCATTCTCTAACCTAGAGCTTTCAAATTCTTCAACATTGTCTTTAAGACCCATCATCTCCATTTTGCTTACCTAAAAGGTCATTGTGTGATGAAAGTTCTAGATTTTCTTCCTTTAAAATCTTTAGTTTTCTTTTATCCTTCATCATAGAACTTTCACACTTGACTATAAAGTCATAAACATCCATTTTCTCTACATTTCCTTTTGTAGAGTTAGGTAACAAATTCTCAATACTTGAGTCATCTTCTACATTCTCCAATTCACCAATGGAGTCATCTTTTTCATCAAGATCATCAAATTTGTCTCTTGATGAAGTAATGGACATATCCTAATGAGTAGCTACAGCAACCACTTCTAGAGCTACTTCTTCATTTCTTTCTTCTATGGGATCACTAGTCACAACATTCTTACCATCAACTTTATCTTCTACAAACGTGGCTCCAAAAGCCGTATAGTTAATGGTAAGCTCATCATCACTTGATGACTTATCTCCCTCTCCGGAGTCATCACTATCACTCCATGTAGCGGCCATCACTTTTCCCGTCTTGTTCTTCAAATTTCCACAATCGGTTGAGATGTGACCTATACCTCCACACTCATAGCATTGGATCCCTTTCCTTTCACTATTCTCTTGCCTAGGCTCAAATCTCTTGAAAGGAGCCTTTTTCTTCAAGTCTTGACCTTTGGATCCAAAACCATTTTTCTCGAATTTGACAAACTTTTTGAATCTTCTAAGTAACAAAGTTGTGTCTTCATCCGAGTCCTCCTTTTCCTCCTTCTCAACCTTGGAGGCTTTCAAAGCAATCCCTTTTTGCTTTTTAAGAGGTGAAGTACTAGGACCCTTCCTAGACTAATAGGCGAGTCTTCCAATTACCTCGCTTGGCTTCATGTCCTTATAACCATAATTTTCTTCTAAAGCCGTAACTTTTGATTCAAACCTAGCGGGGAGAGACCTCATAATTTTCTGTTTAACTCTCTTATCCGAGTATGGATCACCTAGTTGATAGCTTTGATTGACAATATCCATCAACTTGACTTCAAAGTCATTGAAGCACTCGTCCTCCTCCATCTTAAGCAACTCAAATTGCGTTTGAAGGACTTGTAGCTTGGAATCCTTGACAACATCGGTTCCTTCGTGTGCAACCTCTAAGATATCCCATGCCTCCTTGGCTATCCTAGTGTTTTGAATCAGTTTGTGCTGATTTTCGTCCACTGCACAAAGAAGGGCGTGCCATGCCTTTCTATTCCACTTTGAAGTCTCAAACTCTTGTGCACTCCATTCCGCCTTAGGTTTGAGAACATCTTCTCCTCCATCTGTGGGAGTCATCATAGGAGGTGCATACCCATCCTCAATAGCCATTCATGCCTTATCATGGATTTGACACACGTATGCCTCCATCTTGTCTTTCCATGAGGCATAATTCACGCCGGTGAGTAACGGTGGCCTCACACTCGACGCTCCCTCTTTGCTCATCCCGATATCACTCATAATGTTTGGATGAATGCAAATGAGATGAATGCAAAATGTATGAAGAAATCAAACAATCACACACAATGCAATACACACCAAAAGTGAGCAAGGATCACTTAAGTATATCTAGGAACCCGCTCTGATACCAATTGAAAGTTCACAAATTAACACGGTGTGTATACAAATATTAATCTAGAGGGAGGGGGGGTGAATAGATTTTAACTAATTTTCACCCAATTTTTGTTTAAGGTCAATATTCCGAAAATGCCCCTAATAGTCAATATAAAAACAACAAGTGTAATATGGTGCGGAAATTAAATAACACTTGATGTATACGTGGAAAACCCAACCACTGGAAAAAAACCATGGGCTGTTTAGTGCGCCACACTAGAACCTCGAAATCCACTAATTGAAATGGAATTTACAACCTATGTAGACCTCATCTAACACTCCGGTCTATAACCCCCCACTTCTACCCCACGAGCCTTTAAAAGTGGCTCTAGTCCATATTGCTTGTGGCCTAAGCAACCTTAGCCAACAAGACTTAAATTCTCAATGAAGAGATAATACAACCTATGTGTGAATATATAAAAATACTCAATACATGCAATAAGAGCTAGGCAACCCTATATGCTTATCTAGGATGATAATATGGCAACAAATGCAATCTTAGATATCAATAGCTAAATGACATGTCAAATAGCTTAGCTAACAATAGATTATAAAAACCTAGATAGCTATCACAATACAACACTCAATCATGTCATCACAAGCAATCTCTATTTTGAATATAAGATATTAATCTAAGATCATTCAAATAATAAAAGAGATGCCTTGATAAATAAAACACTAATTATCAATGGATAAAAGTGAAGAACATACCAAGGGAAGTGTGACGACCAATACTCACTCAAATAAGCAACTATCTATGCGAGAAGATGCTTAGATGATCTTTGATGCATATGTGTATGAATTGAGTGTATAAAAATGAGTTCTTGATTTGATTTTCTCTCAAAAATCTCTCTTTCCAGTTTAGGGTTCTTTAGAGTCAGAGAACTGAGTTAGAGAAATGAGAAAGTGTGATATTTATAGACATCAAGAACAGGGCAAGTGAAAAGACAAAATTGCCCTTGAAATGACCGATCGGTGGTTTCATTCTGTGGTCGTGGCCGCAGAATTTAACAGCCGAATTGAACCCGAGAAGTAGGGGATCATTCGGCGACCAGATTCGGTGGTCAATCGAAACCGCCGATCAAAACCCAAAAAAGAAACCGACCTAAAATATCTAATTCGGCGGTTTCAATTCGGCGGCGAGGCCGCTGATTAAACCGCCGAATAGAGACCGAGAATAATAAATGCGTCAGGTCTAATTCGGCGGTTTTGATTCGGCAGCCTGACCGCCGATCTGAACCACAGATTCAGTCCAGAGCTTTCTGGAATCAAACGGCGGTTTCATTCGGCGGTCATGGCCGCCAATCAAACCGCCGATTCACCACTAAAGGTGAAACCAAAGGAGAAGCCAATGGCATTCTCCGAAGGCGATCTTCGCGCAAAACCAAGCACATTATTGTGCAAGCGCGGACGTTTCCGAACATATTCGGGAAATGAATTACACGACACAAAACACACACCAAGATTTGACAAACAATGTGCTAGTGTGAAAAGTGACATTTGAAGAGAATGCACACTAAAGTAAAGCATACATATGCAAACATTACAAATGAGTGTGTGCAACTAAATCTCTTCAATAAGAAAGTAAGCACAAGATATACCTTTGAGTGCTTGTCCACCTTGAGGTCTTGAGAAGGGTCATTGAGCATGAACACCTATCACTTAAGCTACCCTTTACAAACAACCCCAATATGTGGTTTGCTCACGAAATAAGCCAATCAAAAACCGGGAATCCTTACAAATAACATGTGGCAATTCATCTATTCGCTGTCCTAAAACAGCTCCTACAGCATAGTCTGACGTATCACACATTAATTCAAATGGAAGAGACCAATCAAGAGGCATGATTACAGAAGTAGATGTCAGTTTATCTTTCAGAGTTGTAAAAGCAAGCATACATTCATCATTAAAATCAAATGTAGATTCTTTAGCCAACAGATTACACAGGGGGTGACTAATTTTTGAAAAATCTTTTATAAAACGCCTATAAAAACCTACATGACCAAGAAAACTCCTCACACCCTTTACCGAAGTAGGAGGTGGAAGTTTAGCAATTACTTTAATTTTAGCTCTATCTACTTCTATGCCTCTATCAGATATCACATGTCCTAGCACTATTCCAGATTTCACCATAAAGTGACTTTTCTCCCAACTAAGAGTTAAATTAGTCTCAGTGCATCTTTTCAAAACACTAGTTAAATTATCAAGGCAGTGGTCAAAAGAAGTACCAAAAACAGAAAAATCATCCATAAATACCTCGATATACTTCTCTAGCATATCGGAAAAGATCGACATCATGCATCTTTGGAAAGTGGCAGGGGCATTGCACAACCCAAACAGCATTCTTCTGTAAGCAAAGGTACCGAAAGGACAAGTGAATGTTGTCTACTCTTGATCTTCTGGGGCAATGGCAATCTGATTATATCCTGAAAAACCATCCAAGAAACAATAATAAGCATGTCCCGCCAAACGCTCAAGCAACTGATCAATGAACGGCAAAGGAAAGTGATTTTTTTTTTGTTGCTGTGTTGAGCTTGCGGTAGTCTATACACACCCTCCATCCTGTGGTCTTCCTTGTAAGGATCAGTTCATTGTTTTCATTAGCCACCACTGTGATTCCAGATTTCTTTGGCACGACATGAACCGGACTTACCCACTTGCTGTCAGATATAGGGTATATGATACCCAATTTGAGTAGCTTTAGGACATCTTCCTTGACCACCTCTTTCAAGTTCGGGTTAAGTCTTCGCTGAGCTTCTCTAGATGGCTTCATACCCTCCTCTAAAAGAATGTGATGCATGCAAATGGTAGGGCTTATTCCCTTGATATCTGCTATGGTCCATCCAATGGCGGCTTTGTGCTCTTGAAGCATCGCCAAGAGTCTCTCTTCTTTTCTGTCTCCAAGTCTGAAGCTATAATCACTGGAAGAGTCTCATTCTCGCCTAAAAAGGCATATTTGAGGTTAGAAGGAAGTTTTTTTAGCTCCAATGCAGGGGGAGAACTAATAGATGGGATTAACGATTTGTTGATCTCATCTTCCACTTCAGTACATACTTCCTCAATATCATAATCCTCTTTTGTAACTCCTATCTGTTGAAGTTCTTCATCATCTTCAAATACATCACAAACCCAATCTACCAATTCCTCATATATGTCTTTTAACAACTTATCTTGTACTGCCGACTTTACCACTTCAATTGCATTACATTCAATAGAGTAACAATCGTCGGCTGCTTCAGGGAACTTCAGGGACTCAAAAACTTTAAACTCTACAGTCTCATCTAACACAGTCATTGTTAGCTTCCCATTCTGGACATCTATAAAAGTCTTTGCAGTTGCCATAAAGGGTCTCCCTAAAAGAATTGGCTTGCAGTTCCTATCTTTGGCACCTTCATCCATATCTAACACCACAAAATCAGCAGGAATAATAAGATTTTCTACCTATACTAGCACGTCTTCCACATAACCCTTAGGGTACCTTACAGAGCCATCGGCCAACAGAAGCGACATGGTTGTCTTTTTCAAATCATTCAAACCCAATTGCTCATAGATAGTTGACGGCATTAAATTGATGCTGGCTCCTAAGTCTAGCATGGCCCTCTCCAGAGTTGTACCACCAATAGTAATGTTAATGCAAAAACTACCTGGATCTTGAAGTTTTGGTGGTAATGATTTTTAAAGGACTGCATTAGCACTTTCGGTCATAAATTCTTGATGATTCTCCACAAATCTTGTTTTGTATGTGTGAAGGCTCTTGAAAAACTTAGCATATGCAGGCATCTTCTGAATCATCTCTAACAGGGGCAAGTTGACATTGACCTTTGAAAGGATGTCATATATGTCCTTGTAAGACTTTTCCAACTTGCTCTTTTGCAGTTTCCCTAGGAATGGAATGGGTGGCACATATGGATTTGCTAACTTGTGTAGGGGTGGTGAGTCCTTGGATTTTTCCACCACTATCTCATCCTCCTGGGACTTGAGCTTTTCTTTTGAAGAACCTGAAACAGTAATAGGTTTATCAGAAAGTTCAATAGGTTGATTATCAGTTAGCACCTTACCATTTCGGAGAATTGTCATAGCTTTAGCTTGCTCAATGTAACTTGGAAATTTGCCTTATTCCATTCTTTGTTGAGCCTCGGCTAGTTGCCCAACTTGAATCTCTGTCTTCTTTATTGAAGCATTAATATTCTGAAATTGTACCTCATTCCTTTGTTCAGTTTGCGTTATATGCTGCTCTAATTGCTGGAACTGTTGCTGCATCTGCTGCTGAATTTGCTGTTACATTTGCTGCAGTAATTCTTCCATTGAAGGCTTTTTCGGTTGAGATTCGAAGTTTTACTGAGCACCGATGTTAATCTGTCTCTGATTGCTGTTTTGGTTTCCCCATTGGTTACCAGTGTTCTGATTGTTTGACCATGAAAAATTAGGATGATTCCTCCACCCTGGATTGTAGGTATTGGAATATGGATCATTCCTTGGTATGGGGTTGAAGTTGTTCATGGCATTAACTTCTTCTTCTTCAGGTCCATGACCTGCTGCTTGGTGCTCTCCCATAAACACCTTTTGTTTCAATTGACCAATTTTAGTAGCAAAAGAATCTATCTTCTTCATCATCTGTGTCATCTGAATGGAACTCTCTGTGCTAGCATCTATGGTATAGATTCCCTTCTTCCTTCTGGAGTTTTTATGACAAGAATTCTGAGCCAACTTCTCAAAGATAGCGTACACCTCATCAGGCTGCTTGTCATACATAGATCTACCACAGGCATTGTTCACTAGAAGTCCTGATACTTCAGTCAAACCATCATAAAACCATTGACACAACTTATTAGTCAAAAACCCATGCTGAGGACAGTCCCTGGTATATTTCTTGAAACGCTCCCATGCCTCATAAAAAGTCTCGTTGTCTTGTTGAAAGAAACTAGAAATTTTGGCTCAGATTTCACTGGTTTTATGAGGTGCATAATACTGATCAGTAAGCTTTTCTCACACTTCATCCCATGTTCTCAAAGATGCAGGAGGCAAGGTTAACAGCCACGCTTTCGCCTCTCCTTTTAATGCATGCGGAATCCATCTCATACGCAGCTTATCTTCAGTAATCCTATAATTAGGTAGGGATTGTATTGCTCCGTTAAACTCTCTGAAGAACAAGAGTATATCTTCATCTGGTAAACCATGGAAACTAGGCAGCTGACTGTAATGGCTACTCTTCATATCATAATTCCTTGTTATAGGTTCTAGCACAATGCACAAAGGATGATTGCTCACAACTGGTCTACTGTAATCCTTCATAGTTCTGATGGGTCCTGGCTTAAATACTGGATTAGGAACAAGGTTAGGACCCTGGTGCATCCTTTCTTGATCCTGGTCCTGATTTTGCTCGTCTTCCATTGCTAAATTTATGCATGATCTATGTTATCGTTCAAAGGTAATAATTCTCCCTGTTGAGATCTTCTACCTTGCATCTGTTGTCAACACCTGCAATGAGACAAACAAATCACTAGTAAACTCTGAAAAAGAAAAGAAGAAAGAATAAATAAAAAGAAAAATCTAAAAAGCCAAAAATTAATGACTTGACAACCTGAACTAATGAATTCTATTAACTAAAACTAAAACTAAAACTAGAAATAACCAATAAATTCAACAGTTCCCCGGCATCGGCGCAAAAAACTTGATGTGTAAAATCATTTTATAAAAACCTAACCCGCAAGTGCATGAATCATGAGATAAGTACAGTGACAAGTAGGGATCGTTCCCACAAGGAAAAGTGATTTATCGACTAAAACTAATTCTAATTAAAGCTAAGCAATTAACAGTAACCAAGAGATTTGAGATTGATTGATTGATTTGAGATTAAAACTATATTAAACTAAGAAAGCAGTTAACAAGAATATGTGAATGTGATCAAGAGGTGAGAGAACTAGGTCATCAATGCTCCCCAACTATGTTTACTCAATGCTTCGAATTGACTTTTACAAAAAATGTTAATCAAGTTAAGGGTTCATTCTTAAATTATGTATAATTAGTGCTATGTGGTCCTGGAATAAATCAAGCACTCTCTACTGTAGTCATTAGCCAAACCAGCATGTAAACTAAAGCATAAAATTCATCAACCATACACCAAGTATTCTCAATCACAGTCATTAGCCAAACCAGCGTGTAGACTATAACCTAAAATCCACAAAGCACACAATCAAGTATTCTCAATCACATTCATTAGCCAAACCAGCGTGTAGAATATGATTGAGAATCCATTAAGCACTAGAACAAGGGAACAAAAAATTACGTGCGATATCCTGCTACGATAAAATTTATTCATTCAATTGCGTATCGGTTGAGAATGGTGAAACCCACTCGCATCTCAACCTTTAACATATCAAACCCTAACATCTAGTCTAGCACTAACCATGCATCAATAAGAAGAAATAATCACAGATTGAATGAATCGAAACTTGAATTAAGAAAATATAATCAATTCTAACAAAGAGTATTCATAGAGGTTCACATTGAATCCCTAGTATGGAATTAGTTACACATCAATGGAGGAAACAAAAACATAGAAGAGGAGAAGAAAGAACACATTGTTGTCATATAATCTTCTCTTGAATCCCTCATCTTCTTCTTGCTTTCCGATGTCCTCCAAGGACGGAAGAAAGTATAGCTCCAAATTTCGCAGTCTCCAACCTCTCTCTTGAAAGCCCTATGATGTCTATTTATAATGGCTCAAAACCTAAGTCTCTCGCTGACCTAGACGAACTAGACTTCTTTAAAAGATCGCTGCACGTGCCGCTAAGTAGGCAACTTGCCTATCCCGCGGTAATGTTTTTGCAACATCACTGGACTTGACCGCTTGATAGGACAGCAAGGTAGGTTGGTGCCTGGGGAGTGGTCACTTGAACGAAGCATCACTGGAGTTGGGCGCAAGATGGGACCGCTAGGTAGGCATGTGCCTTGGCCGCGCTAATTCAGACTCAACACCACTGGAGTTTGACGCCAGGTAGGACCGTTAGGTAGGCATTGCCTACCCCGCGGTAATTCATGAATTTCTCTTGATGGCTGCAACTTTGATTGACTACAAGATAGGACCGTTAGGTAGGCATTGTCTACCCCGCAGTCCATTACAGAAACGCACATCTGATCAACCTTTGACATCGTTTCTTCTAGAATCGGATATTTGCACCACTTCTATTAAAGAGATCTGCTTAGCACAACAAGCACATCAAACAACCTAAATCACTCGAGAACAAAGCATAAAGAATAGGAAATAGGGGCCTAAAACATATATTGAAATAGACCGATCAGGTGCATGGCAAGAAACAGGACATATAAAAACAACATGATACACACGAAAGATGGGGGGCGAAAAAAAAAAGAGATCATCTCCAAAAACCCTAGGATCAAGTTCTACTTATCGACATGCTCGAATTCATTATCACCAAGATCTCCATTGTTCATTGAATCTCCATACCTTACTGTAAACTTAAAGAAACACAATTCTTAGATTTGTAATGCAAAGTGACAATCAAGAAGGATTTTTCATATTGTTACCCAGTATATATCTATATTGTCATGTTTACTTTGTAGGGGATTTAGTCGGTATCGAACTACGTGATACCCCTCCGCCCGGGATCAGTCTTGATCTTGGTCCTTTTAAAGTCGTTATTTGGAATTTCATCCCCATTATCGATTTTCAGATAACAAGTACAAATCAAGTATTATACTTTTGAAGCTCTTCGCTCTTGGAGCTTTAAGGATGCGGGAGGGTGCTTTGATCACAATCAAGTCAATCACCTTAATCTACCCGTCCAACATTAATTCTATTAATGGTTTGTCACAGAAATAAGCCAATCACAATTATAGAAATTACAATTTCCTATTCAAAGTACACAAAATAAAATATATATTTTTTATAATAACAATTATTTCTCCACATTCTCCAAATTTGGCTCAATCTCTTTATCAACACCAACAATTAGTTTTCAAATTAAATATGTTTGGGTGAATATTATGGCTTTAAATATTTTATTTTGTTACTTTCAAAAAAAATTATTTATTTTGTTTTGAAATTTTAGGGTTATTGTTAAATATAGTTAATGAGATTTTAGAAGTAATCTAATTATTAGTTAATCCAATTTTAAATTCACAAAGCAACAACATTGTTAAATGAATTTTATTAAATTTCTCAGAACATTTTATTAGTATATTTCGAATGAATCAAACTAATATAATAATATAAGAACATTGAATAATTTAATTAGTGTTTGTATTTGCATTTTATGTTTCTCTTATAATTTTTTTTGATTTCTTAAAATAAAATAAACTTTAGTAACATATTTATTTAGAATATACATTTTACATAGACGTCTTACTATATCCTCATAACTAGGTGATGTCGTTGTTCAGTAAAAAAAAATAATTCTAGCCCACACTAGTCTTCAATCCTGGTTACGTTTATATATATATAGTAACTTTCAAGTGAGAGATCCCTTACCGGTAAGGATTTTGATGAAATCACATCAATTTTTTTGAATTTTGATCAAAATTTTCCTATAGATGATAAGTTCATTGAAATATACCTGAAACAATTAAGGCGTGTTCTAATCTTATCTAGAGAGGGTGAATAGATTTTAATCGGTTATTACCAAATTTTCGTGTTTAGTTAATTTTACTTAAATACCCCAATCTGGTCAATTCTATATATAAATCAAGCATAATAGTACGGAAATTAAAAGACATTTGATTTTTACGTGGAAACCCTCAACTAGGAAAAATCACAGGCTATTATGTGCACCACACACGAACCTCGAATCCACTAATTGTAATGGTGTTTACATCATAGGTTGACCTCAACCATTGCCGGCCTATAACCCACCAATATTACCCATAGGCCTTTAAAAGTGAACCTGGTCCAATTTGCTTGCGGCCTAAGCAATCTTAGCCACAAGACTTATTTCTCAATGAAAAGATTAAACAACATAAGTGAATATGCAATGATATCCAAAATGCAATTTAATGCTAGGTTACACTAAATGTTTATCTAGGATTATAAGATGTCAATTGAATCAATCCTAGATATTAATTACTATATGTCATGGCATAAAGCATAGCTAAATAAGATAAAGCAATCCTAGGTATAGCTATCACAATACATTACTCAATCAAAACAACACAATAATCTCTATCTTGTATAGAATATGATCTAAGAAAATATAAGTAATTAAAGAGATTTCTTGTTAAGTAAAACACTAAGATTAGATGAAATTAGTGAAAAACTTACCAAGGCATGTGTGTTGAGTAGAACCCATGCAAGAAAGCATCCTATATAAGCTAGATGATGCTAGATGAAGTTTGATGCATATGAAAATGGTTTTAAGTGATCAACGATGATCAAAGATGAAATCTTGAATAAAAATCTCTCTTTGAAAATACTCTCAATTAAAAATATGATTTTTAAGTCATGAGAGACGACCTAAAGTGAAAGCAATATTTATATAGGTGCCAAAAACAAAGCTACAACATTTTGCAAAAAAATAGGGGACGACCGCTGTGGGTACCGCTGCCAAAGCCACAACGGTATCCAAGCGGTGGTCTCTTAAAAAGCAACAGGTATCAAAACGATGTGCTTACTCTGTGGCTTCTACAGCAGTTATGACAACGATAAGCGTTGTGCGTAAAACCGATGTGCCTACCGCTGCAGAAAATCACAGTGGTCAAGAGAGTGGTCAAGACAGGTATTTCACCGCTATGGCTACCGTTGTGAAGGCCACAACTGTAGCGACAGTAGTCACCTGGGCCAAAGCATGCCAAGAGAAAAATCATGCAATCTTAAGCTACTAAATGACATGGCAATTCAAGAGCATGAAGAGTTAAGAATCATTTATGCACAAACATAAAAGCACACAACAAACAATAAGTATAGTTAAGCATGAGTTGTCTGTTTGTGTAACTACGATCTCTTCAATGCGAATAAGCAGAAGAGTTTTACCTTTGGAGTGTTTATTATCTTGAGGTCTTGAGAAGGCTTTTGAGCTTGATCAGCAATGCCTAAGCTACCCTTATAACACAAACCCTAAATGTGGTTTATCATCGAAATAAGCCAATTAAACTTGAGGAACTTACAATACCTATGAATAAAATTTGAGACTTTGTCAAGAAGTAGAACTATTTATCCCGACTTTGTTAAATACGGAAAAATGGGAGAAATATAGAAAAAAATTTTAAAAAAATTATTCTAGTAACTGAAAAATTCTCAAACTTTATTCATATGTATATTTCAATGAACTTATCCTAAAAAAAAATTAAATGAAAATTCATAAAAATCAATATGATTTCATCAAGATTCTTACCGAAATTAAAATAAAAGATCTATCACATGAAAGTTACTATATATATATATTGATTCTCTCTTGAGGGATCAATTATTTTAACATAAAGTAAGGAACGTCTTGAAATCTATCGATTTTAATGAATTTTGATATGGATTTTTTTTGTGGATGATAAGTTTAATGAAATCTACTTGTAAGTAAAATTTGAAATTTTTTCAAGAACTACAACTATTTTTAAATTTTAATTAGAAAATATTAAAGAATTTTATATTTTGGAGAAAAAAATAGGAATTCAAAACATAAAACATTCGTTTTTAATGGTTAATAACCACATGTACTAAGAGATGATGATGTGCATCAATACATATTGTTGATATTATTATTATTTTTTTGTTGAAAATATTATTGAAACAAATATGGTGTGTCTAATTATACCTAGGGGAGAATAGGTTTTAACCAAGTTAATTACCAAATTTTCTTGATTAGTCAATATTCAATTAAAAGCCATAATCTAATCAAAACTCAATCAACTTAATCTAAGTGCGGAAAACAATAAATTGCATGCTGATTGATTTACATGAGAAACCTTCAACAGGGAAAAACTCACGAGCTACTATGTTAGCCACACATGGTTCTCAAATCCACTACTTGTAATGATGTTTACAATCTAGGTTGATCACCGTCTAACCATACTTGGTCACTAACCCAACACTACTACCCAATAGGGATGGCAATTAAACCTGAACCCGTGGGACCTGTCCAAACCCAACCCATTTAAAGAGGGTTTGGGTTGGGATAAGTGTACATGTGGGCGGGTTTGGGTTTAAAAATTGTACCCGTCACAGGTTCGGGTTTGGGTATGGATTTAGAAAAAATCCACACCCAAACCCGCGTACCCGCGAACAATAAAAATTATATAATATTTTATTATTTAAAATATTATAAATTTAAACTCCAATAATATTTTTTAATTATATAGAGAATAAAATGTAAACATTTCAATCTATTAAGTGTTTTTATTCCTTAAAATTATAATATTTCATATATTTAAATAATATAGAAATAATTTTCAAAAAAAAAAAAAAAAATTGGCGGGTTCACGGCTGCACGGGTTTTACCCGTGGACCCACTTGTTTCACGGGTTCGTGAGCGGGTTTGGGTGTCCCCTAAACCCGTGGGTAAAACCCGAACCCGAACCTGTTTATTTTTCCGGGTTCACGAGCGGGTTTGGTAGACACAAAATTTCGTGGGTTTGGGTTTGGATTTTGCCAAACTCGCCCGAACTTGCCCCATTGCCTTTAATAGCGATTCTAGACTTACTTGCTTGCGCACTAAGCAACTTAGTCACAAGGCTTCACTTCATAAGAAAGAGATCAACAATCTAAGTGAATATCATGATATTCAATATGCAAGTAATGCTATGTTACACTAAATACTTATCTAGGAATTAAAGATGTCAATAATAACAATCCTAAATATCATGTGTCTACATGTCATATGTAACCTTAGCTATTTTAAGATAAAACAATCCTAGATGTTATAGTTATCAAAATACAACTCTCAATCAATCAACACAATAATCTCAATCTTGTAGATAGAATATGTTTTAAAAGCATACAAGTAATAAATGGGATTTCTTGTTAAGTAAGACACTAAAATGAATGAAATTAGTGAACAACTTACCAAGATATATGTGTTGAAGAAGACCCATGCATGGATACATCCTAGATGATTCTAGATGATACTAGATGATGTTTGATGCACATGGAAATGGGTTTGAGTAATCAAAGGTGAGTTATTGAGTGATTTTCTCTTTAGGAAAATATTCTAAGTTAAAAATATGATTTTGAACTCTTAAAAATGACCTAAAGACAAAATGGCATATATATAGAATGTCCAAATGAAGCTACATCGTTTTATTAAAAAATCACACTTTTTGTCTTGGTCGCTGTATAAAGCGATGTACGAGCAGCGCCTGTACAATGACTCACCTGGGAATGAAGAACAATTTCTTCATAGTTGCTCTACGTACAGTGACTCTATAGAGTGACCGAACAGCAACGAAACTCTATTCTCTTGGGTTTTCAAAGGTTGTCGTACGAGCGTTGTACGTAGGGTGACTATATAGCGCTTTGTACAACGACTGCGAAAGTTCACAAATTAACACGGTGTGTATACAAATATTAATCTAGAGGGGGGGTGAATAGATTTTAACTAATTTTCTCCCAATTTTCGTTTAAGGTCAATATTCCGAAAATGCCCTTAACAGTCAATATAAAAACAACAAGTGTAATATGGTGCGGAAATTAAATAACACTTGATGTATAAGTGGAAAACCCAACCACTGGGAAAAAGCCACGGGCTGTTTAGTGCCCCACACTAGAACCTCGAAATCCACTAATTGAAATGGAGTTTACAACCTATGTAGACCTCGTCTAACACACGGTCTATAACCCCCCACTTCTACCCCGCGGGCCTTTAAAAGTGGCTCTAGTCCATCTTGCTTGTGGCCTAAGCAACCTTAGCCAACAAGGCTTAAATTCTCAATGAAGAGATAATACAACCTATGTGAATATAAAAAAATACTCAATGCATGCAATAAGAGCTAGGCAACCCTATATGCTTATTTAGGATGATAATATGGAAACAAATGCAATCCTAGATATAAATGGCTAAATGACATATCAAATAGCTTAGATAACAATAGATTATAAAAACCTAGATAGCTATCACAATACAACACTGAATCATGTCATCACAAACAATTTCTATTTTGAATATAAGATATTAATCTAAGATCATTCAAATAATAAAAGAGATGCCTTGATAAATAAAACACTAAATATCAATGGATAAAAGTGAAGAACATACCAAGGGAAGTGTGATGACCAATACCCACTCAAATAAGCAAACTATCTATGTGAGAAGATGCTTAGATGATCTTTGATGCATATGTGTATGATTTGAGTGTATAAAAATGAGTTCTTGATTTGATTTTCACTCAAAAATCTCTCTTTTAAGTTTAGGGTTCTTTAGAGTCAGAGAACTGAGTTAGAGAAATGAGAAAGTGTGATATTTATAGACATCAAGAACAGGGCATGTGAAAAGACAATTTTGCCCCTGAAGTCACCATTCGACGGTTTCATTCTGCGGTCGTGGCCATAGAATTTAACCGCCGATTTGAACCCGAGAAGCAGGGGAACAAACGGCGACCAGATTCGTCGGTCAACGAAACCGCAGATCAAAACCAAAAATCAAACCGACCTAAAATATCTAATTCGGCGGTTTCATTCGGCGGTTTCATTCGGCGGTTTCGAAACCGCCAATTAAACCGCCGAACAGAGACCAAGGATAATAAATGCATCAGGTCAATTCGGCGGTTTCAATTCGGCGGCCTGGCCGCCGATCTTAACGGCAGATCCAATCCAGAGCTCTCTGGAATCAAACGGCGATTTCCATTCGGCGGTCATGGCCGCCGATTAAACCGCCGTTTCACCACTGAAGGTGAAACCAAAGGAGAAGCCAAGGGCATTCTCCGAAGGCAATCTTCGCGCAAAACCAAGCACATGATCGTGCAAGCGCGGATTTTTTCGAACATATTCGGGAAATGAATTACAAGACACTAAAACATACACCAAGAAATAACAAGCAAAGTGCTAGTGTGAAAAGTGACATTTGAAGAGAATGCACACAAAAGTAAAGCATACATATGCAAACATTACAAGTGAGTGTGTGCAACTAAATCTCTTCAATAAGAAAATAAGCACATAAGATATACCTTTTGAGTGCTTGTCCACCTTGAGGTCTTGAGAAGGGTCATTGAGCATGAACACCTATCACCTAAGCTACCCTTTACAAACAACCCCAATATGTGGTTTGCTCACGAAATAAGCCAATCAAAAACCAGGAATCCTTACAATCTCCCCCTTTGGCTATTTTGTGACAAAACCACCACTCACATTAATTCCTCACATCAAAATAGAAACTAAGGGTCTACAATGATTTTCTACAATACAAAGAGATATAAAAATAAATAAATCTCGAAGCCTTGAATGTCTTGTAGAACAATCAATCCCTGAAAACAAGGTTTCTATATTTTCCAATACACACAAATGTGAGATTAATCATGTGAGATAAGCCAAGCATATGCATTTACGAAAGTTAAGCACAACATCATGAATGTATGTGAATGCAATGCTCCCCTTCAATGGGTTAATCCCCCTCAATATGTAATCTCCCCAACATGCACAAATTGCCACAACAATTTAGCAACTCCTCTTACCACATTCTACTCCCCCTTTTTGTCATGATATAGGCAAAGGAGTAGTCCCCAACAAGGTCACTCATAGCAAAGAGAGATAGTAGCATACAAGATATTTGCATATTCATATAAGTCACTTATGCTACTCAATCAATTGGAGAGAAACGATGAAATTTATTTTGATAACATGTGTGAAATAAACATGCTTTGCATACAAGACATGTAGCATTCAAGTCCAAAATACAATGGTATTTGGCAAAGCAAATGACAAAGGTTTCTAATAAGAATTCAAACCAATTTCATCAATATCATGTGAGAAGCAAAGATATAGAGAATTTATTGATTTTCAATTTAATAAACACTATATCCAACTTTATAAGTGAAACATGGTATGAGCGACTTTGCACCCTATTTGATTTTTTCGGATATGAAACCCGTATGATAGTAGCCATGTTCAACAAATAACGAAAGAGAGACATTTGGATTGTAAAATCCTTTGACCGGATACAAGATCCTTTAATCAATTTGAGTCTCATTAGCTTTTTCACACAAGTTTTGCATTTAAGAATTATGCAATCATCAATTCATGCTTTTTCATTTGAGCATGTCATTAAGAATCATCATGTCATGGAAATAACTATAGGTCATTCAAATCATATTTCCTATGTAGATTTCCTAGTCCAAAAATGCATGTTTGAACATAAATATGACATGGATTGAAAACAAAACAAGGTTCGCACTTATTGAATAGAAAACATATATACATATGTGCAACCAAGCTTACTCAAGCAATCAACAAAGAAGCATAAGATCTTTAAAATATTTTGCATGCATCAAGTATGCAAAAACTCTCTTTGCTTGAGTTCCCCATATGGGGTCAAAAACCACCCTTCATCAATGAAGGTCAATAGGTCCTATAGACCTTCTAAGTCCATTAGACTCGGTTGAACCTATATGAGACTTGTTAGTCTTGTAGCAAGCGGGTTCATTAATTTTTCTTATCCACTTAGGTGATATAGATTTCTTCCTAGTAGATAAAGGTTCTAGAGATTTAGAAGTTAAAGGATCATGCAAATGAGTTTCTTCCTTTATGTGAACATGCATTCTAGCTCTAGCCTTTCTCTTTTCTATCATGCTTTTAACTCTACACATTTGAATGTAATAAAAGCAACTTGGTCTAATGTGACCATCAATTCCACAAAAATGACAAGTGGGAATAAAGTTAGGAATCATACCATTCTCGTGTGCATGCTTTGGTGCATTCCCATGTCGTTGTGGTTGTCTTGGTTGTTGAATTGGATCTCTCCATCGTTGTTGATAGCCGAGACAAGGTTGCTCACTCGATTGAGTTTGCATGATAGATGTCTCCCCTTTGTGGATCTTAGGTTGAGGGAAGTTAGCATGAGGAACTCTTTGAGCTTGAGGTTGTCTCCTTGAAGCTACCTTCACTTGTGCACTATGAGAGCATTGTCCTAGATCAATCTTCTTCCTAGGAGTTTGCACCGGTGAAGCCTCTTTCTTGCCTAAGCTCTTGACAAATATGGTCTTGTTAGGAGTGAGACTCCTTGTCTTCTTCAAAGCCAAGACCTCTTTTGTCACAAGGGCCTTTTCCAATACTCAACAAGTGGTTGAGTTTTTCCGTGCTAGAGGTCAACTTAGTGATCAAATATCTAGCATCTCTAAGTTCTCTTTTCAACCCTTCTTCATTCCTCTTAGACAAAGCTAGTTCATCTCTTAGCTTGTCTTCATCCTTCATGGATCTTACCACTTCACTACTCAAGTGGTCAACAAGTGTTGAAAGCCTAAGTTTCTCTTCCTTTAAACTTTGAATCTCTTTTTCATTCTCTACCCTAGAGCTTTCATAATCTTCAACATTGTCTTTAAGACCCATCATCTCCACTTGCTTACTTAAGTGGTTATTGTGTGATGAAAGTTCTAGATTTTCTTCCTCTAAAATCTTTAGCTTTCTTTTATCCTTCATCATAGAACTTTCACACTTGATTATAAAGTCATGAACATCCATTTTCTCTACATTTCCTTTTGTAGAGTTAGGTAATAAATTGTCAACACTTGAGTCATCTCCTATGTTCTCTAACTCACCAATGGAGTCATCTTCTTCATCAAGATCATCAAATTTGTCTCTTGATGAAGTAATGGACATATCCCAATGAGTAGCTACACCAACCACTTCAATAGCTACTTCTCCATCTCTTTCTTCTATTGGATCACTAGTCACAACATTCTTACCATCAACTTTATCTTCTACAAAAGTGGCTCCAAAAGTCGTATAGTTAATGGTAAGCCCATCATCACTTGATGACTTATCTCCCTCTCTGGAGTCATCACTATCACTCCATGTGGCGGCCATCACTTTTCCCGTCTTGTTCTTCAAATTCTCACAATCGGGTGAGATGTGACCTATACCTCCACATTCATAGCATTGGATCCCTTTCCTTTCACTATTCTCTTGCCTAAGCTCAAATCTCTTGAAAGGAGCCTTTTTCTACAAATCTTGGCCTTTTGATCCAAAACCATTCTTCTCGAACTTGACAAACTTTTTGAATCTTCTCAGTAACAAAGCTGTGTCTTCATCCGAGTCCTCATTTTCCTCCTTCTTAACCTTGGAGGCTTTCAAAGCAATCCCTTTTTTGCTTTTTAGGAGGTGAAGTTCTAGGACCCTTCCTAGACTCATAGGCGAGGAGTTTTCCAATTACCTCGCTCGGCTTCATGTCCTTATAACCAAAGTTTTCTTCTAAAGCCGTAACTTTCGATTCAAACCTAGTAGGGAGAGACCTCATGATTTTCTGCTCAACTCTTCTATCCGAATATGGATCACCTAGTTGATAGCTTTGATTGACAATATCCATCAACTTGACTTCAAAGTCATTGAAGCACTCGTCCTCCTCCATCTTAAGCAACTCAAATTGCGTTTGAAGGACTTGTAGCTTGGAATCCTTAACAACATCGGTTCCTTCGTGTGCAACCTCTAAGATATCCCATGCCTCCTTGGCTATCCTAGTGTTTTGAATCAGTTTGTACTTATTTTCGTCCATTGCACATAGAAGGGCATGCTATGCCTTCCTATTCCACTTTGAAGTCTCAAACTCTCCATTTGTCCAATCGGCCTTAGGCTTGAGTACTTTTTCTCCTCCACCAGTGGGAGTTATCATAGGAGGTGCATACCATCTTCAATTGCCATCCATGCCCTATCATGGATTTGACACACGTATGCCTCCATCTTGCCTTTCCATGAGGCATAATTCACGCCGGTGAGCAACGGTGGCCTCACACTTGACGCTCCCTCTTTGCTCATCCTTAAATCGCTCATCCTTAAATCACTCATAGTGTTTGGATGAATGCAAATGAGATGAATGCAAAATGTATGAAGAAATCAAACAATCACACACAATGCAATACACACCAAAAGTGATCAAGGATCACCTAAGTATATCTAGGAACCAGCTCTGATACCAATTGAAAGTTCACAAATTAACACGGTATGTATACAAATATTAATCTATAGGGGGGGTGGGGGGGGGGGGGGGTGAATAGATTTTAACTAATTTTCACCCAATTTTCATTTAAGGTCAATATTCCGAAAATGCCCCTAATAGTCAATATAAAAACAACAAGTGTAATATGGTGCGGAAATTAAATAACACTTGATGTATACGTGGAAAACCCAACCACTGGGAAAAAGCCATGGGCTGTTTAGTGCGCCACATTAGAACCTTGAAATCCACTAATTGAAATGGAGTTTACAACCTATGTAGACCTCGTCTAACACACGGTCTATAACCCCCCACTTCTACCCCGCGGGCCTTTAAAAGTGGCTCTAGTCCATCTTGCTTGTGGCCTAAGCAACCTTAGCCAACAAGACTTAAATTCTCAATGAAGAGATAATACAACCTATGTGAATATATAAAAATACTCAATACATGCAATAAGAGCTAGGCAACCCTATATGCTTATTTAGGATGATAATATGGCAACAAATGCAATCCTAGATATCAATGGCTAAATGACATGTCAAATAGCTTAGATAACAATAGATTATAAAAACCTAGATAGCTATCACAATACAACACTGAATCATGTCATCACAAACAATCTTTATTTTGAAAATAAGATATTAATCTAAGATCATTCAAATAATAAAAGAGATGCCTTGATAAATGAAACACTAAATATCAATGGATAAAAGTGAAGAACATACCAAGGGAAATGTGATGACCAATACCCACTCAAATAAGCAAACTATCTATGTGAGAAGATGCTTAGATGATCTTTGATGCATATGTGTATGATTTGAGTGCATAAAAATGAGTTCTTGATTTGATTTTCTCTCAAAAATCTCTCTTTTAAGTTTAGGGTTCTTTAGAGTCAGAGAACTGAGTTAGAGAAATGAGAAAGTGTGATATTTATAGACATCAAGAACAGGGCATGTGAAAAGACAATTTTGCCCCTGAAATCACCATTCAGCGGTTTCATTCTGCGGTCGTGGCCACAGAATTTAACCGTCGATTTGAACCCGAGAAGCAGGGGAACAAACGGCGACCAGATTCATCGGTCAACGAAACCGCCGATCAAAACCTAAAAAGAAACCGACCTAAAATATCTAATTCGGCGGTTTCATTCGGCGGTTTCGAAACCGCCAATTAAACCGCCGAACAGAGACCAAGGATAATAAATGCATCAGGTCAATTCGGCGGCCTGGCCGCCGATCTTAACCGCAGATCCAATCCAGAGCTCTCTGGAATCAAACGGCGGTTTCCATTCGGCGGTCATGGCTGCCGATTAAACCGCCGTTTCACCACTGAAGGTGAAACCAAAGGAGAAGCTAAGGGCATTCTCCGAAGGCGATCTTCGCACAAAACCAAGCACATTATCGTGCAAGCACGGACGTTTCCGAACATATTCGACAAATGAATTACAAGACACTAAAACACACACCAAGAAATAACAAGCAAAGTGCTAGTGTGAAAAGTAACATTTGAAGAGAATGCACACAAAAGTAAAGCATACATATGCAAACATTACAAGTGAGTGTGTGCAACTAAATCTCTTCAATAAGAAAATAAGCACATAAGATATACCTTTTGAGTGCTTGTCCACCTTGAGGTCTTGAGAACGGTCATTGAGCATGAACACCTATCACCTAAGCTACCCTTTACAAACAATCTCAATATGTGGTTTGCTCACGAAATAATCCAATCAAAAACCGGGAATCCCTACAGACTGTATAGCGCTTAAAAAATGTATCAAGTGTGGCACTGTACATAAGGTGACTATACAACGCCTGAGGACAAATTTCATCAGGTCTCAGATAGGCGCTATACATACAACACTTTGTACATCGCCTATACATCAACCCCTACACAAACATGCATCCTAATGCCTATCCTATCATAACAATTATCGAACAAGATGCAATCAATTAAAACATGCATGGAGAGAGTTCAAGAACATGAATGCACACATATAAAACACGCAACATACAAGAAGTATAGATATGCATGAGTTATGTGTATATGTAACTAAGTCTCTTCAATGGAAATAAGCACAAGTGTTTTATCTTTGTAGTGCTTATCATCTTGAGGTCGTGAGAGGGCCTTTTGTTGAGCTTGACCACCAACAATAAAATTCCTAAGCTACCCTTACATTTCAAACCCCAATTGTGGTTTGTCACCAAAATAAGTCAATCAAACTTGAGGAACTTACAATTATAATAATTCGGGTTTTAAGGGTGGGGGAATAACTCGAATTCATAACTTCGTGGCATGGGTGTGAGAGGCTTAACCTTTAGGCCAACCTTATATTGTCTATATTGTTGATAATGTTGATGACCATTTATTTTAAAAATATATATAGGCAGTAGTTTTTTTTTTTCTTAGCTTGATAACCCAAATTTGACTTTCTCCTATGACCATAATACCAAATTGGTGGAATTACCTAGGTGACAACCCATTTAATCCGTCCCTAATAAAATGACCATTAAATGAGAAAATTGTTTTGAAATGGTCATTTTTGGTGAACAATGTGACAGAAATAACTATTATGTCACACTCTATAAAATGGTTATTTTCGTCATTTTGAAATAAATTTATCATATAATGGTCATTTAGATAGTGTCTAACCAAATGAGTCGCCATTTAATTCCAATTCTTTTTTGTTTAGGGATGGCAATGGGGCAAGTTCAGGGCGGAGTGGGCCTCCCTGCACCCCGCCCCATTTATTTTTTGAAAACCCATCCCCTCATAAAACCCCTCAATAGATGGAGCGAGGTAGGGCGGGGTGGGGTATGCTTTCCCCATCCCCACCCAATTTAGCCCATTTAACCCATTTATCTAAAAAAATTTAAAAAAATGTTGTCAAAAAAATATTTTAATATTATTAAAATAATAAACATATATCCCATTATCCCAATGAATAATATAAAGTAATTAAAAACTATTGAAAATCATCTTATAAATATAAATCTCAAAACTAAACAAATAAATTCAATAATTTTAAAATATAAATATTGAACTAAATAATAAAATAAATATATATTATATTTTAAGAGGGGCGGGGCAAGGCGGGGATTATAAAACCCATCCCTGCCCCATATCCAATGCGAGTTTTATTATCTATCCCTATCCCCGTCCAATCACCACCAAATTGAAACTCATCGCCACCCCATAAGTGCAGGTCCCCGCGGAGCTCCATCCCCGCTGGTTATTTTGTCATCCCTATTTTTGTTAAAGTAGTTGCTAGTAGAATAGTATAATTTTATTTTATTTTCATTTATTGATGCTTTTAATGCCTTTTAGATATTCATTTGGAAGATCTACAGATACAATGTCAACTTGTGAGATGCACTTGTTTTGTCAAATATAATTATTTAAAAATTTAAAATAAGAAGCTATCATAGGGAGGTTGAGAATATGCTGTTTGTATAATATAATGATGTAACATGATAATATATGATAATAGTCTGATTTGATTTATTATTAATATTAAATATTTTAAAAAATAACATTAAATATGTAACACATAATGCTTACTTACAAGAACAATCTATTTTTATATTATATAATATGATAATATGAATATATCAAAATAATAATAAAAATTATTAATAACATTAACCTTACTAGACATGCATAGAAGACATTTTATCAAACACAATGTGTGTGTGTCTCCGGTCGGTTCATAACACACAATTGAAAATCATTCAATAAGAGATCAATCTATTAAAAGCAATAACTACTCTAAAACATCCATACAAATTCACAATTGCACATAATGGATAAATCAAAGGTTAATATATATAAAGTCAAGGGTGAGGTTTCATCAAGTCCTAGCACTAGAAATTTAGCTCATATTACAAAAGTAAGCCATACAACATATATGATCAAATGAATACATGGCTATATAATGAAAATGAAAGAGATAAAGTTGTAGAGAAAACTATTTAGAGTAGATTTCTCTTTTTCCTTTGCTCTTCTTCTCCTCCAAACTCTTTCAATTCCTTATTGCCTAAAAACAAGAAGTGATCATGGATTTGATTCAAAGTATGAGGTGGATTGTGTAGGATTTTAGTAATGGTGATGTAGGAAAATGACTAGGTGAATATTCTTAGGTAGGAAACTGGTCCTTTTGTAGAAAAATAGCAAATGAATATATAAGGAGATGAATTAGGTCAGGGGCAAGGGAGTAATTTCCTTAGACAAAACAAATTCAGGGCAAAAAGGTGACCTTGGGGCGATCTTGTTGAGCTCGCCTTAAGGTCGCTTTAATGAGTGATTTATGAACCCGAGCCAATAGTGACCTTGAGGCGATCTTGGTTGGGCTCGCCTTGAGGTCGCCTTTTTGCTCTGTTTCAAGGGGCTAGACCTGAGAAGATAGTGACCTTGTGGCGACCTTGGTTGGACTCCCCCTGAGGTCGCCTTTGGGCATGTTGTGGAAGGCTGAACCTGAGGCCAAAGTGACCTTGAGGCGACTTTGAGTGGGCTCGCCTTGGGGTCACCCTTGTGCTTTGTTTTTGAAGGCTGAAAGTGAGACGATAGCGATCTTGAGGCGAGCTCACCTTGGGGTGGCCTTTGTGCATTACTTGCCTTTTTTTCTCTTCATTTCAACTATGTTTAAGACTATTAAGCTCTAAAACTAACTTGACCCTGCACTACTTATTTAAAGCGTTAGAAACATGGTTTTACCCGAGAAACGAACACAAAAAGATATGGAAATGGGGTTACACAAGGTGTAGAAGTGAAGCAATCAAATACCCCAAAACCAATCTTTTGGTCGTCCTGGAGCAAAACCAAATCAAACAAACAAAAAGAAAATAAAATAAAGAAAATAAAAAAATAAAGCACCGCTATCATGGGCGACACGATGGAACTTGACATGTTTCATAGCCTTTTAAAGCCCTAGGTGATCCCTAGTGGACGAGTGAAGTCTCGTGAGGGTTTACAGAACGATACCCACAAACGTCTTTCATGCTGAGCTAACTATAGAGAGAGATGCAATAAGGGGCAGACCGGATTGAGGCATATACATGCTAAGACCCTTAATATAAAGCTTGGAAAGTGCAAGCTAAGGTGCTATATTGCAATTCCATACTTCCTAGTGCCACTGTTTCCAAATCCTCCAACCTCTTTTTCTTTGATAGTAACTCCTTCAAGGAATTCATGTATTTTGGCATTTGTGACAAAGCTTTCATGAATGGTATGTTGATGTGAAGATTCTTGAAAGTCTCTAAAAACTTAGAAAAGCCTAGAGCATCTTTGTATTTTTTAAGTCTTTGGGAGTAAGAGATATGTGGCACATAAGCCTTGACTTGGGGTGGAGGAGGAAAATCAACGATGTGGTAGGCACTTGACCTTGATTAAAATTCTTCTTCTCTTCTATAACCTCTTATTCAACAATACACTCCTCTTTTTCAACAACTTCTTCATCCTTCCCAAAACCTTCTGGCAATTCAACATCTCTTCCACTTCTCAATGAAATAGCATTGCATTGTTCTTTTGGGTCGACCACTGTGTTGCTTGGTAATGCCCCTTGCTGCCTTCCTTAGATCGCCCTCGCCAATTGCCCGACTTGCGATTCTAAGTTCTGAATGGAAGCTTGAGAATGTTAGGCCACTTGGTCAATCTTCAAGTCAAGCTTCTTCAAAGCCATGTCTTGAGTTTCCGTTCTTGTGTCCAACTTGTTCATATATTTGGAGAAGATGTCCTCTAGGTTAGGCTTTCTTTCTCCTTGATTGTTTGAGAGTTGGTTAGGGTAGTTTTGTTGTTGTTAAGGTAGTTGGAATCCGGGGAGTTGTCTTTGGTTGAGGTTTTGTTATTGTTGGGGTTGATTGTCTTTCCATGAAAAGTTAGGGTGGTTTCTCCACCTCGGGTTGTAAGTGTTTGAAAAGGGGTTGTTTTGAGGATTTTGGTTGGCATTTTGTTGGTTGATGGGATTTTGGTAATTCCAGTTGTCATTTTTATGGTTGATGAGATTTGGCAGTTCCGGTTGTAGTTTACAAAGGAGACTTGTTCTGTTGAACCTGAAGCAAACAAGATTCCAACTTGACAGTCCATGCTAGAGTGTGGCCCCAAATAGCACTCATATGAGGCTACTTGCACATTACTAGGTCTTGCACTTATCTTGTTCACTTGTTTTGTAAGTGCCACCAGTTGAGCCTTCACACTTGTTAACTCATCCACTTCTAGCAAACTCGAAACCTTTCTCGGTAATTGCCTTTTATTAACCCAATGGCTATTGTTGAGTGTCGTTTCTTCTAGGAGATCGTTGACTGCATCCATTGATTTGTTCATTAGAGAGCCTCCAACGACTGCATCTACCAAATTCCTCGTTGACATTGTGATTCCTTGGTAAAAAGCTTGCAAAGTCTGCCACTTTACAAGACTATTGTGAGGACATCTCCTAATAAGTTCCTTAAATCTCTTCCAAGCTTCATAGAGACTCTCGTTCTCAAATTGTGCAAAAGAGGTGATCTCATTTCTAAGGCAAGCAACCTTCCTAGGAAGGAAATACCTATTCAAAAATGCTTGAGCCAATTGATCAAACGTGATGATCGAATTTGGAGGTAACGAGTTCACACACCTTTGCGTCATTTCTCAGAGAGAATGGGAACAACTTCAACTTAATAAAATCTTCGGGAATTCCATCGTACTTGAAAGTGTCACATATCTCACTGAAGCTTTAAAGATGCATGTTCGGATCATCATTTGGTAACCCATTGAACTAACAAGTAGTCGCAATCATCTGAATGACCGATGCCTTTATCTCAAAGGATTTTGCCCCAATTGTTGGTCAGTGAATGGACGACATATTTTGCTTAACTCTAGGAATAGTGTAATCCTATTGTAGGGAAAAATATACCCGCAGCGGAAGCGAGACAAAAAAATAGTTATTTAGTAGCTTTTAAAAATTTTCCTTTTATGAACCTTAAACCCTTTTAATCAATTAAAGATATATAATATATATATAACAAAAGATTAATACCTCTTGTCGCATGATCCGATTGACTTACGTCGATGGTAATCCGTAAGATCTTCAATCCTAGCACGAACGTGGATCACCTAGGAGCGTGGTCTCCCTTTCTTTGAATTGCAAACCTGTGATCGGATATAACAAACTTTTCTTTTATTCGTTAGTCACAAAAACAATCAAAAGAAACCTAAGATTATTCCGGTCACTTTTGAGTTCTCAATCTTAAGATCGAAACTCGCGTGAACCTAGATCGATGTAGTATTCACAAGCTTATTGATGAATTAGCAATAGAATACCATCAAAGAATAATCTATGTTTCTTTTTGTTTTAGTAGAATAAAAGCTATCTTTCTATGAGTTGAGAAGAAGAAGAAAAATAAAATTCTGCACACCAAAATCTAGGTATGGCCGAAAATTATAAGTATCCTTATATATGTGGCCAAAAATTTTCTCTTTCTTTTTGCACTAGGGTGGCCGAAATCTCTAGTCCAAAATAAACTAGGGTTGCCGCAATCCTTAACCAAAAAAGAGTTCGAATTGCACCCTAATTCCTATTTTGTTTAAGACTTCCAAACCCTAATCAAACTCATAAATCTTTTATTCCTTATTTGACTAAAATAAAAGACTTCTTATTTGATTAAATAAATAAAATTATTTATTTATTTCCTTGTCAAACAAGTCTTTTAATTTAAGTATACTACTACCAATAGTATACCAATAGGAATCATATTTCCTAATCAGAAAAGATTTGTTTCTTAATTAAACAATTAATTAATTCTTATTTAATTAAATAATGAAAACAAAATAATATTAAGGTTATTTAACCACCTTGCCGCCCCATATAATAATATTGGGCCAAATATTATTTTCTTATTTCATTAAATCCATAGGACTTTAAATAAAAAGCCCACATGTGAACTAGACTCATTCTTACTAAAAGAAACAAGCCCACATGTCATCCATTAATATATAAATATAATTGAGCAGCCCATTACATAAATAATGTGCAAATTATATTCTTAATATATTAAATGCAATTCTAGATGGACCCTAAATTGGTCCGGTAGAGTATATCAAGTGATCCATACAAGTCCGTGTGGATTGGGGATCTTGGCGGGCTATCTAAATTTAAGCTTCAATAGACATAACCTAATCACAATCAACAAATGATTCACTTAGGTCCGATCCATTAATTTTAACTCATTCCACTAAAGAGCTAAAATTGAACTCTTAAATAAAGACAGAACAGGAAGATGTTTCTGTAGGTACCCAGGTTTACAGATTGCGCAGCGGAAGGGTTTTTAAAAAATTTTATGCAATCATAAACTAAACCTATTTGTACAGTAATAATCGAAAACAATTAAAGAAGGTGAAACGATTTCATACCTACGTAGGAGGCTCCTTCACTTTAATTCGATCTGCTGCTGATTTGAACCACTTGATCTTCCTCGCTATCTCCCGGAACTGGTAACAGCGTGTGGGCGCGTCACAGTATTCAGGAACCTATAAGGAGGTAGAAGAGAAGAACACAAAAACAACCCCTTGCTTTGTTGTAGAAGAAGTTCGGCCACCAATTTTTTTCAAACAAAAAAATAAAAAATTAAATTCTTTTATTTTTCTTTTTCATTGTTGGCCGCCCCTTTCTTGTTCTTCTTCTTTATTGGTGTTGCCTTTGTTTTGTATCTGATACAAAATCAATCAATAATTCATCCCCTTTAAAAAAATATATCATATATATATTTTAAATTTAAACTAATTAATAAAATCTTTTTAGATATCGAATATCTTTTAAAGATATTAATTAATTAATTTGATTTAATTTGAATTCAAACTCTTTTAAATTCAAATTTAAATATTTAATTAAATGAAAATAAAATAATCAAATTATCTTTTCTTCATTCAAAATTAAATATCGATCAACACCCTCCATCTAATGATTAATTACACAATTAAATAATCTAATTATTTAATTAACATAATCATTAATATTTATTAATTGAATAATCACATTATTCAATTAATTCCCGAATAGACACGTGTCACTTTTGTAACACAATTAATTGGACAATCCAATTAATTAACTGTGACCCTTGTTACCTAAATTGATCAGGCTAGCAAGGGGACCTAATGGACCCACAGTATTTTGAGCTCCAATAATCCTTAGAAATAATTAATTAAACTCTTTAATTAATATTTCATGATTATTAACTTCGGTGTTATTCCACTAAAAACCCGAAGTTGCACTCTCTCAACTGTAGACGTTTTTACACAAACCAACAATTCTTGGTGTCCATCGATATAGCTATTACATATGGTATAATCCTCCACAGGTAGTTCATAATTAGAGCTGGGTCATAATGTCCGTTATACCCCTCTAATTATATCTTTCCATTAAGTACTATTGATTCTCTAATGAACAATAAATCCTACATTCCTTACGGAATTAGGAGAGCGCTCATATTGTTCAAGCCCCGAATCAACCCTTAAGGGAACTACTATCTACTTCTCACAAGAAGGAGTGGATTCCACTATTGTGTGCAGACCTTCCCAGCCACAAGCCAAACCGTGATCCCAACATACGGAGCATATTGATCAGGAATGCAACTCCGACCTCACCCATGGTATATCAAAGACCACGATCTAACCTGAAGGAGTCGATAAGACACTCAGGATTAAGATCACCCACATATAGCCATCATTTGTTGATATATATGAATCTCATCATGTAACGGATATTGGTGAGAGATTTATATAGATCATGGCCCAGTCCTATATGATCACATCATACAAGGTGCCTCCATTCTCATATCTCCATATGAATGATCTAGGATAAGATCACCATACATTACGGAATGGACCGCAGCTATAGATTGACCACAAATAAAGTACCCAGCTTTATTTGCTATCTACGGACTCTTTAGATTGCTCGTTTCAAACTGAATCCATCTTTATATGACATTCATATACTCGGTTTGAAATTACATCCGGCAATCTTGGATGTTAAGTACACATGTTATTATAAATGTATGAGATAATTTTAATGAATAAACTACTTCTTTTATTTATATTCAATTCACATTTACAAATTACAAGCTTTAGGGCAAAAACCCCAACAGTTTCCTCATTCATACCCTAGACAATCATATTGGAGATAGTGTATCCTCGTGATTAATATCAGTAATCGCCAAGAGTTCATAGACCGCCTATAACTCTCCAAGTTACCATATTTACTCATATGACCACGTTTTGAACTTGGATATTTTGACTTGTCCAGAAGCCATGTTTTCAATAGACACTATCGAAAACTCAACGTTGAGATTTAATATCCAATTACCTCAAAACATCCATGTGATGATATTATACTCTCATTCGATAAATGGAGCCACGATGTCCATATCTATAAATGAAGTCCTCTATCGATTAACAAATGAATATCACCAAACTATCGAGGATAGACTATGCGATATAATTGTACTCATTTAGAGCTCAAATGATATCACTTGCAACCAAAAGTCCATCATTTATCTCAGGATTAAGATAGACTCTCTGATTGTCCTGATAATGAAATTACTTTTATCTACTGACGGTTATAGATAAAGTATTTCATTGTGATCCTGTTCAATGCACCCAGTGCACTAGATTCTTTTGCTCGAAGACACTCCGATGATTTTAGACTCATCATATCTCATTTGATCCCACTCAAATGCTAGCAAAATAATTCTACAACTTTAACAAGATAAAGGTGCCCAACCTTTAACTTAAGTTGTGAACAATATTTAAGACTAACTAAAGAATTGTGTCTACCACATACATATCCAGATGTACGAACAATTCTTCTTTTCTCATAGTCTTTAGACCTTATGATTATTTACTTTGACAATTATTAAACTATAAATGCTATAAGATTTGTTTAAACCAGAAATCACTTTATTAATACGAAAAAGATTGTTAATTACAACATTACACTCTTGCTATTGAGCATAATCCTAACACCTATAGAGTGCGTTCAGCTTCATTCTCATCACCCAACTGGTCTTGGTTCGCCATAGGAGGCATTTCCCTCTGATTCTGATTTGCCACATGAGGCAAACCCCTCTGTTCTAATAGTGCATTCAGATCTTCCATCTTTGCTCTTCTCACCCTTGTCCCTTGTCTATTTCTTAGAGCTAATCTCTCACTTTCAAGGTCAAAGTCCAAAAAGCGAAGACTTTGGCTTTTCATGCGCAAGTGCATGCAAGAGCAAAAGTACCTATGAAGAGAATTCACAAACTAAATCAAAAAGTTCAAATTAGCAAAAAACTAACTAGTATCGATATCAATCGTTTCGCTCAATCCCCGGTAACGGCGCCAAAAATTGACCACTCCTTATTGACACTCGCAATCGTACGAGGTTGGAGAGTAGTACACTAATAAGAAGGGGTGGGCGTTTAATGGATCGATTCACTTTTCGAGTGAATTGATAAAAAACTGATACTATTCAATTTTTAAACTTGACCAGTTCAGTTCGTTTTTTTTTTTTTTTGGGCCTATTGGGCCAAATTAATGGGCTTTAATTTTTAAAATCTGCCATGGTTTGAAAAATTGTTTGAAAAATTGAAAAAACACAAGTGTTTCATATTTTGGGCCACTTTGGCCGAATATGATTAAATTTAACCTTAAATCCAGCATATCAATAATCAAAACAAAGCATAAAAGTGAATAAGATAAAATGAATCCCCAGAATTACATATCATAACAATAAACACAAGTGGTAATCAGTCGATGAAGATGATGGAGGGATCGCAGCAACACTCATCAATAAGGCAGCAGCAACAACAAGCAGCCAGACTACAACAACAACAAGTCAACAACATATTATTCATGAAATTCAAATATTATCTTGTTAATATACCCAACTAAATTGGAAACTAGGATTAGAACTTAAACTTATGAACTTGTAAATTGTAATGTGTTTATTATTGGGTTTTTATATCAAATAAAAGGAAGACTTCACATTATATTGTATTTAGTAATATACTAAAAACAATATACTTAGTAATACAATTCCTTAGCTAATAAGAACTGTAAACTTATTCAATTGATTCAACTCTATTTGAAAATACAATATATATTTAGTTTAAATTATAACGCGAGAACTTTGTGTTCACAACCAAATGATGAAGACAAAATCAAATAATATATGGCTCTAAACTTCTAATTAATTATTGTAGTTTGAAATGAAAAAATGTTAAAGAGAAACCATTCAAATCCCAACAAACATGATAAGTCAAGACATCTTGCAAGTACATATATATGTATATATACCTCCTAGCAATAGCAACAATAGTAGCTATGTAGTGGAGTCTCACATGCTTAGCAATGAACTTGAACTCTCTGCAGAAACCAAAGAATAAAACAATCAAGTATGAAAATAGTAATAGTGATTTCACATAAAGAAACTTTGGGAATAAAAAAACTGAAAACTTCTGCTTAGACGTTTCAACAAATCTTCAAGTATGAATTTATGCCTCTAAAATACAGATATGTCATATCATTATAAGAGAACTATTTCAAAACTCACGAAATATTTATAAAGATTTCATGATAAATTAGTGAAATTACAGATATCAGATATCTGTAATTTATAACTCACGAAATATTTACAAAACTCATGAAATATTTAAAAATACTATATTACATATCTCAGATATTTGTATTGTTTGACTATTCCTTTTTAGAGATTTATCAAGTATGCAGATTTATCAACAAGTATGTAGATTTATCAAGTTGATATTGGAGAGAAACAATCGATCTAGAGAAAAAATAGAGAGAAATAAAATATTTGAGAGATTAGAAGAGATTTTGTTTAACCAACCTAAGCAAAAATGACGAAGCAGAGAAACGGCAGACCAGGACGGCGGACGAGAATGAAGGTCGAGGATGGCGGACAGTGTAGACGAGCAGAGATATGGATTTGAGAGATCTGGAGTTGAGAGAATTTAGGGTTAGGGAAAGAGGAAAAGAGGCAGAGGCGACCAAAGGAATAGAGGATTCGTTTTAGGCATTTTTTTTTGTATAAGCTAGTCCTCGGTTCGGTTCCCGGTTTGAACCATAGAATCAAAAACTGAACCGGGAATTCTGGTTTTTTAAAAAACAAACCATACTGAATCGGTATACATAGAAAAAAAAAAAACCATTGGACCGGTTCGGTTTAATGGATTTTTGCCCACCTCTACTAATAATAAAGTTTGTTCCTGACAAAGATTGAGTGATTAATTACTGAAATTGATTAGCCTAATTGTTATTCAAACAAGCAATAAAAGAAGGGTTTCATAATTGAATTCTTCAAGCAAGTTAAATTAAACTACTCAAAAGGATTTATGCTATTGTGGTAAGTAAATAACAAGAAATGAAATCAACTGTAATATCAAAGGGAACGATGCTAAGACCGGACTCCACCCCACCTTCTCCTAATTCCTTTTTATACTCACTTGCATACCCAATCTATGCTCATGCAATTTGTAGACTCATGCACTCAATTGTTAACCTCTACTCTCAGTTGAGTTATAGAGATTTCACCCAAAACACACTTTAGCCTATCTCTCGATTACCTCAGAATATATGTATGAGTTTAATAAGAACATTGGCACATTAAAAGGAGCTCTATACGCTAGCCTCGGCTGGTCTACCTTACTAGACATGTGAAACAAATAACAGTGTGTTTTAATATTATCTAGGGGGTGGGGGGTGAATTGATTTTAATTAGATTATTACCAAATTTTTGCGATTAGTCAATTATATGAAAATAACCCCTAAACTAGTCAATTCAATAAATCAAGCATAATAGTGCGAAAATTAAAAGACACTTGATTTTTACGTGGAAACCCTCAATAGGGAAAAACCACGGGTTGTTATGTGCACCATATACGAACCTCGAATCCACTAATTGCAATGGTGTTTACAACCTAGGTTGACCTCAACCTCTCACAGTCTATAACCCACCACTACTACCTACATGCCTTAAAAAGTGAACCTAATCCAATTACTTGTGGCCTAAGCAACCTTAGCCACAAGACTTACTTCTCAATGAAGAGATTAAATAGCCTATGTGAATATAAATGATATCCAAAATGCAAATAGAGGTAGGAAACACTAAATGCTTATCTAGGATTATAAGATGACAGTTAAATCACTCCTATATATCAAATGCTATATGACATGGCATAAAGCTTAGCTAACTTAGATTAAATAATCCAAGGTATAGCTATCACAATCAGTGTTGCAAAAGTCCCCGCCTAGGCCCGCCTAGTCGGCGTCTAGGCGCTAGTCGGAGCTCTACTGCTGCGATTTCAAAGCAGTCGGCCAGATTAGGCGGAAAGAGGGAAGTCGCCGCCTAGTCGGAGTAAGTCGGCAGTGAGGCGGTATGGTCGGTCAAACCGATGTTGACCGACTTGTGCTACAAACTTCATCGTTTTATTAGGTTTCATTTAAAAAAAATTGAAATTGGTTCAACAAAGAAGAGAGAGTGAGAGACCATTCGCAAATCGCAAATCGCAAAACCAAAACAGCTCTGTCGCCATCGCCGTCCAGCTCTTAGCCGTCGCCATCGCCGTCCAGCTCGTCGCCGTCGCCGTCGCTGTCATCGTCGGCCTCCAGTTCTTCTTCTTCACCGTTGCCTTCATCATCGCCGTCGAACTGGTCTTCTACCTCGCAAAATCTCACTCCTCTCACAAAATCTCATCTCTGTTTTGTCGAATCTCATATCTGTTTTGTTGAATGGCTGATCTGATAACTTGATATATTTAATAAATATTATTTAAATTATTGAGTGTGTTGCTTTATTAACTTGTACATTGTGTTTGTGCATTGATTACTTGTACATGTAGTACAAAGTTTGTGTAGTACAAAGTTCAAACTGATTGTACTATAATAGTATAATTCTATAAACATAAAAAAATATATATATAAACATTTAAACTATATTCAATATATGAAAATAATTAAAATATGTGAAATATTATGGTATTTATTGAATTACAGGAAAAAAATACTTTAAAAAAAAATTCCGACCAGCTGCCGGCTTGCTGTCGGTCGACCGATGACCGACTTTCGACCATTTGTCTAGTCCCCGACTAGTGCCCGATTAATCCCCCTAGGCGCTAGGCGGTGGGTCGCCGCCCGACTAGCACCTAACGACTTTTACAACACTGATCACAATACATCACTCAATCAAGACAACACATAAATCTCTATCTTGTATTTAGAATATATTCTAAGATCATACAAGTAATAAAAGAGATGATTTGATAAGAAAAACACAAAGATTAGATGAAATTAGTGAAAACCTTACCAAGCAAGATGTGTTGTTGAAAACCCATGTATAAATGCATCCTATATGGTCATTGTAGGGAAAATACACGTGGCGGAAGTGAAAATAGGTTTAGTATAGTTCAAATTTTTTTCCTTAAAAATGAACCTTAACCCCTTGATTAATTAACATATAATAAAAGTATCGTACCTTTGTAGCGTGATCCGATTGACGTTGCGTCGATGGTAATCTGCAAAATCTTATAATCCAATCACGAACGTGAATCACCTAGGAGCGTAGGCTCCCTTTCTTTGAATTGTGTACCTGAGGATGGATAACAAAAAACTTTTTCTTTTTCATTAGTCACAACAACCTTCTTGAGAAAAACGAAGAATGTTCGGTCATTTGTGAATTATCAATCTATTGATTGAAAATCGCATGAACCTGATCAAGCCAAAATTAGTATGATTTTTGCCCTCATTTCCGATTCTTTTTGTTTGATTCTCGGGCATTTCCCCGTGTTTAATGGTGTTAAATTGAGTGTTTCAGATTTTATCAGGTTTCAAGAGCAATTGGGATGAAGTGAAGGACTTGTGTGCAAAATGGCTCACAAATGGGAAGAAACAGGGCATTTTCGCCACTTAGACAAGAGGAGGTCACTACATGGGCACCATGGCGACAGAGGATTATTCAGAGCCTCAGAAGGTCGCCATTTGGTCGCCATTTGGTCGCCATGGTGACAGAAAGTATCTAAAAGCATCAGGTGGGTCGCCATTTGGGGTCGCCATGGCTACCCACCCTTACAAGTGGCGACCTCAATCTTCAAAGGCAAGGTCGCCACTTATAGTCACCATGGCGACCTTGATGTGCAAGTGGCAACCTCTTTATATTTTGAGGGTCGCCACTTATGGTCACCATAACGACCTTGATGTGCAAGTGGCGACCTCCACACCATTTGCTCATGGTCGCCACTTGCTAGATGGCGAAAAAGATGGTTTTGATGAAGACCTTTGCTTCTAATCGTTTTACGCACCAGGGTCGCCATAGCGACCAAATAGCAAACTTGGCGCCACATCAACGAATCAAACAGTTATCAGTACATGTCCAAGAGTGTGTAAAAATAGATCGGCCTTCCATCTTTATCATCAGCAGATCTTGAGAGAAAAGAGCACGAATTTACATCTTTGGAGATCTAGCTTTCTCATCCATGGCACACCATTCCTCATCCTCCATTTCTCTCCTTGAACTCATCTAATCCCATCCAAACCTCAACACAAAGCCTTGATTCCTTCCCTACATCATTCCTATCCCACCATTTCTCTACCCAAATTCCTTTGTCACTTTCCACCAAAACACCCACATTTCAAGACATATCATCTACTTCCATTCCTTGCATTTAGGAGCATAGAGGAGAAGAAAGATCAAGCTTAAAGAAGGTGACCTAAGGGTTATTTCCTTACTATTTACTTCTTTTCATTTATTGCAAATATGTGTAACTAAACCCCTAATCTAGGGGATAGATTTAAGGATCACTTGGTTGTGGGTTTTAGCTTAGCTTGTAATGAATCTCTTATGTGTTCTATTCATTCAAATTAATAGATTCTATTCATTATGTAATTGACTTGTATATCACTTGTTAATTGCAATCTTGAGTGGAGTAATTTGTTATATATTCATATGTGGATTGACACTCCTTGTGTGATTAAGAACCTATTGAATAGGATAGATTAGTGGTGGGCATATCTGTTGGAACCCAGGGTTACAGATTGCGTAGCGGAAATGTTTTTTTTTTTTTTTTTTTATGCAATCATTAAGTAAACCTATTTGTACAGTAATAATCGAAAACAATTAGAAGGAGAAGAAACTATTTCATGCCTACGTAGGAGGCTCCTTCACTTTAATATGATCTACTCCTGATTTGAACCACTTAATCTTCCTCGCTATCTCCCAGAACTGGCAACGGCGTATAGGTACGTCACGGTAGTCAGGAACATGTATGGAGGTAGAAGAAACAACACAAAACAACTCTTGCTTTGTGTATGGAGAATTCGGCCAACCTAGGATGAAATCAAATCATAAAATAAAATCAAATAAAAACCTTTTTTTTTTCTTTTTTGCCGCACCACCTTCTTTTCTTCTTTTAATGTTGTTTGCTGCTTGTATGTATCAGATACCACAATTCAAAAAATCTTTTTAAAATCACATATCAAATATATATATATTTTAAACTTAAACTAATTAATAAAATCTTTTTAGATATCGAATATCTTTTAAAGATATCGAATATCTTTTAAAGATATTAATTAATTTATTTGATTTAATTTGCATTCAAAATTCTTTTAAATTCAAATTTAAATATTTAATTAAATGAAAATAAAATAATCAAATTATTTTTTTCTTCATTCAAAATTAAATATCAATCAACACCCTCCATCTAATGATTAATTACACAATTAAATAATCTAATTATTTAATTAACATAATCATTAATATTCATTAATTGAATAATCACATTATTCGATTAATTCCCGAATAGACACGTGTCACTTTTGTAACACAATTAATTGGACAATCCAATTAATTAACCGTGACCCTTGTTACCTAAATCGATCGGGCTAGCAAGGGGACATAATGGACCCACAGTATTTTGAGCTCCAATAATCCTTTAGAAATAAATAATTAAACTCTTTAATTAATATTTCATGATTATTAACTTCGGTGTTATTCCACTAAAAACCCGAAGTTGCACTCTCTCAACTGTAGACGTTTTTACACAAACCAATAATTCTTGGTGTCCATAGATATAGCTATTACATATGGTATAATCCTCCACAGGTAGTTCATAATTAGTGCTGGGTCATAATGTTCGTTATACCCCTCTAACTATATATTTCCATTAAGTACCATTGATTCTCTAATGAACAATAAATCCTACATTCCTTACGGAATTAGGAGAGCGCTCATATTGTTCAAGCCCCGAATCAACCCTTAAGGGAACTACTATCTACTTGTCATAAGAAGGAGTGGATTCCACTATTGTGTGCAGACCTTCCCAACCACAAGCCAAACCGCGATTCCAACATACGAAGTTATTGACCGGGAATGCAACTCCGATCTTACCCATGGTATATCAAAAACCACGATCTAACCTGAAGGAGTCAATAAGACACTCAGGATTAAGATCACCCATATATAGCCATCATTTGTTGATATATATGAATCTCATCTTTTAACGGATCTTGGTGAGAGATTCATATAGATCATGGCCGAGTCCTATATGATCAAATCATATAAGGTGCCTCCATTCTCATATCTCCATATGAATGACCTAGGATAAGATGTATATTACGGAATGGACCGCAGCTGTAGATTGACCACAAACAAAGTACCCAACTTTATTTGCTATCTACGGACTCTTTAGATTGCTCGTTTCAAACTGAATCCATCTGTATATGACATTCATATACTCTATTTGAAATTACATCTAGCAATCTTGGATGTTAAGTACACATGTTATTATAAATGTATGAGACAATTTGAATGAATAAACTACTTCTTTTATTTCTTATTCAATTCACATTTACAAACTACAAGCTTTAGGGCAAAAACCCCAACAATCTTCCACTTGCACTAAAGCATGTGAGACATGTCTTGTAAACCTAGACTCTCCAGGTGACCCGTAAACACTTTAGCCGGTAAGGTCTTCGTAAATGGATCAGCATGATTGTCCTGTAATGCTACCTTGGTCACAGTCACTTCTCCTCTCTGCACTATCTCTCTGATGAGATGATATTTCCTTTCTATATGCTTACACCTCTCTTGTGGCTTCTTGGTTCTTTGGAATTAGCCACATCACCACTATTATCACAATAAAGTGTGATGGGCTTATCCATATCTGGAACAACTTCTAGATCACTCAAGAACTTACGGAGCCAAACAGCCTCTTTAGCAGCTTCACAAGCGGCTACATATTCGGCTTCCATGGTGGAATCAGCAATACAAGATTGCTTAACACTCCTCCACACAATGGCTCCACCACCAAGAGTGAATACTGATCTAGAAGTGGATTTCCTAGAATCCTTGTCTGACTGAAAATCAGAATCCGTATATCCTAACAGGATTAAATCCTGTCTAGAATACACTAGCATATAGTTTCTCGTTCTCCGAAGATACTTGAGAATAGTCTTGACAGCAACTCAATGATCTAATCCCGGGTTGGACTGGTATCTGCTGGCTACTCCCACTGCGAAGCAGATGTTTGGTCTCGTGCATAGCATAGCATACATAAGACTACCTACTGCTGACGCATAGGGAACACGTCTCATGTCCTCAACTTCTTGAAGCTTCTTAGGACACTGTTCCTTAGACAAGTGAACTCCATGCCTAGAAGGTAAATTACCTTTCTTGGAGTTCTGCATCAAAAATCGCACAAGAATTTTATCGATATACGATGCATGAGATAGTGCTATAAATTTGTTCTTGCGATCCCTTATAAGTTGGATCCCTAGAACATAACTTGCCTCTCCCAAATCTTTCATTTGGAATTGGCTGGTCAGCCAGCCCTTTACATCAGACAATACTCCCACATCGTTCCCAATGAGTAGGATGTCATCTACGTATAGGACCAAGAAAACTACTTTCTTTTCAATGATGCGCTTGTAGACACAAGGCTCATCAACATTTTGCTCAAACCCATAGGTTTTGATCACATCATCAAACCTTATGTTCCAAGATCTAGATGCTTACTTAAGTCCATAAATGGATCTTTGCAACTTGCAAACTTTTTGCTCTTAATCTGGAGACACGAATCCCTCTGGTTGCATCATGTAGATGCTCTCATCAAGATTGTCATTCAAGAATGCAGTCTTGACGTCCATTTGCCAAATTTCGTAATCAAAATAGGTAGCAATGGATAAGAGAATCCGAATAGACTTAAACATAGCTACTAGTGAGAAGGTCTCCTCATAATCGACCCCCTCCTTTTGGGTATAACCCTTAGCCACTAGCCTTGCCTTGAAGGTCTCTACCTTCCCGTCTACTCCTCTCTTTCTCTTATAGATCCACTTACACCCTATGGGTTTCACCCTATCCGATAAGTCTACAAGTTCCCAGACTAAGTTAGAGTACATGGACTCTATCTCGAGATTCATGGCTTTAAGCCATTCCTCTTTATCAGGATCTTCCATTGCATTCTGAAATGTCAATGGATCATCCACACTATCAGTAAAGACAACATCTTGTCCCTCACTTACACCTAAATAGCGTTCAGGCTGTCTCTTAACCCTCTCACTACGTCTAAGTGGTAGTATATCCTGACTAAGAATCATCTGACTCTCAGATGTTAATGGATCAACAACTCTTGTTGACTGAGAACTGGTCTCACCAGGCTCCAACTCATTCAATACAATTTTAGAATGAGGCTTATGGTCACTAATATAGTTATCCTCAAGAAATGTTGCATTTGTCGATACAAACACTTTGTTATCTTCAGGACTATAGAAGTATCCACCTCTGGTCTCCTTGGAGTATCCTACAAACAAGTAGACCAGAGACTTGGGTTCTAGCTTTCCACTTCTGTTCTTCAGCACGTGTGCTGGACACCCCCATATACGGAAATGTCGCAAACTAACTTTACAACCATTTCATAACTCTAGAGGAGTCTTAGGAACAGATTTGGGTGGCACTACATTCAAAATGTAAGCCGCTGTTTGTAATGCATATCCCCAAATGGAATTTGGTAACGATGAGAAACTAATCATAGATCTCACCATTTCCATTAGGGTTCTATTTTTCCTCTCCGCGACACCATTCTGAAAAGGTGTACCAGGAGTTGTGAGTTGGGACACTATGCCATACTCGACCATGAAGTCTTTAAACTCTTTGTCAAGGTACTCACCTCCACGATCTGATCGTAGAGTCTTAATAGTTTTTCCTAACTGATTTTCAACTTCAGCTCGAAATTCTTTAAACTTTGCAAAAGTTTCCGACTTCCGTTGCATTAGGTAGACATATCCGTATCTTGAGTAGTCATCTATAAAGGTGACATAATACTCATAATCACCCCTTGCTTTAACATTCATCGGTCCACAGTAGGGATGCACGTTTGGGGAATGGGGATGGATATAGGTCCCCCCATCCCCATCCCCATCCCCATTACCTAGACCCTTCCCCCATCCCTCCCCATTTCCCCATTTGGGGAAAATGGGGATGGGGAATTTTGGGGGGACCTATATCCATCCCCATCCCCAATTCCCCATTTTCCCCGTTTCCCCGTTCCCCCATTTCCCCATTTGAATAAAAATTACAAATTAAACTGAAAAATCAAACATTCCATTGCAAATATAAAATAAAATTCATTAGTGCATTACAAATACAAAATAAAGTGTTTTAAAATTCACAAGTTCATTACAATAACAACTAATTGTTGAGAAAATGAGAGCAACTTTAGGTTTTAGGTTTTAGGTCTTAAAGTTAAAATGAGTAAAATTGTATATATACTTAGGGTTAGAGAGTTAGGTTTTCAAAGAATAAAAAAAAATATAAAATATATATGGTGCTAATAAACAAAAGCTTGACATCAGTTATAAATTGACTAATGCCAGAGTTTGCAACTCTGGAGTGTGTTACAATTCTAATTTCGTTCTGGTCTCATCCAATTTATGTTTCTACTTTTGCTATATATTATTTTGTCTATACTATCCTATTTGATCATTCTACGTTTTGATATTATTTTGTCTATACTATCCTATTTGATCATTCTACGTTTTGGTATCAGAGCCTTGAGACTTGTTGAAGAAGAAGGTTTAATTTAGGTTTTAATTCTAGGTGCAAAAGTCAGCAGTCACCAGGATAGCCATCAGCCAGGAGGGCAATAGGTAGACCTACAGACACGCTGTGAGTAAAAACCTAGGTTTTAACTCTCTTTTAATTCTGTTCTTTAACATGTCTACAAGTAGTTCCAGATCCGATGTAGAACCAGACAAAGAAGATAGTATAACAGGAAAGTCTATAGCAAAATATGAGACTAATTGGAGTGATAAAGACTTAAGTGCTTGGCAACTTCCCAATGTTGCAAAACATAGTATTTATAAGAGAAATGGTGTTTTAAATTTTAAAACCTTATTAGGACAAATTACTAAAGAAATAGATGTGGAATTCCAAGAGGACAATACTTTTTCGACTAACCTTTTTAACAAAAATAGTTTGAAGCATTATTACAAGCTAGGATATAATAATATGCATATAGGAAGTGTCCAAATTGGTATAAAACCCCTATCAAAAGTTGGTCTAAATAATTCTATGCTTGTATGTCTCCGTGATGGACGTATTACAGACTATAAAGAATCCATAATTGGTTTAGCAGAGTCAAGTCTTACTTATGGACCCATTTATTTTCAATGCTATCCAAACTTTCAAATAAGCCTTAAAGCTGATAAACATAAAGAAAAATGTCTAGTTGTTGATATCCAAATCCACAACTATAAATTTGTTAAAGGATCCAGTCCTTATAAACTTATTTACAGAGTCCACTATCGTGTTTTATCATCTGGACTTATTCCTAGTTATATACCTCCTAAAATCCCAGCAGGTCAGACCATCTGTTACAATGCTTCAGAAACTGTTGACATGATGGTCCCAATTCCTATCCCATGGGATAAGATTAAATTTCCCGATACCTGGACAAAAGAAAGAGTTGACCGACCCATATTCAGACCACCTATGAGAGATCTAAATGATTGTATTGCTGACCATGAGGGAAACCTAAGGATATCTTTCAGACCATTAGAAAGAAGCCTATCCAGTAGAGAACCATCAAATATTAGTAATGAACTACAATCAGCCAGAAGATCTTTATCCAATAGCTCCAAACTTAGAATAGCTGAACAAATACCTGATTATAGACCTCAGTATCGACCAACTCATAGTGAATAATCTTCACAATCAGACCTTATCCATAGAAGAAGAAGGCCCACCATTCCACCTATAATAGAAACTAGGAATACATCACCAGTTATTCCTACAACTGAACCACCTACCCATAAAACAGGTGTCTATAAAACACCAGAACAAATAGCCCAACCAATTCATGTTTATGATAATGAAGGACCATCATCTCCAACCCCTTCTCAAGTCCTCACAGAAATCCATGACCCCGAACCTAGAATAAGATCTATAGATGTTCTTAATAGCCCCAAAGAGATAAACAAAACCTATTTATCCCAAGAATATTACTACCCATAAAATACTGTTATGAGGGAAAAATATGAGAAAAATTACTCAAGTCATAAAAGGAAGCAATTTCATTCTAGATGGATGAGATGTATTGAAACCTTAGAAACAGAGATACCATTTTTCCAATGGTATACCAATAGGCACAACCTAGAAGAGCAATGTCTTGTACTAGACCAGAAAAATTTCAAGACCTATAAATCCAGTAAAGGAGATGAAACGAGAGTTCATCCCCCACCCAGAACAAGTACTATTGAGATAGACAATGAAACACCAGGAAACACTAGTAGAACCCTACAATGTGTCCCTTTTATTATAGTTGATGAAGAATTACCTCAGGGGGTTACTGCTTCCTCCCACCAGATTGGTGTTTTTATAAAACAAAACAATTTTTCCAATGAATACCTCACTACCATAGGAGAACAGTTAGACAGAATAGAAAACAACCAATCTCAAACACCTATTATCTCAACCTCCAATATTTCCCCTAAAGATTTTCCCCCTAGAGATTATAAAATGAAATCCAAAATTGCCGAGTATGAACCAGGAACAATCCTATTCCCAGACACCACTGGAATAGAAAAATGTTTTGACAGTTTTACTACTGATTTAGAACTTGTCAAAATGTTACAAGAAAGATTAGACAAGCTTCCCAAACCAGAAATTCGAACTTTAGATGGCCATATCTCCTCAGCCCCAGATTCTGATATTGATATTTCAGACTTAGATAATATGGTTCAAAAATTGACAACCTCTAGGATAGATAGTCATGTTTATAATAAATATAATAATGACACTAAACCCTACTACCCCAGACCTACACCTCCAGATCTCCAATATGAAGAATCTGTGCCATATAGAGCTTATACTGGTAATGCTTGTTATCAATTTAATATTGATGGTTTGTCTGAATATCAAGTTATGACTATTATTAGACAAATGTATACTATAGGATATATTTATATTAAAAAAACAAAATATGACTCATAGTGATGCTGTTAATTCACTAGCATCTGGCTTTGAAGGACAACTCTTAGGATGGTGGACTTATACCCTGTCACCCAATGCTAGAGCAGATATTATTGCCCATACTAAAGAGGTAGCCACCTCTACCCCGTTGTTCAGAGCAACAACTGATGCTCCTGAAACCTCAACCACGCCACCAGCCACGTCTTACACCACTAGAACCTCCCAACCTGATGGTATAGATGTTTTATGTCATACCATTATTTTACATTTCATTGGAAACCCTAACAGGTTCCAAGACAAGGAATATTCAAAATTACAAAATCTTAAATGTAAAAAACTCAGCGATTTTAAGTGGTATAAAGATATTTTCTTAATAAGAGTTCTTCAAAGGACTGACAATGCCAATTCCTATTGGAAGGAGAAGTTCATATCTGGACTACCTTCTTTATTTGCTGATAAAGTTAGGGATAAAATGAGGGAACAGATGGCTAGCCCAGACTGGTCCCAAATAGACCTCAATACTTGGACTTATGGAGAAATCATAACAACAATCAATATTGTTGCTATGCAATTATGTACAGACATTAGATTAAAAAGCCAACTTAAGAAGCAAAAGCTTACCACTAGAAAAGAACTTGGTTCTTGGTGTGAGCAATTTGGTTTTGAAAAACTTCCTATCCATAGTAAGAAAAGACACCATGACAAGAAAATAAAACCCTATAAGAAACAAAAATCCCAAGCTAGAACTCACAAAAGATCCAAACCTTTTAAAAATTTTAGAAAACAGAACAAAAACAATAAAACCTGCTATAAGTGTGGAAAAGAAGGTCATTTTGCCAAAACTTGCCCTGAATTAAGAAAACTAAGAAACAAAATACGAACCCTAGACATTAGCGAAGAAAACAAAGAAAGACTTATTCAGACCCTATATGAAACAGATACAGAAACTAGCAGTAGAGAAATAGAGTCTGAATCTGACAATCAAGTCTTAGTTCAAGAAGATTTAGATTCAGAATCTTTGACAGATAGTGATAATGAATCACAAATTTGTGGAAAATAAGCTTGTACTTGTAAAGAGATCAATGTTTTAGATCAATCTGATTATTCCTTAATAATTGGAATGATTGATAGCATTGAAGATCCTATTCTTAAAGCCAATTTTATTAGACACGTACAACAAAAAATTACTAAAACATCTACCCATTCCAATAAGCCAATAGAAGAAAATAAGCCGGTTACTTCTTCTATTGTTCCAGATTTTGACCAAAATGTTTTACGAAAATTCCATGATAACCAAAAGAAAATTACCATTCCAGACCTTCAAAAAGAAATCCAAACCATTAAAAAAGAAATAAAAGATTTAAAAATCTTCACGCAAAAACTACAACAAGGTTTAGAAGATTCCACCAGAGTCACATGCAAACCAAAATCTAAACAACCAAGCTTTAAGAGCTCTAGTGACTCAGATTCTGATAATATCAGCAAATCTGGACCTGAACAAACATTGGCCAATATTCTTTGCAAAAATGACATAGTACATGTTACTGATAAAATCAATACTAATAAAGCCTTTAGGATACAAAAATGGTATTGTGATATAGATATTAGAATTTCCTCTGACTATAATCTTAGGGTCAATGCTCTTATAGATTCAGGAGCTGACCAAAATTGCATTAAAGAAGGATTAGTTCCTACAAAGTATCTAGAAAAGACCACAGAATCCTTATATGGTGCTAATAAACAAAAGCTTGACATCAGTTATAAATTGACTAATGCCAGAGTTTGCAACTCTGGAGTGTGTTACAATTCTAATTTCCTTATGGTTAAAACTTTATCACAAAATGTTATCCTTGGCTTACCATTCTTATACCTTATTACTCCTTTTACTACCACTGACGAAGGATTAGTTACCGAGTATTTAGGCAAAGAAATTTTATTTCCTTTTACATTTCCTGTTCTTGAAAGAGAACTAAATTCTCTAAAAAATACCAACATAGGAAAAGATGATTCTATCTTTCTAGAACAACAGATTAATAATCTTAACATGAAAAAAAATCATCTGTCTTTCCTGAAAGATGATCTTAGATTTGAGAGACAGAAAAAATATATAGAAGAACCTAGAACTCAACAAAAAATCAAAGATTTTAAGTCTAAATTAGAAAAAGAAGTTTGTTCTTCCTTTCCCAATGCTTTTTGGGATAGAAAAAAACATATAGTCAGTCTTCCTTATAATAAAGATTTCTCAGAAAAAGGAATACCAACCAAGGCCAGACCAATCCAGATGACCTTAGAACTTCTTGAGTATTGCAAAAAAGAAATCCAAGACTTATTACAAAAAGGACTTATTAGGCCTTCTAAATCACCACGGAGTTGTCCCGCTTTCTATGTTAACAAGAATGCAAAAATAGAAAGAGGAGTTCCTAGACTTGTTATTAATTATAAGTCTCTTAATGAAGCCCTTCAATGGATCAGATATCCCATACCTAATAAAGCAGACTTATTGAAAAGACTCTATAAAGCCAATATATTTTCAAAATTTGACATGAAATCAGGATTTTGGCAAATCCAAATTGCTGAAAAAGACAGATATAAAACTGCTTTCACTGTTCCTTTTGGTCAATATGAATGGAATGTTATGCCGTTTGGATTAAAAAATGCTCCCAGTGAATTCCAATGTATTATGAATGAAATTTTTAATCCCTATACTGAATTTTCTATTGTTTATATTGATGATGTTTTAATATATTCTGATAATGTTGATCAACATTGGAAACATTTAGAAATATTCTTTAAAACTGTTAAAACCCAAGGTTTAGTAGTATCAGCTCCCAAAGTTGTTTTATTTCAGACAGAAATCAGATTCTTAGGTCACAATATCAAAAGAGGTACCATTATACCCATTCAAAGAAGCCTAGAATTTGCTAATAAATTTCCAGATGAAATTAAAGATAAGACACAACTCCAAAGATTTTTAGGATGCCTAAACTATGTAGCCAATTTCTATAAAGAATTAAGAATCATTTGTAAACCCTTATTCCAAAGACTTAGGAAAAATCCTTTACCATGGACAGACCAGCACACACAAGCTGTTAGAACTGTTAAAAAACAAGTCCAAAAACTTCCTTGCTTGTCTATATGCCATCCTAACGCCCCAAAGATAGTTGAAACAGATGCTTCTGAACTAGGGTTTGGAGGAATCCTCAAACAAAATATTGACGGAAAAGAATACCTTGTTAGATATATTTCAGGATCTTGGAATGATACCCAACAAAAATATTCCACTGTTAATTAACTATACAAAAATTACAAGATGATTTGATAAATCAAAAATTTATTCTAAAAGTAGATTGCCAATCTGCAAAATTTATTTTGAAAAAAGATGTCAAAAATCTGGCTTCAAAACAAATATTTGCTAGATGGCAAGCTTTATTATCAGTTTTTGATTTCACTATTGAACATATCAAAGGATCAGAAAATAGTTTACCAGATTTCTTGACCAGAGAATTTTTGCAGGGTAAGAACCATGAGTAGTAGCGGCAAAGGCAGGCCCCGAGGCCCTAGGCCCACTATCAAGACAGACTTATTAACTGACTTATCTCTAAGTATCCAAAGCCCAAAACCCAATCACAAAGACAAATATGCATTAACTTTACTATCTCAACCTGGACCTTCTTCTCCCAGGCCTACTAGTGCAGGACCAATCCAGATATCAAACAGTTTTCCCCCTTACATTCAGAATCTCCATCTTTTAAGACCATTGCTTCTTCTCATATTAGTCCCCATTCTTCCAAACAAATTAAATTAGCCCAATCAAATCAATCCCAAATTATTTCATCCTCTTTCCCAAGAGTCAATTCTCCCATTTATCAATACCAGATTAAACCCTTCTTTGACAGATACTTTGCAATAGAGACACCACTATTACTTGACCATTATTTCAAGGAGCCTAAAAAACTTGCGGATGCAATTATTGATCCCATGTTTTGCAGGATTCCTGAAGACATAACAAAAAGACATATATTTTATGAATTCATTTTAGTGGATACTGATTCCATCTATATATCTGATGTTTTTGACAAAGTAGACAAAGAAAAATTGATTTTCAGAAAAATTAAGTTTTGTAAAATTATTACCCTTGACCAATGGGGGGGTGACCCAAATAAGAAAAACAAGTTTTCCAGACCTTTTCATGTTTTTGAATATTCATACTGGGATTATATAGATGCATGGACGAATGTTTTATATGGTCCAAACCCCGGAAATTCCTTATCCTGGTTTGTTTATTTTGACAAAGATTTTCCACTTCAAATTCCTTTTTGGTTTCTTGAATGGTGGGATAAATATGGTCCAACTATTGATCTCCTTCCTCATCCTTTAAGGAAGGATTTGCTCAATGGATGACTTATCTTGACAAACCAATTGATTGGGATTTTATCCCTGACTTATTGCTCTTTTTCAAGCATTTTAATCTGACCTGGATTCTAATGCTCAATTATGCAATCAGAGACAAAATGGTAGGAAACGTCAATGTTCCTTATTTTGGAAGACAGACAAAAGTTAAATGGTGGAGCGGAATGAATATCTCAGATCATGGCAAAAATAGGGTCAACAAATGGTTTTCTAACAACCCTACTCTTTGCAAATCAACAGACCAGTCTCAATTTTTAATGGCAAAATCCCAGAATCAAGCTAGAATTGCTGCTGCAAGCACCCCAGAAGAGTTAAGAAAAATAGCTCAAGAGATGGAAAAGACAATGAACAGCATGTCTCAAAAAGATTCAGAATCAGACTATCAAGATGATGATGATGATTTTCTTGATGAAGAGGAGCCTACTGATGCTCACAGCTATTTTGGTCATGACGCATCACCACAACAATTATCACCACAGCAGAAACTTTAGCCTTGTCAGACTTACCAGACTTATCCTACATGAGCATGGGATTCATCATTAGGTTCTATGACTTAAAAAAAAAAAAAAAAAGTGTCGGTGGACAATGACAAAGACCAACAGTTCCTTGACTGTCGGCAGAAGAAACCAGCCAATCTATCCAGACAGATCTTTGCAGAAGAAAGCAGTCAATCTATCATCATTATCCAGACAAGAATCTTTTGTAATTTCTGCTTTGTAATCATGAGTCTTTACTATGGTTAGTGTTGTAACTGAGGTTAAATCCTTCCTATATAAGGATTACTCAGGTGTTGCTGAGGGGAGGTTCAGTTCTCACGATTCTGATCCCTCTTTGTATTCCTTCTTCCCCATTGTAATCTTTCCTCTCCAAAACTTCCTCTCTTTGTAAAAATTCTGAAATCCTAAATAAAGTTTGCGACTTATTTTGTATATCTGTTTATTGTGCATCACTGCTGTCAGACTTATACTGATTTTGTAAGTATTAATTTAATTTCGTTCTGGTCTCATCCAATTTATGTTTCTACTTTTGCTATATATTATTTTGTCTATACTATCCTATTTGATCATTCTACGTTTTGGTAAAATGGGGATGGGGAGGGGTCCCCCCATCCCCATCCCCATTTCAATTTGGGGATAATTTTCATCCCCATCCCTCCTCATTTCCCCATTTTTCCCCAAAAAAAATCCCCAAATGGGGATGGGGACGGGGAAAATTGGGGCCCCGGGGGGAAATGTGCATCTCTAGTCCACAGACGTTTGAATGTATAAGCTCTAGTGGTTCTTTAGCTCTCAGCCCTTTTCCAATAAAAGGTCTCTTTGCCATTTTACCTTCTAAACAGGATTCACAAACAGGTAAGGTGCCAACCTTTAACTCACTTAAAGGTTCGCTTTTCACTAGTCTGTCTATCCGGTCAAGGTTGATATGGCCAAGTCTTAGATGCCATAGATACGTTTCATTTTCTAGATAAATCTTTTGTCGTTTTGTTTTAGGTTTTTCAACTTTAAACAATTCAGCGTTGAGCAGTGTAATGTAGTGTAGTATGTATTAATGGCCTTAAAACATACAAGTTGTTTTCATTTAATCCTGAACAAATATTCAAACCATTCTTTGCAATAATAACAGACTTATTATTGATAGAAACAGAATATAATTGTTCCAACAACTTTGAAACTGAAATCAAATTTCGAGTAAATCCAGGAATTAAATATACATTATCCAAAATAATGAAACAACTTCCAAAATGTAGTCTAACCACGCCCACTGCTCGGGCTAACATGACATTCCCCGACCCAACACGCATAGAAAAGGATCCCTCATCAAGCTGTGTCCAAGATTCAGTCCATTACATAGAAGAACAAACATGGTTAGTGGCCCCCGAATAAACTATCCAGGGAGAAGAATCATCTTCCACTATACATGATTCAAGAACAAGTAAATCACATTTACTTTTTGCCTTTTTCTTCTTGTTTTGGGCTTTCTTGGGTTTGGGCTTACCCTTAGCCTTCCCAACAAACCTCTTCCTCTTCTTTGATCTAGAAGAAGATGGTTCAGCAACATTTGCCTCACCGATCTTATCTTTGTTATCCTTCGTTATGGGCTCAAAGATAGTGAGCTCATCAAGCAACTGTGTCAGATTGAACCTCAACTTGTTCATCCCAGAGTTGCTTTTAAACTGATCGAAACTCTTTGGAAGAGTCGTCAGTATGATACTCACTTGATTGGGTTCATCAATGGCCCCACCATTGATCTCTGCCGTGATGAAGTAGGACATCATATTCAGGACATGTTCCCAAACTGATGTACCCTCCTTCATTTGAGCGAGCATAGCGGAACGAACAGCTTCATGCCACTTTTGTTCAGAGGGTTGCCCGAACATAGCCTGCAATGACTCCATTATTTCAAATGTAGTACTCATTGCTTCATGCTTTGTGACAAGCACGTCTGTCATACTTGCTAATAGATATGTTCGGGCTTTCTCATTTGATGAGACCCATTTCTCATATGCCTCACGAACAGTTCGTGCGGCATTGGCAGTAGGCATTGGAGGACATTCCTCCGTAAGCACAAACTTAAGGTCCTTGGTGACCAAAATTGCATTGTTATTATGTTTCCATTTAGTGTAGTTATCACCAGTTAATTTGTCACTGGCTATGATTTGTAATAGTGTAGTTGACATGGCTGAAAAAACATAAATAAAGAATTCATTCATTCATACATTCAAAACATGTGCTCGTTCAGCATAAAATTAAACATGATGCATGAAAATGTTTAATGAACAAGAACAACCCTAAAAAGTGTTACTACGCCACGAAAATCCAACATACCACAAGCAAGTGCTGCCTTAGGGTCAGTCAAATTCTTGCATGTTGGATCGAGACATTCTCAATCAAATGTTATACTAGAACAACTCTTATTCCTTTAACATTCAACCATTGTATATTTCAGTCAGGTTTATAATTAACCAATTTAATTAAAACCTTGTGAGCGTAACCCATCATTTCAGATCTCATGAGTTTAACTCGAGAATTGCCGCCTTAGGGTCAGTCAATCCCGAAATCCCCTCAGAAATCCTATCTGTTAGGAAGTCAACCTTGATATTGATTCTTATGGAAACCCTCCTTAGGGAGGACGAAAACAAAGACATCACGAGGCCCCACTCGAATCTTACGGTGTTGAACTAATGATGGAGACCGCGGGATATAATGTCATCTGTCCCTCTCCCACTCACTATTTTTTAATAAGTGTTTTCTATTAATATTAATGCACCTAATTAAACTAGATTAAATGGCTAATTTCATCTAAGTGTCAAGTGCATTAATCACAAATTATTAGAATCCTATTCCAATCACTAATAAACTAATTCGATTTTTAACTCTTTAAAAAAACTAGTTCATTAGTGATAATTCTAATCTATGTAAACTATTTACTAAGACTAGAATTATTAAATGTGTATTTACCAAGTTTTAACTGTTAAAACTAAAAACATTATTAGGTCCAATTATTATTAGGGGCTTAATCAAATTAATCCTAATATATATTAAAGGACTCTACTAATCTAAGTAATTAAACTCTTTAATAATTAGATTAGTAATTAATGAGAATTACCAAGTTTTTAGTCCTAAAAACTAATCCCATTAATTTATAGCCAATTATGTGAATTACCAATTTTAATCAAATTAAAAAAATAAACACATAATATATGTGGCTATAATGCATGTATGACATATCAACATATATATATGTGTAGGCACACCTAATCTAAATAATATATATATATATTTTTTTTAACATTACAAAATATTACATTTCATTTATAAAAAAATAAAATGTTAGAAAGGACATTGTAGAGTATTGAGCCATGGCCCATAACCCTTGTCCAAATAAATATCAAATAATATATATATATATATATATATGCATGGCAATGCTTTAATCATCTCATAATAAAAGCATACATGAGTTGACCGAGTACAATGAGTTTATCTAACTTAAAAATAATATCTAATTACAAAAAATATACAAGGCATTCCTTGGTCTTCTTGTAATTCCAAAAATCTTCAAGTCCATCTCATGCATCTTCTAGGCCCAAATTCAAGTCCAACTTGATTTATTTTAATGGATCCATCTCATGGATTAAATCCTTAAAGCCCAAATGTTACTCTAACATTTTTCGTAGACCCAGGACTTCCAAAATAAATTTTGGCCCAAACTTGTGCGGCAGTCATGCAACACAACAATTTTACACAACACTTGTGCATAGATTGCATGTGTGCTGCTCGCATATGCTATTGCATTATTTATATTTTAATGTGTGCAACACTTGCACTTTGTGACAGTGCCTTGTGCACATTTGCATCTCTGCAGTGCAATTGCAAATCTGTTGCTTTAACTTTTTTTTATTTATTTAAAAAAACGTGCAACACTTGCACTTTGCACATGCATCCTGTGCAAAATTTGTCTTCATGCGCAACCATATGTGTGCAATTGTTGCGCATAGGCTTTCGCTTGTGTTGCTTTATCTTCGAATCTTGTTCTTTATAAACGGTTACATAATCATATTATAAAATGGCTCTGATACTAATTGTTGGAACCCAGGGTTACAGATTGCGCAGCGGAAAGGTTTTAATTTTTTTTTTTTATGCAATCATTAAGTAAACCTATTTGTACAGTAATAATCGAAAACAATTAGAAGGAGAAGAAACTATTTCATACCTACGTAGGAGGCTCCTTCACTTTAATACGATCTACTCCTGATTTGAACCACTTGATCTTCCTCGCTATCTCTCGGAACTGGCAACGGCATGTGGGCGCGTCACGGTAGTCAGGAACCCGTATGGAGGTAGAAGAAACAACACAAAACAACTCTTGCTTTGTGTATGGAGAATTCGGCCAACCTAGGATGAAATCAAATCATAAAATAAAATAAAAAAACCTTTTTTTTTCTTTTTGGCCGCACCACCTTCTTTTCTTCTTTTAGTGTTGTTTGTTGCTTGTATGTATCAGATACCACAATTCAAAAAATCTTTTTAAAATCATATATCAAATATATATATATATATATATATATTTTAAACTTAAACTAATTAATAAAATCTTTTTAGATATTGAATATCTTTTAAAGATATTAATTTATTTATTTGATTTAATTTGAATTCAAAACTCTTTTAAATTCAAATTTAAATATTTAATTAAATGAAAATAAAATAATCAAATTATTTTTTTCTTCATTCAAAATTAAATATCAATCAACGTCCTCCATCTAATGATTAATTACACAATTAAATAATCTAATTATTTAATTAACATAATCATTAATATTCATTAATTGAATAATCACATTATTCAATTAATTCCCGAATAGACACGTGTTACTTTTGTAACACAATTAATTGGACAATCCAATTAATTAACCGTGACCCTTGTTACCTAAATCGATCGGGCTAGCAAGGGGACCTAATGGACCCACAGTATTTTGAGCTCCAATAATCCTTTAGAAATAAATAATTAAACTCTTTAATTAATATTTCATGATTATTAACTTCAGTGTTATTCCACTAAAAACCCGAAGTTGCACTCTCTCAACTATAGACGTTTTTACACAAACCAATAATTCTTGGTGTCTGTCAATATAGCTATTACATATGGTATAATCCTCCACAGGAAGTTCATAATTAGAGCTGGGTCATAATGTCCATTATACCTCTCTAATTATATCTTTCCATTAAGTACCATTGATTCTCTAATGAACAATAGATCCCACATTCCTTACGGAATTAGGAGAGCGCTCATATTGTTCAAGCCCCGAATCAACCCTTAAGGGAACTACTATCTACTTGTCATAAGAATGAGTGGATTCCACTATTGTGTGCAGACCTTCCTAGCCACAAGCCAAACCGCGATTCCAACATACGAAGTTATTGACCGGGAATGCAACTCCGATCTCATCCATAGTATATCAAAAACCACGATCTAACCTGAAGGAGTCGATAAGACACTCAGGATTAAGATCACCCATATATAGCCATCATTTGTTGATATATATGAATCTCATCTTTTAACGGATCTTGGTGAGAGATTCATATAGATCATGGCCCAGTCCTATATGATCAAATTATATAAGGTGCCTCCAGTCTCATATCTCCATATGAATGATCTAGGATAAGATCACCGTACATTACGGAATGAACCGCAGCTGTAGATTGACCACAAATAAAGTACCATTTATTTGCTATCTACGGACTCTTTAGATTGCTCGTTTCAAACTGAATCCATCTGTATATGACATTCATATACTTTGTTTGAAATTACATCTGGCAATCTTGGATATTAAGTACACATGTTATTTTAAATGTATGAGACAATTTGAATGAATAAACTACTTCTTTTATTTCTTGTTTAATTCACATTTACAAGCTACAAGCTTTAGGGCAAAAACCCCAACAATATCAACCCCACTAATCTAAGCCTTTAGTGGTTAACATAATGAGATTGGTACATTAAAGTAGCTATTTGGCATAACCCACATTCAATTGTTAATCGATCTATTCCCTAGCTATCTTATTAATTGTTTTCATCATTTCTCTTATCAAGGTGTTGAGTATTCTATTTTTCATAACATTTTTGTATTTTCATTTTAGTAGTTAGCATTGGTGGTTTTAGAAACTACACATCTATCAAACACTATGATAACACTCCATATCCCTATGGAACGAACTTGCTTACATTTTGCTATCAAATCACATTTTAAAAGGATTAAGTGGCTTAAAAGGGTTTTCAAGAATCAAAGAAAAACTATATCATTTTTGTGAGTGCACGACGGCTCATCAGAACCTAATTCAAAGTTGTGTACAAAGCCCTTTGATGTAAATGCTACTAGTGCACTATCGAAATAAAACGTTTCTTATCTCTTTCTTTCTCTTGGCCAAAATCACACTATGTCTAAGAGTTGGATTTTATTTTTCAAGCAAAAGAAAAATAACTCTTAAGCAAGCATTAGGGCTGGCCGAATTCTATAGATAGATATATATAGGTTGGCCAAAATCCTTGCCCTAATAATACCAGGGTTGGTCGAATTCCCTTGATGGGAATTTAGGTGGTGGCAGAATCCTCACACAAAGAGGATTTGTGTGTTGGCTGAAATCCTCCCATAAAGAGGATTTGTTCTTCACCAAAATTCTTATCAACCTTAAAATCCTAACCCTAATCCAACTCCTTAGTGTATTATTAAATTGTAACTATATTTAAAGATTTCCTAATTTAACTAGATAAATAAATTCCTTTTATTTATCTACTTACCAAATAAAATCTTTGATTCTTATTATACTACTAACAATAGTATAACACTAATAAACCTATTTTCTAGTTAGAAAACGATTTAGATTTTTAATTAAATAATAAAATAATATAATATAATAGACTAATATATTAGCCTTGCCGCCCAAGTGCCCTACATAGGCCATATATTATTTTTCCATTTTATTTAATCCATTAGACTTTAATAAAAAGCCCACATGTGAACTAGACTCATTCTTACTAAAAGAAACAAGTCCACATGCCTTAATACAATTCTAGATTGACTCATAATTAGTCCGGTAGAATATATCAAGTGATCCATGCAAGCTCGTGTGAATTGGGGATCTTAGCGGACTATCTAAATTTAAGCTTCAATAGACATAACCCAATCACAATCAACAAATGATTTACTTAGGTTCGATCTATTAATTTTAGTTCATTTCACTAAAGAATTAAAATTGAACTTTTAAATAAAGATAGAATAAGTAAATGTTTCTCATTCATACCCTAGACAGTCTTATTGGAGATATTGTATCCTTATGAATAATATCAATAATCGTCAAGAGCTTATAGACCGCCCATAGCTCTCCTAGTTACCATATTTATTCATATGACCACATTTTGAACTTGGATATTTTGACTTGTCCAGAAGCCATGTTTCAATAGACACTATTGAAAACTCAACGTTAAGATTTAATATCCATATGATAATATTATACTCTCATTTCATAAATGGAGCCATGATGTCCATATCTATAAATGAAGTCCTCTATCAATTAGCAAATGAATACTACTAAACTATCGAGGATAGACTATGCTATATAATCGTACTCATTTATAACTCAAATTATAACACTTGTAACCATAAGTCCATCATTTATCTCAGGATTAAGATAGACTTTCCGATTGTCCTTATAATGAAAAAACTTTTATCTACTGATGGTTCTAGATACAGTATTTCATTGTGATCCGATTCAATGCACCCAATGCACTAGATTCTTTTACTCAAAGATACTTTGATGATTTTAGACTCATCATAACACATTTGATCTCACTCAAATGCTAGTAAAAGAATCTACAACTTTAACAAGATAATGATGCCCAACCTTTACCTTAAGTTATGAACATTATTTAAGACTAACTAAAGAATTGTGTCTACTTCATACATATCCAGATGTACGAACAATTCTTCTTTTCTCATAGTCTTTTGACCTTATGATTATTTACTTTTGACAATTATAACTATAAATGTTATAAGATTTGTTAAAACAGAAATCACTTTATTAATATGATAAGATTGTCAAATACAATATTACACTCTTGCTATTGAATATAATCCTAATAGTCATAGATGATGCAAGATGAACTTTAATGCACAAGGGAAATACTTTGAGTGATTAAAGGAGAGTTCTTTATGAATTTTCTCACTTGAAAAATATCCAAAGTAAAAAATCTGATTTTGGACTCTTTTATACGACCAAAAGAAAAAGAGACATATATATAGGGTGTCAAAATGAAACTATGGCGTTTTGATAAGTTGACACAGATTTTGCCTTGGGCACTGTACGAGTCGATGTATGTAGAATGACTCGTACAATGTCAACCTGAGAAAATGAAGAACATTCTTCATTGTATTGTTGCTCTACAAACAATACTTTTGTAGAGTGACCCAAACAGTGCCAAACCTCTGTTCTTCTCGGGAAACAAAGTGTCGTTGTACATTGCGTTGTACGTACAACGCTTCGTATAGCAACCGTACAGCGACCGAAATAAATCGATCAAGTATGTACAACGTCTAACCCAAGCCTCATCAGGTCTCAAATGGGTGTTGTATGAATAGCGCTTTGTACAGCGCCTTTACACTGTAGGGACCTATGGTTACAGATTACACAGCGGAAGGGTTTTAAAATTTTTTTAATGCAGTCATAAACTAACCCATTTGTACAGTAATAATCAAATGCAATAAGAAGGAGATGAAATTAATTTATACCAACGTTAGAGGCTCCTTTTCTTTAATACGATATGCTCCCTGATTTGAACCACAAGATCTTCCTCACTATAACTCGGGATTGGTAGCGGCGTGTGGGCACATCACGATACTCAGGAACAAGGAGGATGAAGAGACACACAAAGCAACTCTTTGATTTGCGTATAAAATGCGGCTAGCCTCTCACAAAAGCAAGAAAACCCTTTCTTTATTTTTTTCTCTTTGTTCTTTGTTGGCCGCACCACACTTTGTGTTTCACTTTTTTTTGTTGCGTGAATCAATTAAAAATAATTACACAACTTGTCTCTAAAACATATATCATATATATATATATATATATTTAAATAAACTAATTAATTAAATCTTTTAAGATATCTGATATCTTTAAAGATATTAATTAATATTAATTTATTTGATTTGATTTGAATTCAAAACTCTTTTAAATTCAAATTTAAATATTTAATTTAATGAAAATAAAATAATCAAATTAACTTTTCTCCATTCAAAATTAAATATCAATCTACACCCTCCATCTAATGATTAATTACACAATTAAATAATCTAATTATTTAATTAACATAATCATTAATATTCATTAATTAAATATTCATTAATTAAATAATCACATTATTCAATTAATTCCCGAATAGACACGTGTCACTTTCGTAACACAATTAATTAGACAATCCAATTAATTAACTATGACCCTTATTACCTTAATCAATCGGGTTAGCAAGGGGACCTAATGGACCCACAGTATCTTGAGCTCCAATAATTCTTAGAAATTATTAATTAAACTCTTTAATTAATATTTCATAATTATTAACTTCGGTGTTATTCCACTAAAAACCCGAAGTTGTACTCTCTCAACTGTAGATGTTTTTAACTGTAGATGTTTTTACACAAATCAATAGCATTCGGTGTCCATCGATATAGTTATTACATATGATATGATCCTCCACAAGTAGTTCATAATTAGAGCTAGGTCATAATGTCTGTTATACCCCTCTAATTATATCTTTATATTAAGTACTATTGATTCTCTAATGAACAATGAATCCTACATTCCTTACGGAATTAGGAGAGTGCTTATATTGTTCAAGCCCCGAATCAACCCTTAAGGGAAATACTATCTACTTCTCACAAAAAGGAGTGGATTCCACTATTGTGTGCAGACCTTCCCAGCCACAAGCCACAAGCCAAACCGTGATTCCAACATATGAAGTTATTGACCAGGAATGCAACTCCGATCTCACCCATGGTATATCAAAAAACCACGATCTAACCTGAAAGTGTCGATAAGACACTCAGGATTAAGATCACCCATATATAGCCATCACATGTTGATATATATGAATCTCATCTTGTAACGGATCTTAGTGAGAGATTCATATAAATCATGGCCCAGTCCTATATGATCATATCATAAAAGATGCCTCCATTCTCATATCACCATATGAATAGTCTAGGCTAAGACCATCGTACATTACGGGTCATTACGGAATGGACCGTAGCTGTAGATTAACCACAATTAAAGTACTCAACTCTATTTGCTATCTACAGACTCTTTAGATTGCTCATCTCAAATTGAATACCTCTGTATGAAGAGATATCAATGAACATGAATGCACTCAAATAAAACACACAACATACAAGGAAGTAGAGATATGCATGAGTTGTGTGTGTATGTGTGTGCAACTAAGTCTCTTTATTGCAAGTAAGCACAAGAAATTTACCTTTTGAGTGCTTCTTCTCCTGAGGACTTAAGAAGGCCTTGGTTGTGCAAAGCACCAACCATCAAATGCCTAAACAACCCTTATATCAAACCCCATATGTGGTTTGTCACCGAAATAAGCCAATCAAACTTGAGGAACTTACAACATGCATATAAGACATTTTATCAAACACGATGTGTGTGTGTGTGTGTGTGTGTGTGTGTCTTCGGTTGGTTCATAACACACAACTGAAAATCATTCAATAGGAGATCAATCTATTAAAAGCATTAATTACTTTAAAACATCCATACAAATCACAATTTCACATAATGGATAAATCAAAGATGAGGTTTCATCAAGTCCTAGCACTAGAAATTTAGCTCATATTATAAAAGTAAGCCATACAACATATATGATCAAATGAATACATGGCTATATAATGAAATGAAAGAGATAAAGTTGTAGAGAAAACTATGTTGAGTAGATCTTCTCTTCTTCCCTTGCTCTTCTTTTACTTCAAACTCCTTTTATTCTCTATTACCCAAAAATAAGAAGTTATTATGGATTTGATTCAAAGTATTAGGTGGATTGTGTAGGATTTTAGTAATTGTGATGTAGGAAAATGATTATGTGAATATTCTTAGGTGGAAAATTGGTCATTTTGCAGAAAAATAACAAATGAATATATAGGGAGGTGAATTAGGTCAGGGGCAAAGTAGTAATTTCCTTGGACAAAACAAATTTTGGGCAAAAAGGCGACCTTGGGGTGATCTTGTTAAGGTCGCCTTGAGGTCGCCTTAATGAGTGATTTCTGAATCCGAGCCAATAGCGACCTTAAGGCGATCTTGGTTGGGCTCGCCTTGAGGTCGTATTTTTGCTCTGTTTCAAGGGGCTGGCCTGAGAAGATAGCGACCTTGGGGTGACCTTGGCTGGACTCTCCTTGAGGTCGCCTTTGGGCATGTTATGAAAGGCTAAACCTGAAGCCAAAGCGACCTTGACGCGACCTTGAGTGGGCTCGCCTTAAGGTCATCTTTGTGCTCTGTTTTGGAAGGTTGAAACCAAGACGATAGTGATCTTGAGGCGAGCTTAGGTGAGCTTGCCTTGGGGTCGCCTTTGTGCATTACTTGCCTCTTTCTCTTCATTTCAGCTTCGTCCAAGACCATTAAGCTCTAAAACTAACGTAACCCTTGGCTATCACTCAAGTGACACTCGAAATAGAACGAGGTCGGAGAGTAGCACAATGGAAAGAAAAGTTCATTCCCAAGGAATCGAGTGATCGATTATCGAAATTGATTAGCCCATTTGCTATTCAAACAATCAATAATGATGGTTATCCAAAATAAACAATGCAAACTAACTTGATTAAAGACTAAAGCTAAAGCAATGAAAGAAATAACACGAAATATAACTCGAATGTGATAATGGAGAGAAATATGCTAGGACTTAACTACACCCCACCCTTATATTGACTTCCTATTTAGATTCGGTTATTCACCCCCAAACGTGCTCATTGCAACTTATATACTCGTACACCCTTATATTGACCCACAATCTTGGTCAAGTAGAGTGAGTCACACTCAAAACATACCCAAGCTTATCTTTTGATTACCCGGAATATACAAATGAGTTCATTACGGACGTTGGTGTACTAAATGAGTCTTATACGCTAGCCTAAGTAGGTCTACTTTTCTAAGCATGCATAGGGGAGCATTTTATCGAACACGTGGCATGCGTCTCCGGTTAGTACATAACATACCACAAAAATCATTCAAAAGGAGATCAATCAATTAAAAAGCATTCAGTACATTAAAATACCCATACAAACAACAATATTGCACATAGGGAATAAATAAGAATCATTTCATTTAAATGTATAGTCAAAGGTGGGGTTTCATCAAATCCTAGCACTATGAGTTTAGCTCATCATATTACAACTAGTAACCATATAAGAAATATGAAATAAGGAGTATATGGCTACAATAAAGAATAAAAGAGAAAGAGAATAGAGAAAACTATATGGAGAGCTTCCTTTTCTTCTTTGGATCTTCTTCTCTTTCTATCCTTCTTCTTGCTCAAAAGGTGAAGTGATGATGGCTATGGAAAAGATGTGGGATTGGTGTGTTTGGATCTTAGGGAAAGGTAGGATTTTGGTGGGTTGTAAGGGATGGGTTGGTGATGTGTGAAGGGATGAGCCAAGATGGAAACTTGCTGCAATATTTCGAGCTAGGGGAGGTCTTTTCTGAAATGACCTAGAAGGGGTATTTATAAGGGACCCAAAAAATGACCAAAATGCCCTCTAGAATACGAAGGCCCGCTCTGCCGCGGTTGCCATTTTCGCGGTTGGACAACCGCGACAGCTCAACCGCGGCAAGCCTTTGAAGTTTCTGTCGCCTCCTTGCCGCGGTTGATCAACCGCAACACGTAGACCGCGGCAACCCCGAGAGGTTTCTGTCGCCTCTCTGCCACTGTTGCACGACCGCAGCGCTTCATGCGCGGCAACTTTGGAGGATTTCTGTCGCCTCCTTGCCACTTGTGCACCAACCGTGGCGCTCTGATCAAAGCTCCCAGACTTTTCCATATTTGGGCTAATTGCCCAAAGATCTCCATTTAGAGCCGAAACACCCCTGCTATCAGAAAAACCTACAAAAACCTCAAATGAAACATTAAAAACCCGGTTTTACCCGAGAAACCTACACAAAATGATACGGAAAGGGGGCTACACTTTGTGTAGAAATGAAGAAATCAACCATATACGACTTATTTAAAGCATTAGAAACACGGTTTTACCCGCGAAACGAACAAAAAAAGTATGGAAATGAGGCTACACAAGGTGTAGAAGTGAAGTAATCACCTCCAAATGAAAATTTTGATCTTAGGTAGGAGAGAAATGTTCCATAGACCCAACCATCGCTTTGAAGAAGAAAAAGAGTGAGAGCTAAGCTCACGAGTCATAAAATTCATGGCCAATTGGTAGCCACTTTTAACACTATAATTGCCTGAATTATTTCAATGCCAAAGCAGGGAGTCTTTCTTACCCCTCAAGCTTAAAGGAATGCTGAACATAGCCTCACTAGCAATACCAAGGAACAACTGATTAACACTATCCATTTTCCAAGAACGAGAGGAAGGCTTGATAAGAGAAGAAACTTTGATCTCACCTAGAGGCACTGTAGAAATGGGTTTGAAGGAAGAAGCTCTGGGAAGCCATGGATCCTGGAAGGCTTTAATATTTTCTCCATCACCAATTCTCCAACGAACACCCTTTAGAAGTAATTCTCTACCCCAAATCAAGCCTCTCCAGACATGAGAGTTGCCAGGTTTTAAGCAAACACTCAGGAAATCAAGGAGCTCAACTCATTACATAAGCCAAGTGGGAGCTGGAAAATGCTCATTGTATAGATGGGAATAGCCTATGCCACATCCTTAATGAGCACCGCCATCCACCCCCTAGAAAAGAGGTCTCATTTCCAGCCATGAACCTTCTTCTAGACTTGTTCCCTTAAATCATTAAAAGTACGATTCTTATTTTTTCCAATCAATGTGGGCAGCCCTAAATACTTTTCATGAGACAGCCCCTGATCCATCCCCAAAAAACATACAAGGTTCTTTGTAAGACCTTTGTTAACATTAGCACTGAAAGTAATACTAAATTTTTGGAAGTTGACTAGTTGACCTGAACCTTTACCATAAACGCTCAAGATATCTCTTACCATTGCCACCAATAAAACTAATTAGTACACTCATATTTTATTAAAAAATTTAATTGCAAAAATATCCCAATAGAAATTTACTAATAAGGACAAATTACTCTAATTAAAAATAAATCAAATACTATGTACACCCATTAATTACACTCATATTTTTTTTTAATTGAAAATATTTACACTCATATCTTCAACTATATCTCTTTATTAAAAAAAAAAAAAAAATTATGATAAACCCTAATTAAACTCTAATTTTATTTCAAGTATCAAACTTTCTCATCATCACATGATTATCATATAACAAAGTAATGGAAAAAGAATTTTTAGAGGACTCTGATCATGCAAAGGTAGGTATTTCTTTTCCTTTCAGTGTTTCTTAACTTGATTTTTTTTATAGGAAATAAATTTTTTTCTAGAAAATGTTTTTATTTATTTTATTTATTTTATTTTAAATAGAGTATCTTTAGAATGAAATATTTACCGAAGCATTTTCAATTAAGTTTTTAAAATAAAACGTTTATATATAATGAGTATGAAATGATAAAAAAGTTGTTTTGGAACAAAATGAATTGCATTTAGAAAATTTATTTTTAAATTGAATTGTTTTTAAAAAACAAGTGTGAAAAAAGGATTGTAATTAGAATATCTCTATAAACAGGCTTGACTAAGTTGATGTTAACATCAGTGTTACTGGATTAATTTACAGTAGAGGTGTAAATTTGGGCTGGGTCTAGGGGGCCTGAATCGTTTGGCACGCGGTCGGTACCGTGCCAGAAAAAGCACAACATGAGAAATGTGCCAGGCGGAGCCACAGTTTTTGACACAACATGCCGGGGCCAATTTTTATTATTATTTAAAAATAAAATAAAATTCCCCCCATTTACCATTTTACCCTCATTTCACTTTCCCTATAAATATCCATTCCATTAATTTTTATATTTACGCCATGAACTTTGAATGGCCATAACTTCGTGCTCCGATGTTCGAATTGGGTGATTTTATTTTTGAAATCGTATAGAATGATGCGTAGAATCCAAGGAACTTGCAGCAACTTTTCAGGCCCAAAAAACCCCTCTTTCATCAAAAAATAAAATAAAATAAAATGTGTTTTGAAGTGTCATGTCAATTTCAAACCTCATTTAAGCCTAGTAAGAAATTTTTTTCTCCCGATCCAATACCACAGCTGTGTCCGTCTTGATCCGGAAAATTATTTGGCCTTGATCCTGGTTGAAATGGCACGTTTTAAATTAACTGTTTATAGTACTTAAAATATTTATTTGAAACAATGATATAATATTTGGTATAGTTGCTGTTTAGGCCAATTTAAATGATTTGGATTTTGGCAATCATGGTTCAAGCTCCAAAAACAATTATTTTTTTTAAAATTGTAATTTTAATTATTTTTATAATAGCAAGGCAAGACAAGGCACGGCACGGCATGGCACAGTCCGTGCCATGCTGGGCAGACCCACGGTTACAACATTGATTTCCGGTCTTTAGAATTGAATCCAAGGGTGTATCAAAATTAAGGATTTGAAAATTACATAAATATATATATATATATATATATAAACTCTCCCTCACATAACTAGCTAATAACATTCGCCGTTAGTAACAACTTAGGCAAACCTGTCTATAAACATTTCTCCCTCTAAAGTTTTTGATAAATTGACAAATTTGTCCTCACGGTAGAAGTTCAATTACCATTCCAACATACAAGCTCATTCCAACTCCCTGATTTTACTCCAGCTTAGATTCTCTGACAAAGGGAACAAAGCGCTTTCCTCTACTACAAAACGAAAGCATTTTTTTTTTTTCCAAACGCACCCCTGTCCTTTTTCCCAAATCCCATCACGTAAATACAACAATAGGGGCAAACTAGTCATTCAACACGGCTTCTATTAAAATGATTCGCTAGTTGATTAAGACGACATCGTTTCTCAGTCTATCCATTCGTATCGATCAACATAATGTGAACGTTGTTTCTCTTTACGTTTTTGTCCCTGCCCAGGATTTTTAATTCCTATCATGCTTGTTCTTCGTGTTGAAATCCTTTCTGACTATACTGATGCGGTATTTACTTCAAATAACCTAAAAAGTTTGATTTTAGGGTTTTGAAATTCCCAATTTCGTTCTTTATTTAAATAAGTAATCTATTTTACATTCATTTCTTGTAAACTCAATTCCATTTGAGTGTGTATATATACAATAAAAGTGTATTCAAAGCCCCAAAATTTGGAACCCTATATTTATAAAGTTTCGTCGATTCTTTGATCTGTGTCTGGTGTTTTCAATGGCGGATCAAGAAGAGGAGGACCTGAAAATGGCTCTCCATATGAGCATGCAACACGCGCCACCGGAGCCGAAGAGGAGCAAGCCGAGGGACGCTGCCACCGGGGCACCCGTTACATCGCCGGAGGATTGCCGGAGGATGCAGCGCGAGCTGATGGCCACCGCAGCCGAGAAGCGGATGATGGAGGCGAAGAAGGAGTCTCCGGCTTCCAGTTCGCCAGTTTCGTCATCCAAGATCGTGAAAAGCACCCAAGATGTGTCGAAAGAGAGGGTCTTGGAGTCGAATTCACCGGTTTCATCTTCAGAGGTTGTAAAAAGCAGCCAATATTTGTCGAAAGAGAGGGTTTTGCAGTCGAAAGAAGCGAATTTGGGGAAAGAAGATGCAAATCAGTTGTTTTCGATGACTTTTGGAAGTGGGGTTTCAAAAGCCATACTGGCTCAGTGGAGCAATCAGGGTATTAGGTATGTGTAATTGTTATAATATCTTGATTATAAAATTTGGATTCTGTAGATACAAATGGCTACTAGACTGGAATTTATAGCTTATGTTTAAGACTTTAATTGATAGATTATTTTTATTAAATTGTGGTGAAGTGTCTGGTTCTGTTGGGTTGATAAAATGGCATCGCTGCCTGTTGGTGTGGTGTGTGAGAGTTGGTTGATTATATAACTTGGCAGCATTTGCAAATTTCAGTGCTCGTTCTTTTGTGGCCTGGTGGTTCCACATCTAGTAATGAGTGTGCAAATTGTTATATTGGCGATAGCTGTGTGTGTTAGCTGGAATGGAATTATATTTTATAATAGATTGGAATTGGAATTATAGTTGCATTATGACTGCTTGATTGATAATCACCTGACAATTTGTGTTTAGTGCATATTAAGTATCATTTGTGAACTTATAATTTACACTTGTAATACATAATTTAAAAGAAACAGGGTACTGTGTGCCATAAATTTTTTCCATACTGGGTGTAACATTAGTTCTTTTATCTTTTATAGACCGTTCTTATGGTTTTACATGTATTTCTTCTGTTTGAGATTTTCCATTTTGTTCAGATGGGTTCATATTGTCCTCATTTCAGTGATAATTCAGCTGTAAATCTTATGCTACTTTCATTTGCATACATTTCATTGGCTGATATCATGTAAAACATTCCTCTAGGTTTAGCTCTGATCCAGAAACATCTATGGGCCTAGTGCAGCACGAAGGTGGGCCCTGTGGCGTCTTAGCGACCATACAAGTAATTTTCTGATTTCTCATGGTGTAGATGAGTTTATTGTAGTATGGACTGTGTGAATTGATTAATCATGTTTTGTCTAATGCCTAAAGCTTTCAACATCTTTTGCTGTGTTAATTCTGGAATTAATTCACATTTTCATCTTTTTTTAACCGGCTAATTCTTTAATGCTATCAAAAAATATGTTAATTTTGCCATTTTATTGGGATGAATTATATTAATTTATTTGCTATAATTTTTCGGTTGCTCTGTTGAGAGTTTGCTTGAAGATATCCTTGAAAGTCTATTATTTTGCGTTTAACATTTTACACTGATTCTATACTCCACACATCACTAACTAGTAACTATATAGCAAGCAATGACTGAAAAATCGATAATATCCCCGATAATATCCCTGATATTTCTGCCAATATTTCCATATCTCAGGGGCATCGATATCAATATGGGGTATAATATCCTTTTCGTTAAAATGTCCTAGAAATTTCATGAAATATCATGGATATTTCCGTAAAATATAGATAACCTATAGTGTTATTTTACGTAATATTGTGGAAATTTCTAGAAATATCGGGGAAATATCCGTAAAATATCTGGTATATTTCTGTCAATGTAAAGTGAGAAATTTATGGTATTTTCTAATGTTTTCATCTACCTTTTTGTTCATTTATATTTTAATTAAACAAATTATGTACTCAGATAATCACGTTTTGCTTTTTATTTGTATTGATGTTAATGGATTCCGAACAAACCATATACCAATCTATAACTATAATTTATGAAAGCATGTTGTAATTTTTTTTTTTATTATTTTCCATCAAGAATCTCATTATTAAGTTTTATTTTTCAAACAAGATTCTCATAAGCTTTTTTTGTTGTTCTTTTTTTTTTTTTTTTCTTTTTTAAAAGATATCATATATTTTTTTTTTGGGTTTTTTTTTTTTTCAACGAGAATATATATATATATTTTGTCTTTTTAAAGTACGTTACATGCCACCATCTAATGAAGATAATCTTTCAATCAGTATTCCATGAGTTTATGGACTAGTAATGATGGCTATGGAGATTTTGGGATCTCCAATTATCCTTCTACACAATTTCCTCTATATGGAAGGATGGTGGGAAGAAATCAAGAACTTACATTTGGCATGTTCGTGATTATATTGAAAATTATTCAAATTGTATGTCACAGTATCAGTTTTGTATGAATCAAGATGGTAGTCACACTATGTTTGAACCACCTAAATCTTCGTTTAGGTATTAAATTTTTATGGCTTTTATGATGCAACCTGTTAAAAAATGAAGTTTTAATGGAATATTTTTAATTTTTATCTAGCTCGTAAGTGCATTATATTCATATTTATATGATATAATTGTTAGATATTATATGATTTGAAGACAAATGTGTTTTTTTGTTAGGTTATTGATTATTTTAACTTTTTCAAAAGTTTCATTAAAAAAAAAAAAAAGGTTTTAGCCAAATTTCCATGGTTTCCGTAAATTTTACGTCATTATCCGTCGATATCGATATTCCTGTTGATATTTCCACCAAATTGTAGTATTGATATTTTCATTGATATCAATATTTTCATCCTTGATAGCAAGTAAACTTTACCCGGCACTCATAGAAATAGTTAAAAAAGAAAAAGAAAAAACCTAATTTCATATGGCACTTGGGATTTGTTTAAATTTGTAAGGTGTGGTTTCTTTTTATTCCAATCCTGAATGAAGTTTGTGAGGCAAATTCTTGTGTTTGAGACATTTGATAGTTTTTCTTTGTATATTTTTTTTTTGGGATAAACATGTAACCTTGTTACCTTGATGACAAAATTGTATCAAGTCTTTTGCTTTGGAAAAAATGTGGTAAATTTCACTAGTTGTAATGATTAATAGAAGACTGTGTAGCCCTTTGCAGTGGCAAAAAGTGGTCAATCTTAAGTTTCCTTTTTCTCTCCATGTTTTGACATTGTACATGAAAGTTGAATTCCCTTATGCGCAATTCACTTGATCAGTGCTGTAAAAATCATCCAAGGCGGCCGCCAGCTGTCCCGATTATGGCCAAATCAGCCAGCCTAGGCGGGTCAAACGCGTCCTAGGCGGCGTTGACTGCCTAGGTTTATATATTAAAAAAAAAAACCCTAAACTTTCTTCTTCTTCTTCTTCTTATTCTTCTTTGTTATCTCGCCTCCAACCTCTACAGTCCACGCTTCTAGCCTCCACCAAGGAATTGCCTAGGCGCCGGGCCACTTCCTGACTAGCGTCTAGCGCCTTTTGACAACATTGCACTTGACACATGATTTAATCAACTTGGAAATTGACTTAATTCATGGTATCAACTTAATGTCAATGTAATGCTTGTTGATGTTTTTTACTTACTTCCTTTGTGGCATTATGTAGAAATGTTTTATCATTTCCTGTGTTTTATTATTATTTTTTAATGCTGTTCTGATGTTTACTTTTCAAAGCAAAACATAATGTCCTAGTGGTTGTTGACATTTTGTCTGGTTGTGCAGGCATTTGTTCTCAAATACCTTCTCTTCTTCCCGGATGAATTAGGTAACGTTGCATCCAATACCCCACAGGATTTGGGTTCCAGGAGTTTCTCTAGAAATCGACATGTTGCAACGGATAATTTTGCTTCACTTACTGAAGATGCAAAAGAGAGGTGATTAAATTTTCATGATAGATTATACATTATTGAATTGGGTAAAGATATCAAACTGTCTTAATTTGATTCCTTGAGTCTAGTTTATGAGAGGTCATAGAATCTTTATTCTTTAGATTCATAAAACTGTTGTAAATTTAATTTCTGGACTGTAGTTTTTGAGAGCAATGGCCATATGATCTTAAGAAACTCAGCTATAACCTTTAAATTTTTGCTGTTATCATATTTGCACTTTTTGATTGTAAATGTTAATCTCTCCTTAAGCATAAAAAGATTGCTCAGATTAACTAGTGTTCTCATTATTTGTTTCTTATATTAAAAAAACCAAACTGTTTTAACTTTTAATTACTCATTGATCCTTATGGGTGCGTTTGGTACGTGGGACGGGACGGTACAGGACGGGACAACTTTCTCTTGTCATACGTTTGGCGCGTCCGTAACATGAGACGGGACGGGACAAGGTGGGACAAAAAACCCAAAAAATTGTCCCACTCAAATAACTAGGCCAGACTTGTCCCATGCATGGGACAAGTCTTGAAAAGACTATTTTACCCTTATTACTTGCAAAAATTCCAACACATATATACACCACATGAATCCATGGCCATCTCTGATCTCTCTCTCTCCTTCGGTCATGTTGGTCACCATCCATGGAGCTCTCTCTCTCTCTCTCTCTCTCTCCTACGTTCATCTCTGGATCACTATCCATGGTCTCAATTTTATTTCTTTCTTTCTTTCTTAAACAAAACCCTAGAAATTGGGGAAAAAAAATCGTGATATCTTCTTGTTCTTGTGCAAAATCGTCAACTACTTCTTCTTCTTATTCATGTTGTTCTCTCGATAGGGTTTTCGATTTGGAAAGAAAATCTAGGTCTTCTTCTTCTTCTTTAGGATTTGGAAAGAAAATTTGGGTTTTGATTTGGAAAGAGAATGAAAAGGAAAAAAAAAAATTGGAAAGAAAAAAAAGTTTAAAAAAAATCTGTAAAAGATTCAAAATCAAGAGAAGTTGATCCAACAAAAATCTGGAAAAGATTCAAATCTGGAGAAAAATTCATGATTGGGTTGTTTTTGCTTTTGTCTTCTATGTTTTCTATGTTGTTTTGTGTTTTGGGTTGTTTCTGATGTGTTTGCTGGTTATACCTATTTGGCTTTGTTGTGAACCTTTTTGGTTTGTGCTTTACTTGCCCAAAAAAAAAAAAAAAAACTGATGAAGATAGGTGATATGGATGAGGAAGATGAAGTTGGATGATGTGTTGGATAATGAAATATGATTTTGAAATCTGAAACTAGTGTTTGGGAGGTGAGAAAATGAAAGAAAATATTAATTTTGTATGATTTTTAATTAGTTTTAATTCAATAATATTTGATCATTTTCAAATATATTTTTTTCAAACTTAATAAAATTGATATAAACATTGGAAAGGACAGGAGGGGCACTCTGATCATTTGAACCTCTTGTCCTGTTCTGTCCCAACCATACCAAACACATAGTATAGTCCATAGTTCTGTCCCAGACCTTCCAAACACAATTCAGAACAACATGTCCCGTCCCGTCCCGTCTAGTCCCACCTTGTCCTGTCCCATGTTCGTGCCAAACGCACCCTATGTAACTTTGGTTCACCTGTTATTCTAATTGTTATCAGTGTGTTAGAAAAATCCACTTCTCTCTTAAATTATTTAATAATTTATAATAGTCTTGATATATTGGTAATACGAATAGCGATACAGTTTTGTAAGGATGTACTGAATGTTTAAGTTGTTTGGAACTTGTGGATCATCATTGTTCTCTTGCTCGGTTCTTTCTGAAGATAAATGTTATGCGATCTTTACACGATAACTAGGACTCATGCCGGTAGACCGACTCTCTATGTATATGCATAACTCAAATGTCTTAGCCTGCCCAAGTTGAAATTGTAATTTTATATACCTTATGTGCTTGTACTCGGGTTTTGTTTTGAGAATGTAGCACACTTACATTCTTTACTGATTCTATTTTCTCTTTTCAAATCTATAGAGCCCTAATGAACAGTATGTGCGAGATATTGTTTCTGTGTGGAAATAATAAGAGGGCTGTGATTGCTACTCTGACTATTCTTGACATTGTTGAGGTGTCTGAAGACACTCGGAAGGACGAGGTAAATTGAATTTGGACCGATTCTTTTGCTGGTTTTGCATTTTGACGCTACTCCCTGTCTCCATTTTTTTTTTTTTTTTTTTTTTAATTGGTTCCATTTACATTCTTACAGGTCTTTACAAAAGTACTTGAAGGTTTGTCAATTGAATCAGGTTCTGATTTGCAGAATATCTTAAGAGTGGATACATACACTTCGCAAGCAAGTGCGCTTCGGAGGCTTAAAACAATGATTCCTGTTTTCCAAAGTCGTATGGGGGCAATGCTATTCCTTATTTCAGCATTACTTTCTAGAGGACTGGTACGCTTGTTAAGTTGAAAGCTCAGTTTTATTTTATTTATTTTTAAAAAAAAGGTATGTATATTGAACTATAATCAGCTAGAAAACAACTTCATTTTAATGTAGGTTAAGTGATAAATTGCTGGAACATTTGCCTTACTGAGATTGGCTTTGCTTGAATAGACATGGTATTGAAAATATTATTGGGTTTTATTTTTACCCAAGTTATGGATTATTGAATCATTGGCCTAAATGGTTGTATATGATTTAATTTCAAAAGGTAATAATGCAATGCCAGGCTTCATATTTTCCAAGAGGTGAGGCATGGATTGCAAATGAGCCTATTGAGGTTAGTGTCCGTTTGGGGGAGCTTGTCTACTGGCTAAAAGAGCTTTTTTAATTAAAAAAGCTCTTTTCAATTTTTTTTTTTGTCGTTTGGTTGACACTTCAGTAGAGCTTTCGACGATTAAAAAAGCTGTTTTACGTCTACTTGGAGAAGCTCAAATTTTAGGCTTTTCCAAGTAGACTTTTTGAGTTTTTTTAAAAAACATTAAAATCTCCAATATAACCCTATAATTTAATATTTGTTAGAGTATTTTGGTAATTCTCTCATTAAAAAAGCTCTTTTTTAATTGACAACCAAACGACCAACGGCTTTCATTTAAAAGCTCTACCTCTAAAAGATCTACTTCTAAAAGATCTACTTGAGAAGCTCTCCCAAACGTACTCTTACTCAGGTAGTCAGGTTAGCTTTTAGGTTTATGTAATTATAGAAATATAGAATGACATTGTGGAGGATAAGTTAATCTGAATATATAATGTAATGTTTATGTCAAGCTTTAAAGATTATCTTCATTCATTATATTTCTTTAACAAGTTACTGATTTTTGTGTTTGTCAAAGGAATTATTGCCTGTAGTTTTTAAAAGTCAGAGAGCCACATAGAACTTTGTGATAAATTATCAATTTGTATTGGATTTTATTTGGTGTGGTATTGGATGTGTGTTCAGAATATTGTTTATCAAAATGCGAGACTAATGTTTAATGATAGCATTAATCCTCACAGGCAGTGAGTTGGATGAGGCAATACCACCCTGGATGTTAATGTTACTAATGCATTTGAAACGTTTTCTTTTACGTAGGATTCTGTGCAAACTGACAGGGATGATCCTAGTCTACCTCTAGTCACTGCACCGTTCGGGCATGCCTCTCAGGTATCACACACAGAATCAATGAAGCATATTTTGCTGGGAATGGTTCTATTGGTTGCTTTCCTTATTTTCTTAAGAAAATGACCTTCTACTGTATGTCCTGGAACAGGAAATTGCGAACTTATTGCTCTGTGGGCAGGCAGTCCCCAATGTGTTTGATGGTAGGATGGATTTAGGCGGTGGCATGTTTTTGAAGGGGATTGCCACCAGTGTAGAAGTTGGATTCCTCACTCTGCTGGAGTCCCTCAATTTCTGTAAGGTTGGTCAGCATTTAAAATGCCCAAAATGGCCTATATGGGTTGTTGGAAGTGAGTCTCATTATACAGTTCTATTTGCTCTTGACACGACTGTCCAAGACGAGAATGAATTGGAATATAGAGAATCACAGATTCGTAAAGCTTTCGACGCACAAGATCAGAGTGGAGGTGGTGGTTTTATCAGTGTGGAAGGTTTCCATCAAGTCCTCAGGGAAACAAACATAAGACTTCCACGTGAGAAACTTGATCACCTTTGCGGCACAGGTTTTATTGTATGGAGTGAGTTCTGGCAGGTTATTCTGGATTTGGACAAGAGCTTGGGAGGCCTCAAGGATTCAACTGGTTTGATGGGTAAGAAGGTGTTTGATCTTTATCATTTTAATGGGATTGCAAAATCAGATTTAAATGGCAGCCAAATGAGCTCTGGAGGTGAGACTCCTGTGCAAAGGCCTAGGCTTACAAAGTTGAGGGTTTCAGTTCCCCCAAGATGGACTCCTGAGGAGTTCTTGGCCGATGTGGCTGTGACCTCCGGATCTGGTGGAAACGAATCAGGCGGAAAAGAAACTGAAGTGGCTAAACCTGAGCCTCCTCAGCATGCACCTTTGGTGGACTGCATTAGAACTCGTTGGCCTCGTGCAGTTTGCAATTGGGTTGGAGATCCACCTAGTATAGTCTAATTGGTTGTTATTCGTATTTGTGATTCCTTAATGTGTTCTTGTCGTCAGAAACACCAATAGCATCAAATATAGAAGTCATCACAAATCAAGCAGTAGGCATCTTTAGTTTCAAGTTCAAGTCACACCTGCAGGTATGGGAGCAGAGTTTGTTTCTGGTGTCATTGGTCTCAAGTATATTCATCATCATTTTCGACTGTGTCGACTGTGTATTGCTGTAGCTTTTACATCCTAATTTTGATTTTGTTATGTCCAATACTAAAGGGAAGGTTTCTGTTATCTAGTGTAAAATTCATTCACATTTACTGGTGTTGTTGAAGAGGTATGTTATCGGTTGGGAAATGTCAATAAGAAACTTCAATCTATTTCCATGTTGTAACCGTATTCGTAAAGCACTTCACTTTCCTTTTTGCCTTACCCAATTATTTGGGAAGTTTTTGAGGTCTTGAATTCTTAATATTTTAAAAATTGCATCAATTTCGTGCCATTATTAATTGATCTCTGTATTTTGTGCGATTGGAAAGTGATCTCTGTAGTTTGTGGGAAGAGAATTGGCATCTGATTTCTGATGATGGGTTTTTGCTCAGTATGCTTAGGCATATACGAGGGATAGTATCATTTTCCCCCTATATTATGAGCTATTAGTAATTTTCCCCCCTGTATTTTGTTTATTGGCCATTCTCCCCCCTGACAGTAAACTTATTCGCCAAATAGCCCCTTCCCGTTAGCTTTTCTGTTAAAATGGGTAGTTGACCGTTAAGGTGTTGTCGACTCTAAGGGTAAAATGGTAACTTAGAAATCTAGATGGCAATTAAATTGAAAGGGCAAAAGCGTAAAATGACAATATTAAATTTATGAATAAAAAATGACAATATTAAATTGTGGGTGGGAAGTGGGATCTGTGGTAGCCAAAAATGGCCCACAGGCCCAAAAGTGCAAAGCCCAAGCTCAAGTAACTTTGGCCCAATTTGAAGTAGCCCAAATAAAAAAGGCAGCAGCATGACTTGGTCGTTTGAAGACCAAGTCAGCCAGCAGTTAAAGAGCATGTCCAGTAAACGAGATACTCGGGGAGAAAATATCTCCAAAGATCTCGCTTACAATCATATCGTGATTGATTTGTGATTTGGTTTAAACGGTCACCTGAATCTCCTATATAAGAAGCTTCATTTGGCACTATCGAGGGGAGATAAAAAATCAAGCTTACAAAAGCGTACTGAAGCTCTGCCTGAAAGATTCACGGTCATCGGAATTCTACATTCACGATCACCACAACCGTTGCTCAGCTCAAGCATACCTAAGGCTAACAATCTAAATCAATCTCTTTTCTATTTTCTATCGTTCATCTATTTTTTCTGTTTTACTCGTTTCTTGCAGGTTACTTGTCGATCGACAAAGTTCATTTGCAGTCGACCAAATTCGTTTGTGGGCAAATCAACTTATTAACTACATCGCTTAACTGGACTTATCCAAGTTGCTTTGGGCCTAATTCAATATCGACCCGATCCATATCGATTGTAGGACGACTCCCTATAGGATCTATGCTTCCAATATTCCATGCCTCTCTTTGTCAGTTTCTTTGTTTTTCCCCTATCACCATCGACACCCTTTTTCCACCATCACAATCCCATTCTTCTTCCACCTGATTTTGCGCCAAAAAAACTCCATCATCACTACATATTCATTAGCTAGACTTTGAGATGTTTTTGTAGTTGTAAAAGCTGGTCAGGTTACCTATCCTTTGCGTACAAAGGATAGGTTTTGAAATCGCCGGTGTTGAAGAGTGAAATCAATGGTTTTGAATAGGTTTATGGTTTCATTTTGCTTCAAAGGTATGTTATTTTTTTTTCACTTTTATAGTTTGATAGTGTTTTTATACTGATTTTGAGTTCTCGATATGAGTTTGATTGTTAATTTTGTCTGTTTTTAAGTATTGACTATTTAGGGTTTCAGTTAAAAATAATTGGGGGTTTTTCGTTTAAAGTTGATAACTGTGAAATTGGTGATGTAATTGATTTTGTGAAGTAAATATATATATATATATATAAATATATATATATATATATAAATACCTCTCTTATTGAAATCTTCACTTGATTTTTCTGAAGTAGTGAGCCAGTGGGCAACGAGCTTGTGTACAGAGGGCTACAAAGGGTGTCTCATCTTCTCAGCCAGCACAATGTGGTGCCTCCTCTTCACAGCCTTCACACTCATGTTAAAACCCAAGCAGTCCCAAGTGACTATACACTTAGATTGATTACACAGCAGCATTTTGTAGGATATTTGTATGTTTTTGTAAGCACTTAAACTGATTATAGTTCTTAGGTGTTTGTATATTTCTGTGTTTGCAATTTTTTGTTGGATTTAGTATGGTTTTGCAACCACTTTGTAGGATTTTGTATGGTTAGCTGTGAAAAATATTTCAGTTGCTTTTGATGGTGTTATAACCACTAATATTATTATCCATGTATGAATGCAAGATTGCAAGCACTTCATAGATGATTTATGGCTGTATACATATGTGTTTTCAAAGTAAAATATAAATAAATAGTTGAATGAATGTGTCCACTGTGTTGGAAAAGATGTGCTATTTTTATATTCTAAAAATTAGCCTTTGGGTGTCCATTTAAGGGCACAACTGTATTTTCCATTCAAATAGCACATATCAAGGGCAAAAGGGTCTTTCAGATGACTGTTGCTGTCAAAGTTACCCATTTTAACAGAAAAGCTAACGGGGCGGGGGGGGGGGGGGAATTTGGCGAATAAGTTTGCTGTCGGGGAGAGAATGGCCAATAAGCAAAATACAGGTGGGAAAGTTACAAATAACTCATAATTTAGTGGGGAAAATGATACTACAATCCCCATATATGATGTCTGGCTATCACACCATGTGGTTTCTGATCATTGTCCGGTACGGTAAAAAAGTTCATTCGGTTCGATAATATTCTGGTCTGGTTCGCCGATTAAAAACCTATGGAACCCCTTTTGAATTGGGTGGATGGGAATGTGTAGCCTTAACACAAGCTTGTCAAACTATCTTAATTTTCGTAGTTCGCTGAAATTGTTCTATTTTGCAAATAAAACAGAAAAAAATAAAAAAAAATAAAAAAATTGAATATATAAGGGTTCGGTGAAGGTCAGATCAACCGAGTCAAGGTTGATAACCCTGGTATGCTTCTTCTTCTTCTTCTTGTTTTATACGCTAACATCTTTATCCATATTTTTGAATATATTTTTTTTTGTTGGTAAATATCACTCATTTAATGTTTTTATCACAGGTCCATTGTTGCGTAATGATGTAATGACACATTTGAGTAAGATATGCATATATGGTGTTTGTTAAAATGTGTCTGACAAACTTGAGTCATTGCAATGCTAGACTCTACTCTCCGCAGCCCTTTCTTTATTTCCTTAGAAGTTTCTCTCTTTGGTCGATGAAGAAGGACCCAGATCTTGAAGCTGCTCTGTCTCGAAATCGTCGATGGATTGTTAATAATCAGATCAAGAATATAATACTTAGATGTCCAAACCAAGTGGCATCAGTTAGATATCTCCAGAAGAAGTTCAAGACTCTTGATCTTCAAGGGAAATCTATCAATTGGCTTAAGAAATACCCATGTTGTTTTGAGGTGTTTTTGGAGGACGACCATGAGCATTATTGTCGGTTAACGAAGCAGATGATGTCATTGGTAGAAGAGGAGGAGACTGTAAAAGATATGCAGGAACCGGTGTTCGTGGAGCGGTTGGCTAGGTTGTTGATGATGAGCAGGAATCAGAGGCTTAATGTGGTAAAATTGAATGAATTTAAGAGGAATTTTGGATTTCCGGATGATTATATAATTAGGATTTTACCCAAGTACCCGGATACATTTAGACTTGTTAATTATAGTGGGAGAAAGAGTTCAATGGAGATCGAACTTGTTTCAAAGAATGCTGAGTTAGCAGTCTCGGCAGTTGAAGCCTTAGCTCGGAAAAAGGGTTCTGAGCCATGTTTTTCGTGTTGTTTGCCTTCAACTTGGATTAAATCATTGGAGAGATTTCATGAATTCAATGGGACTAATTATATCTCGCCTTATTCGGATCCTAGAGGTTTAGAAGAAGGATCAAAGGAGATGGAGAAGAGGACGATAGGATTAGTACACGAGTTGTTGTCATTGACCCTATGGAAGAAAATGTCAATTATGAAGCTAGGTCATTTTAAGAGAGAGTTTTGTTTACCAGAAAAATTGAATGTTTTGCTGCTAAAGCACCCTGGCATTTTCTATGTTTCAAATAAGTATCAGGTTTATACTGTTCTTCTCAGAGAAGGATATGATGGGTCAGAATTGATCGAAAAAGATCCACTCGTTGTTGTTAAGGATAAATTTGGAGAACTGATGAAGGAGGGACTTCATGAATATAATCAGAGGCGACATTTCATGAATTTAGAAAAGAAGAAGAAGAAAGGCATTGTACTGGTAAATCCAGATAAAACAAAAGAAGGAAATACTGAAATCGCTGAACAAGATGACAGTGGCGATAAGCTGGGAGGTTTATTTAATCCTGAAGAAAGAAAACGATTTTACAGAGTACTTTTTGATGATGGTGCCCCATAAATTTATGAGGTAATTTGTTGTTTTCATACAGTAAACTTTTGCTTTTACATGCTTACAGTTGTTTTTATATATAAAACTATATTAATTAGTTGTTGCATAATTTCTTATTATATTTTGGCACGCAAAAGAGTTTTAGATGACCTGAATTGCTCAATGTAAAAAAGTCGAGTATATACATCAAAACGATAAGGCGAGGTCTTCATTTTATATTGTAGGCCGTGTTATTATTATTTTTTTTTTTGAAAAAGGACTAACAAATTACAACAACGGACACCCCACTGGAACAAGATCCAGCCACAAACTCTCCTTGACTGAGGAGAAGGCAAATAAAGCGAGATTATGCGCCAAGGAAGTCCCTGAAACAGGGATGGCTTGGCACTTACAAACTCCCACTTCAACAGACAAAGCCAAAATGTCTTTGACAATCAAATTACAATCCCCAAAGGGAGAAGCACAACTAGATAACATAGAAATAGCAGCAGACGAGGGAGAATCTAGAAGGGAGACAGACAGGCCATAAAACTTTGCCAACAGAAGCCCTTCCCTAATAGCCAATAAATGCCCCAACACCGGGGGAAAGGAACCTAATCTCTGACTAGACCGGGCAAGTAAGACCTTACCTTTCGAATCCCTAATAGCCACCCCCAATCCACAACTCCCCGACTTAAGACGCCTGATAATGTCAGTATTGAGCTTTAGCTGGCCCGGGGGGGGGGGGGGGGGGGGGGGGGGAGCTAACCAGGCTTGAGGAGAGCTGACAAGGGGAAGAAGAGAAGAAGAGCCCAGTGCATCGCCTGTATTCGAGAATTCTGATAAGATATCCAAAGCTCTGGACACTACCAATTCAGGAGCTTTCACCTGACCACTATTAACCCAAGCATTGCGGTTTTCCCAGCTGGCCCAAAGAATCATACAAACCTTCCCAAAGTCATCAACCGAAAACTGGGCAGCCATTGCACGGAGGATGTCCTCTATTGGGAGGTGCTTCAACTCTGTTAAAAACTGACCAAAATTTGAATGGCGCCAGATCATTTTAGCAGCATTGCACCTAAACAAGCAGTGGCCCAAAGACTCAACAGCAGAAGAGCACCTAGAACAAACAGGGGAATCCACAATTTTTCTCTTCCAGAGATTTTCCAGCGAAGGAAGGGCATTCAAACACAGGCGCCAAACAAAGATTCTGACTTTAGGCGGGATGTTTAGTTTCCAAATCAAATTCCACCAGCTATTCATCTTCACAGAATTAGAACACGAGTCCTGGATTCTATCCTTTAGGGCCAACCGATACCCACTCTTCACCGTATATTCGCCACTTTTGTCGTAATGCCAACACCACGAGTCTTTCCCCCCAACTCGACTGACTGGAATTGTCAGAATTGCTTCCCTATCCACAGGCAGCAGCAACTGGTCTATTTTGGCCACATTCCACCTTAGGCAGCTCCTGTCCATCAGATCAGCAACAGAGATATCTATGCCTGGATCATGCATTACAGGCATAAAGGAACTCGGGCGAGGTAACCACTTATCTTTGAAGACCCTCAGACTATTGCCATCCCCCACAGACCATCTCAACCCCTTCAATAACAGATCTCTGCCCCATAAAAGGCTTCTCCACAGGTGAGAGCACCCCGCCTTTGCCGAAGCTGAAGTGAAATCCGACGAGGAAAAATACTTGGCCTTAAGAACCTGCGAGGCTATAGAATCCGGAGACGAGATGATCCTCCACGCCTGTTTGGCCAGAAGGGCCTGATTGAACAGGGATATGTCCTTGAACCCCAGACCCCCTCTACATTTCGGAAGGCACAGGTTCTTCCAGCTAATCCAACTCACTTTCCTCTTTCCGTCCTTCGAACCCCACCAAAACTTGGAGGTCATGGCATTGAGATCATTGCATAGTCCCATCGGAATTTTGAATATACTCATATAGTAGGTAGGCACTGCTTGCGCTACCGCCTTAATGAGCACCTCTTTACCTCCAAGGGAGAAAAGATTGCCATTCCAGCTCCTTAATTTCTTCCACACCCTTTCCTTGACATCATTGAACACCACCCTCTTATTTCTACCAACCACCGAGGGCAAACCGAGATAGTAATCATGAGCATTGCCTCCCTGAATCTCCAACAGACTCAAAATCTCTGATTTGACCGAAGGAGAGACTTTAGGACTGAAAGTAATTTTGGATTTGCTCAAGTTAATCTTCTGCCCCGAGCCTTTTTCATAGGTGTCTAGAATCTCCCGAATTCGAAGGCAGCTCTCCCTAGAGGCTTTGCCGAACAAAATACTATCATCGGCGAAGAGGAGGTGGCTGATCAGAGGGCTGCCCCTGCAGCATCTGGTGCCCAGCACCCTGCCATTCCTTTCTGACTCCGTTATCAGCCCAGAAAAAGCCTCCGCACAGAGAAGAAATAGATAAGGGGACAAAGGGCATCCTTGCCTAAGTCCCCGCGAAGGAGAGACCGAACACACTGCCTTGCCATTTAACAAAATAGAAAGAGAAGAGGTTGAGATACACTCCAACACCAACCTGGACCAGCTGTCCGGAAAGCCCATCTTCTTCATTACAGCCGAGATAAACTTCCATTCGACTCGATCATAAGCTTTGCTCATGTCGAGTTTGACTGCCATTTGACCTTTCTTCTCTGACTGCTTACGACCAAGGGAGTGAAGAGTTGCGAATGCCACAAGCACATTATCCAGAATCAGCCTTCCCGGGACAAAGGCAGACTGATTTGGGGAAATAATATTCGGAAGGATCCCTTTCAACCTTGAGGCCATAGCCTTAGTAACAATCTTGTAGACAACACTACACAGAGAAATGTGGCCGTGTTATTATTTATGAAGCCATAAGTGTGAAGATTAATATGGTGCACAGTTTATTGCCCCTTTTCATCAAATCTTACTTCCCACTTTTGGAACTTTAGGTAACGGTATTGAACTCATATCATAATAACAGTTTCTGCATTAGATCAAACTAGGGGATTTCATTGCAAGTGTTGCCTATCGAAGGAAATTGTCACCCATCATAGTTGTAAACACAAGGGCATTGAAGTTTCTACAGTGATAAATGAGTTCTACAGTGATATATCAGAATACACTCTTGAGATTGGATACATGTATCTGAAGGGTGGATTTTCATTGATTTCGTTATTTTACTGTGCCATGAGGTCGATCGAAGCTGAACTTGCTGTTTCTGGTCATTACAAAGCCTTGTTATTATAACTTTTGAGGGATGTGATGTTCAAATTTGAAGATTTCAACTCATGAGAAGCAGTTTTAGGTGTACAAGAAGATACGTCAATGACTAGTTACATTTGGCATTTACAGTGTTGTAGATGCAAACATTGACCCTCCTCCTATTCAGATCCCAGACCCTATAACATTTGAGCTACTTGTGGCGTTTTCCATCTCTTGGTCATAATCCATGGCAACATAAACAAGCTTTTCTTTATTGCATTTAGAATGGTTCCTGAAAGCATCTGTAAGATCACCAGCAAGATCTAGACGGATAATAGCATGAGGTATGGAGAATCGTTCGAAAATTGGAACTGCGTGGCTCACCCTGTCGCCAGAATCGAACAAAATGCCTGTTCAATCCATAGTTGAGTCAAGCACCAATGGACAGATACAGAAGAGAAGAGATTCTAGTTATGCATAAAAATAGCTACAAACCAATTTTGCGACGAGTAACATATACACTGAGCGTGGGTAGTAATTTACATCTCAACTAGATTGCATCCCACACGATGTGTGGGAACTATAAAATGTAATGCAACAATAATTTAACTTATTGCTCTAAGATATTAGATGCATTGGTGATGAAAAACAATCATGGGTTTATTCTCTAGATTTAGTTCTTTGACATCTTCAACAAAAATTAATCAATGGTTAGGTCAAGCTTTCTCATATGGTATTTTGAAACTTTATGATAATATATTATTCATCAAGCATTAAAGAAAAATATATGATCTAATAATAGCAATAATTCTCATAAAATCTAGAAAATCAACTATTAATTGTAAAAAAATGAAGAGTTGAAGAATATAAAACTGAAGGGTTGAATATAATATATTTTTTTTAAAAAAAAACTAATTAATGGTCAAGCCTTATTATAACGATGCGTGACATGTTAAGGCTCCAAAATAATATAAAATAATTAATAATATAGAAAAATCAAAAGCCAATTCTATAATTAATGGGATAATGAATAGGATGAAGAGTCAATTCCATAACTAATGAAATAATTAATAAATTTTGTTAATGAACTAAAAATAACTTACCAAATATTGTATATATATATATATATTATATAGTTAAATAATTAACAACATTTAAAAAATTAATTTATAGCTTGTTAGTAAAAAAAATATATGGCTTGTCTTTTAATCTTAACAAATAGTGGAAGACTTAAAAAAAATAAAGAATAAAAACCTTAATATTTAAAAATCAATTTATTCATTACCCTATTAATTATGAGATTGCCTTTTGATTACTTATACATATGTGATTTATGAAAAAAGATTATATTATTAAAAGTTATTACACTTAATAACTACATAATAGCTTTGATAAAAATAAAATAAAATCATGCCTAACCATAGCAAATGGACAGACTATGGTTAAGGAATGGTTAGTTAACCATTGGTTCTAGTTAACAGTTAAAATAACATAATTGTGATGTCAGCTGATGTCAATAGTTAGTTATAAATTGATTGATTTAGGAATCACGCTTTCCAAGTTTTCTTACTGGTATAAATACCAGAATTCTCTGTAAGAATGATAGATTATTGAAATACACAGAAAGCTTTTGCTCTGACTTGCAACCATTAATGGCAAACATTGTGTTCTTAGTTTTCTTTGAGGATTAAACACAAACACCTTGCAGGTACACTTAATTTCGTTTGGTATCAAAGCCATTGACTTGCGTCAATGACTTCCTCTACAACAGATTCGTCAAATCTACATCAAAATCAGCAGAGCTCTTCTTCATCTCCATCGTCCAACATGGATTTCCCGAATTTTGCTAAGACTTTGAACTTCAATGTTCCAATAAAGCTTGATAAAAACGATTTTATCTATTGGAAGACTCAAATCTTGCTAGAGATTCATGCTTTGAATATTGAAGGTTTCATATCAGGTTCGAAACCACCTCCAAGTAAGACGATAGATGTGCAAGTTACAAACGAAGGTGGTCAGGTGATCACTAAGCAACAGGAAAACAAAGAATACATCTCATGGAAGAAATCAGATCAAATGCTCTTATTTTGGCTAATCACAACTCTCAGTCAAAAGGTAATCGGACAAGTTACAGGCTGCAAATCTTCTCTTGAAGCTTGGAACAAACCTGAACGACTGTACTCTCAACAATCCACAGCAAAAATCATGCAGCTACGTCAACAACGACAGACAACTAAAAAAGGATCTAATTCTGTCAGTGACTTTGTGCTAGAAGTCAAGAACATAGCTGATGCCTTGGCTGCTGCAAGAGATGAGGTTTCAAATTGTGATGTTATCCTATCAATGATTAATGGAGTCATGAATATGACTCAGTTGTTACAGTGGTTATTTCTCAACAAAACATCATGACTGTGGAAGATGCTCAATTCTTGCTTCTTATGCATGAACAACGAATTGATCAGCTTAACTCAGCAGCAAATCTTATTGTGAATGGTGCCTCAACCAATTTTGTTACAAGCAATAACAATAGAGGAAATTTCAACAACAATAGAGGAGGATAATGAGGATGTTGTAGAGGAAATAGATTTGGTAGAAGGAGGCTATACTGTCAATTATGTACCAAACCAGGACATAATGCCTTCCAGTGCTTTCATCGATTTGATCAAGAGTTTCAGAGACCTAATCCACCTACTCAGAATCAGGCATTTCCACCTACTCACAATCAGGCATTTGTTGGCCAATTTGGTCATGGATCAGAGACACAAAATAAAACACAAGCTGGATTCAACTTAGGAAATCAACTCTACTCTCTTCCTCAAGCAAACTATCATCAATCCTTTACTTACATTGCAACACCACAGTCAGTGAGGGATCCCGCCTGGTACATGGATAGCGGAGCAATGAATCACATCACCTCAAATCTCAACAACATGTCACTCAAATCTCTATATCAAATATTGGTTATGCCTGTATTGATTCACATGACAACATAGCTAGAAAACTTCATCTAAATCACATATTACATGTTCCCGGTATTACTAAGAATCTGCTTAGTGTCTCGAAATTCACTAAGGACAATAATGTTGTGGCTGAATTTTTTGCTGATACCTGTGTTATCAAGGATCAAAAAACTGGGGTGGTACTTCTTAAAGGCATTACTAAGGATGGTTTTTATCAACTTAAGCTGGATGAATCAGTATCTCAAGATCATCCTCAGTTCAGTCATTGGTCTGATTCGGTTGCTAGCTTAGATAAACAAGGAGAGAATAAGAAAAAGTTTTCATGCTTTGGTTGAAAATAATAAGCATGCTTGTAATGTGTCGCATTTGAATAATGTACATTCCACTCTTTGGCATGCTAGACTAGATCACCCAGCACCTTTAATTCTGAAGAAAATTCTTCAAAGGTTGCACCTTCCTTGTAATATTGGAGCTTTAGAATTCTATGATTCTTGTAAAATGGGCAAGCTTCATAGACTGCCTTTCCAGAGGTCTGATATTTCAGCTAGTGCACCTTTAGAGCTTGTATATACAGATCTGTGGGGACCTACTCCTTTTCTTTCCACAGAGGGTTACCGATATTATATAGTTTTTGTTGATGCTTTTACAAGATTTACTTGGTTGTTTCCATTAAAACTCAAATATGAGGTTTATCTGTGTTTATATCCTTCCAAAAGCATGTTAAGCTGAAATATGATAGGAAGATCAAGTGTTTACAGTCTAATATAGGTGGTGAATATATGCCCTTCATTCTCTATCTCTCTTAGCAGAGTGTTCAAATGAGATTCTCTTCTGCCTATACTCATCATCAGAATGGGGTGCCTGAGAGAAAGCATAGACATGTCACTGAGATTGGTCTAACTCTTTTGGCTCATGCTAACATGCCTTTAAGTTTATGGTTTGAGGCATTTACAATTTTTTGCACACTTTTGGATGTGCATGCTTTCCTTTCCTTCGAGACTACTCCAAACATAAGCTCAATTTTCACTCAACTAAATGTATCTTCATAAGCTATAGCCTTTCTCACAAAGGGTACCATTGTCTCCACCCTTCCAGAAAAATATATGTGACAAGGCATGCAAAATTCAATAAGATTGAGTTTCCCTATAATCAACTTTTTCCAAAAGAGGCTAAAGCTACTGTCTCCAATACCAATACACCTCTCTCATCCATTTTTGATATGTTTCCAAGCTCAAATGATATGCTTTCTTCCTCACAACAACCTGGTCATACTCCATCTCTATCAGTACCTTTATCTTCATTAAATCCTCTCATTGATTCTTCTCTTATTATACCACCATCACCTGAATTCGAGCCTTTACCCTTTGGTATACAAGTTGCACCAATTGTTCCCATTGATCATTCATGCCACCCTATAAGAACCAGGTTTAGAAATGGTATTTTTAAGCCAAAAAGTTACACATCAGTGTGGCCCTTGCCTACTGTTTTTCTTGCTACTGCATAACCTAAAAATGCCAAGGAAACCTTGACTGATCCTACATGATTCCAAGCAATGGAGGAATACAAGGCACTTGTTCAGAATACAACTTGGTCTCTTGTACCTTATGATTCATCAATGAATGTGGTTGGATGCAAGTGGGTGTTTAGGACCAAATACAATCCTGATGGCTCTACTCTTATACATAAGGCACGTTTGGTTGCAAAGGGGTTCCATCAAACTCCTGGTCTTGACTATGTAGATACATTCAGCTCTGTTGTTAAAGCCTCTACTATAAGGGTCATTTTCACAATTGTTGTCTCTCAAGGTTAGGATATTCAACAGGTAGATGTTAATAATGCATTTCTAAATGGTGAGCTTCAAGAAATGGTGTTCATGGAACAACCAGAAGGGTTCATTGACAACAAAAATTTGTCTCATGTTTGTCTCTTGAAGAAAGCATTGTACGGTCTCAAGCAAGCTCCAAAGTCATGGTTTCATAAACTTCAAGCACCCCTACTCAGTTGGGGCTAGCTGATGTCTCTTTGTTCATTCAACATAAAGGATCGAATGTTCTATATCTATTGGTGTATGTGGATGATATTTTGATCACTGGCAACAATTCTAGCCTCATTCATCAGCTCATCTCTCAACTCCATTATACTTTTGCTTTGAAGGCTTTAGGTTCAGTTGACTATTTCTTGGGTTTTGAGGTATTTCATAACTCTTCTAGTCTTTATCTTACTCAATCTAAATATATGGGTGATTTGCTGAGGAAGAATTCCATAGCTGATTGCAAGCCTTGTGACACGCCCATTGGTGCTGGAGTTAAGTTGACATTGAGAAGTAGTGAGCCCTTTGATGATCCTTCACAATATATGAGTACCATTGGTGCATTGCAATACCTTTCTCACACCAAACTGACATCTCGTTTATTGTTAATAAATTGAGTCAATTTATAGTAGCACCATCTCAGGCTCACTGGCTTGCGTGTAAAAGAGTGCTGAGATATTTGAAGGGAACAATTCATAAAGGTCTGTGGTTCAAACCAACTACCAAATATGTGTTGGAGGCCTTCACGGATGCTGATTAGGCTAGTAGTCTCGATGATCATCACTCTACGAGTGGAAATTGTCTCTTTTTAGGTGGAAACCTAATTTCATGGAGTTCAAAAAAGCAACAAGTGGTTGCTATATCCAGTACAGAAGCTGAATATTGAGCAATGGCTCAGATCACCACTGATATGCATTGGCTTCAGTCTCTTTTTGCTGAACTTCGGTTGTCACTTGTTGGTCCTGCTATAGTTTGGTGTGACAATATTGGTGCCAACTCTTTAGCTCAAAATCCTGTTTTCCATTCTCACACCAAACATATTGAAATAGATGTACATTTCATCAGAGAGAAGGTTGCTTCTGGTTTGATTGAGCCACGCTATGTTCCCACAGAATTTCAAGTCCCTAATGTTCTGACGAAAGGCTTGTGCAAGGATCGTTTTCAGTTTTTGTGTTCCAAATTAAACCTTGTTGAATCACCAAGGTTCACTTTGCAGGGGAATGTGAAGGTAACTGAAAATCAAGCTCACTTGGCTCACTCTGTTCCTGCCTATAGTCAAGCATCATCTGAGAATCATATTGATCACAGTAAACCTAACCATAGAAAATGGACAGACTATAGTTAAGGAATGGTTAGTTAACCATTGGTTCTAGTTAACAGTTAAAATAACAGAATTGTGATGTCAGCTGATGTCAATAGTTAGTTGTAAATTGATTGATTTAGGAATCACGCTTTCCATGTTTTCTTATTGGAATAAATACCAGAATTCTCTGTAAGAATGATAGATTATTGAAATACAATTTCAGAGAGCTTTTGCTCTGACTTGCAGCCATTAATGGCAAACATTGTGTTCTTAGTTTTCTTTGAGGATTAAACACAAACACCTTGTAGGTACACTTAATTTCATTAGACTATATATATTATAAAAAACGGAGCCTATTCAAAAAATCGAACAACAATTACATAGGTATGAACATATACAAAAATGGCAACAAAAAAAAAAAAAAAAAAAAAAAAAAAAAAAAAAAAAAAAACAAGAGAATATGATGAGTTGATGACCAAGTTTGATTGTAGAGGTTTGGATTTGGCCATATATATACATATTGGAAAGAAAACTGAACAGGCTAAACTTGGATAAGACTGAAGATCAAGTCTTTTGGGTTCTTTATGATGCTGTGCTATTCGTATCATATGGCCACATGCATACATCTTTAGTCTCTTGATTTCTCATTTAATTTTTTTGATAAGAATTTTTTGGCAGATGCTGCTATATAAATTCTAACGGTTGTTTGTGAATTTATGTTAGTGAACAAAATAATTTTATGATTAAAGTTGAAATCTAACGGTTATGTTAGATCAGCTGAAAAAGTTTATGACTAAAGTTGAAATTAATGTTAGTAAAAATCAGCAGAGTTTGGCTATATTATTAATTTGTTTTTGTTTTCCCAATACCTTTGTTATTGAAAAAGCTGAAAAATCAAAGGAAAACAAAAAAAGTGTGCGCATGGGGTTAGCTTATTTGAACGTGCTTGGTGGGTTTTTTTGAGTGATCGATCTTTTTTCACGATTGTTCTCATGCGCCTCCTTATTTCTTTTGAATCTCAAGCTTTTTCTCCTTTTCTTCTTTTGATCTGCTCTATTTATGGAACCGCCGATTGAGGCTTTCTATTTCTCTACCCAACAAATTCCTAAGAGTGATGGATTTGAAGGTTCAAGGGTGAATCTAGGGTTTGGAGGCACTACCAAACGTGCTAGAGATGACCATGATACTCTTGGACGTACAGATATTGAAATCGAAAACTCGAGGAGAGAGGCCATGCCCAAGCTCATGGTCTAGTTTTGACACTAGTAACAACAAACTAAACATTGAACAAGATGATATTTTGGTCCTCGATGGCCCTATTGGCCCGATGGATAAGCTATCTCCTAAATTGAAAGATCAACTACATAAACCATGGGCTAATGCTTTAATATTGAAAAACATGGGGCGAGCTCATTCATTGAGTTTCATGACCACTAAACTATCATAGAAATGGGCGTTGTCAGAACAGTGGCAGTTGACTAACCTTGGAGAAGGGCACTTTGTGGCTGGGTTTCAATTGAAGGAAGACCTTGATTATGTGCTTACTAGTGGTCCTTGGGTCATTATTAACCAATATCTGGTTGTCCAAAGATGGAAACCCAACTTTGTGCCTGGAGAGGATTCAATTCAGAGTATGCCAATCTGAGTAAGGCTTTCAAAGTTACCAATGGAATGGATGGTTTCAGACCTTCTATGGAGTATAGGTGGCATGTTGAGAAGAATGTACAAAGTTGATCCGGTTACTGAGAACCAAGTTGGGGGTAGATTCGCTAGAATTTGTGTCGAAGTTGATCTCACTAAACCTCTCCTAGGCTCTCTTAGCATTGAGGATAGAATTATAAGGGTGGAGTATGAAAGCCTTGGTTTAGTTTGTTTTAAGTGTGGAAGGTATGGGCATAGCAAGGATTACTACAAAGAAAGTGTTGAGGAACCAATTATTGAGAAGCCAATGAGAGATATTCAGAGTGGTTCTGATAAGGAGGTGTCCATGTATGGACCTTGGCTTCTTGTGTCTTATAGGAAGCAAGGAAATAGGAATTTTAAAGGTAAATTGGGGAAAGGTGGAAGTAGTAATGTTGGTGGTAATGTAAATCACGACTCTGATGGTAATAGGATCGGTGCTATTGGTAGTTCTAACTCTGGCTTTGATGGTAATATGGTTAAAAATGGTGTTGTTGGTAATGCCAAGTCGTAGGCAATACCAGGTATGGCTCGGATGGATATAGGAAGATGAATGGATACCATGATGAGGTTAGGTATGGAAAAAAGGATAGTTTGAAGAATGGGAAAGGAAACAAGTATCCTGATGGAACTAATAATTCTGTAGGCAGCAAAGTGAATGGCTCGAGATTTGAAGTGCTGAATGAGGAAGTGGAAGCAAACATCAATGAAGAAATTCTACCTTCAGATATCAATTCTCAGTAGGAGAATAACTCAAATGCGAGAGTATTATTGACTAAAATTACTAATTCAAATAGGAAACAGAATGTCGAGACTAGGAAAGGAATTAAAAAGATCACGAAAAAAGTTGACAAACTGGGCGTTAAGAAGGTAGGATTTCAAGTTAATGTCAGTTATTTCAAAGGACCTCAGGATCAGTATTCTCCCGTGCTTGATAAATTAAGTGATGGACAGGATAATGTAGGAACCTAGGGTTACAAATTGCGTAGCGGAAAGGTTTTAAAAATTTTATGCAATCATCAAGTAAACCTAATTGTACAATAATAATCGAAAACAACAAAGAAGGTGAAATGATTTCATACCAACGTTTGTAGACTCCTTCTTTCTTTTTGATCTGCTTCTTAATTGGAACCACAAGATCTTCCTGACTTTGACCCAGGATTGGTAACGGCGTGTGGACGTATCACGGTACTCAGGAACTTGTATGGAGGTAGAAGAAACAACACAAATTAACTCTTGCTTTGTGTATTGAGAATTCGGCCAACCTTGAATGAAATAAAATAAACAAAAACCTTTTTTTTTTTCTTTTTTTTCTTTTTTCTTTCACTTTGGCCACACCACACGTTTTCTTCTTTACTATTTGCGTGAGTGTAATTGTCTTATCCAGTTATTAGTTACTTAAAATATATATATCATATATTTATATTTTATTTTAAATTGATTAAATTTTTTATTAAATCCTTTTAAAAAATATATGATATCTTTTAATAGATATTAATAAAGTTTGAATTTAAACTTTTTTTAAATTCAAATTCAATATTTAATTAAAAATAAAATAATCACATTATCTTATCTTTCAAAATTAAATATCAAAGAACACCCTCCAATAATGATTAATTACATAATCAAATAATCTAATTATTTAATTAACATAATTATTATTTTTCATTAATTAAATAATCTCATTATTCAACTAATTCCCGATTAAACACGTGTCACTTTCGTAACACAATTAATTGGACATTCCAATTAATTAACCATGACCCTTGTTACCTAAATTTATTGGGTTAGCAAGGGGACCTAATGGACCCACATTATTTTGAGCTCCAATAATCCTTAGAAATAATTAATTAAACTTGTTAATTAATATTTCATGATTATTAACTTCGGTGTTATTCCACTAAAAACCCAAATCTGCATTCTCTCAACTTTAGACGTTTTTACACAAACCAATAACTATTGGTGTCCTTCGATATAGTTATTACATATGATATGATCATCTATAAATAGTTCATAATTAGAGCTGGGTCATAATGTTCGTTATACCCCTCTAATTACATCTTTTCATTAAGCACAATTGATTCTCTAATGAACAATAAATCCTACATTTCTTACGGAATTAGGAGGGCGCTCATATTGTTTAAGCATCGAATCAACCCTTAAGGGAACTACCATCTATTTCTCGCAAGAAGGAGTGGATTCCACTATTGTGTACAAACCTTCACAGCCACAAGCCAAACCGTGATCCCAACATACAGAGCAAATTGATCGGGAATGCAACTCCGAGCTCACCCATGGTATATCAAAGACCACAATCTAACCTGAAGGAGTCGATAAGACACTCAGGATTAAGATCACCCATATATAGCTATCATTAGTTGATATATATGAATCTCATCGTTAAACTGATCTTAGTGAGAGATTTATATAGATGATGGCCCAGTCTTATATGATCACATCATGCAAGGTGCCTCCATTCTCATATCTCCATATGAATGATCCAGGATAGGATCATCGTACACTACAAAATAGACCGCAACTGTAGATTAACCACAAATAAAGTACCCAGCTTTATTTGCTACCTACAAGCTATTTAGATTGCTTGTTTCAAACTGAATCCATATGTATATGACACTTATATACTCAGTTCGAAAATACATCTAGCAATCTTGGATGTTAAGTGCACATGATATAAATAAATGTATGAGACAATTTGAATGAATAAACTACTTCATTTATTTATGTTCAATTCACATTTACAATTTACAAGCTTTAGGGCAAAAACCCCAACAATCTCCCACTTGCACTAAAGCATGTGAGACATGTCTTGTAAACCTAAACCCTTTAGGTGACCTGTAAACACTTTAGCCGGTAAAGTCTTCGTAAATGGATCAGCATGATTATCTTGTGATGCTACCTTGGTCACGGTCACATCTCCTATCTGCACTATCTCTCTAAAGAGATAATATTTCCACTCTATATGATTACCTCTCTTGTGGCTTCTTGGTTCTTTGGAATTAGCCACAATGCCACTGTTATCACAATAAAGTGTGATAGGCTTATCCAAATCTGGAACAACTTCCAGATCGCTCAAGAACTTGCAAAGCCAAATAGCCTCTTTAACAGCTTCACAAGTTGCTATATATTCAGCTTCCATGGTGGAATCAGCAATGCAAGATTGTTTTATACTTCTCCACACAATGGCTCCACCACCTAGGGTGAATACTGATCCAGACATGGATTTCCTAAAATCCCTGTCTGACTAAAAATCAGAATCCATGTATACTAACGGGATCAAATCCTGTCAAGAATACACTAGCATATATTTTCTCGTTCTCCGAAGATACTTGAGAATGGTCTTGACAGCAACCCAATGATCCAATCCTGGGTTGGATTGGTATCTGCTGGCTACTCCTACAGCGAAGCAGATGTCCGGTCTCGTGCATAACATAGCATACATGAGACAACCTACTGATGACGCACAGGGGACACGTCTCATATCCTCAACTTCTTGAAGTATCTTAGGACACTGTTCCTTAGACAAATGAACTCTATGTCTGGAAGGTAAATTACCTTTCTTGGAGTTCTACATCGAAAATCGCACAAGAATCTTGTCGATATACGATGCCTGAGACAATGCTATGAGTTTATTCTTACGATCCCTTATAAGTTGGATCCTTTATAAGTTGGATCCCTAGAACATAACTTGCCTCTCCCAAATATTTCATTTGAAATTGGCTAGCCAGCCATCCATTTACATCAGACAACACTCCTATATCATTCTGAATGAGTAGGATGTCATCTATGTATAGGACCAATAAAACTACTTTCTTGTCAATGATGTGCTTGTAGACACAAGGCTCATCAATGTTTTACTCGAAGCCATAGGTTTTGATCACATCATCAAACCTTATGTTCCATGATTTATATGCTTGCTTAAGTCCATAGATGGACCTTTGCAACTTGCAAACCTTTTGCTCTTGATCTGGAGACTCAAATCCCTCTGGTTGTATCATGTAAATGCTCTCATCAAGATTATCATTCAAGAATGCAGTCTTGACGTCCATTTGCCAAATTTTGTAATTGAAATAGGCAACAATGGATAAGAGAATCAGAATATACTTAAACATGGCTACGGGTGAGAAGGTCTCTTCATAATCAACCCCCTCTTTCTAGGTATAACCCTTTGCCACTAGCCTTGCCTTGAAGGTCTCTACCTTCATATCTACTCCTCTTTTTCTCTTGTAAATCCACTTACACCCTATGGGTTTTACCCCATCCGGTAAGTCTACAAGTTCCCAAACTAAGTTAGAGTACATGGACTCCATCTCGAGATTCATGACTTTAAGCCATTCCTCTTTGTCAGGATCTTCCATTGGATTCTTAAATGTCAATGGATCATCCACACTATCAGTAGAGACGACATCTCGTCCCTCACTTATACCTAAATAGCGTTCAGGTTGTCTTATAACCCTCCCAATACGTCTAGATGGTAATGTATCCTGAGTAGGAATCATCTGACTATCATATGTCAATGGATCAACAACTCTTGTTGACTAAGCACTAGTCGTATCAGGCTCCATTTCATTTAATACAATCTTGCTACGAGGTTTATGATCACTAATATAGTTATCCTCAAGAAACGTTGCATTTGTCGATACAAATACTTTGTTCTCTTTAGGACTATGAAGTATCCACCTTTGGTCTCCTTGGAATATCCTACAAACAAGCAGACTATAGACTTGGGTTTTAGCTTTCCACTTCTGTTCTTTAGCACATGTGCTGGACACCCCCATATGCGGAAATATCGTAAACTAGCTTTACGACCATTCCATAACTCTAAGGGAGTCTTAGGAACAGATTTGGATGTGACTACATTCAAAATGTAAGCCGCAGTTTGTAGCACATATCCCCAAAAGGAATTTAGTAATGATGAGAAACTAATCATAGATCTCACCATTTCCATTAGGGTTCTATTTCTCCTGTCCGCGACACCATTCTATTGTGGTGTACCAGGATGAAAGTATACAAACAAGGTTAAATTGCTTAAAGCGTACCTAGGGGGTGGTGAATAGGTTTTCGCTTAATTTCAATCCCTTGAAAAAACTTATGTTTGTCCCTCAAGGTAGCTTTACATGCAACATATAAACGAAACATTACTATATAGACAAGATATGCATATCATCATTTAAGCAATGTCTACATATAACAAGTTGTTGTATGAGATATAATATCACTAAAATACAAAAACAAAGAATATCTTGTATATCAATATTGTTCAAAGTTTTTACAAGAGCGATCAAATATATCTATATACAAGAATAACCATATATGAAAGATTACAAATACAAATCGATTTAAAGAGGATTGTTCTACAAATCACTCTTTACAAGTACTTGTTCAAATATACAACACGAGTAAATGATATTCAACAAGTTAACACATACACAAACACAATATAAAAGAGATAGAGAAAGAGACAATGAACACAAGATTTTTACGTGGTAAACCTCCAAAGAGGAAACATCCACGGGTTGAATCCGCAACCACCGGCAAAACAAATCCACTATATGAAAAGGACATACACACTCAAGACTATCAACTCTATGATATCCGTCTCAAGCTATCAAATCCTAATCTACCCTCGAGCTAGTGAATCACTAAGCCTACTCCCTATCCAAGATGTGTCCTATACCTCTAGGAAGCAACTTCCCATCCAAGGCTCTCAAGCCTCTGGGAAGATTCCCTTGCTTAGCAATCTAGATCACTAGGATCCTAGTTAAGCTCCCCTAGCTCAACCATCCGGAGTACGCAACTCCTTGCTAAGACTTTCGCTTGGCTATCCGGAACTCATTCCTAGCTAAGACTTCTTGCTCAATACAAAGCTTCACTCACTTTGAAAGAGACTTCAACATTTCCTCAAGGCAAATGATCTAAGTGATGCAAATGATGCAAATCACAATCAACACAACATAGAACATGTGATCAATATATTCTATGGAACAACTAGACCTAAACATGTAAGAACACAAGCATAAAAGTCTAGAAGCAAAAACATAAATTAAACTAGAGCATGTGAAAACACCTAAACACAAAAGCTCATAATTCCATTCACACATATAACACTTGAATATATCATAATCATGAAGCAAAATTTCAAGATGTTATAAACATACAAATAAATGCTAGAAACATAGAATGTATTCAATGAGTAATCTAGTCAAAGATTTAGAGAAAGGATATATTGATAAATCAATTAAATCCTAGATATCTCTAAAAACACATGTAAGAGCCTTAATCCAAGATTTTATCAATCAAAGGATCAAAACATATTTCAAGGATTATCAATCATAAAATCATTCAATCTAGTCTCAAATAATCCTAGATGTCAATCTAATCACAATACAACTCTCAAACATGTGAAAATCATAGAATCAAATATTCTAGTTCACAAATGTCTCTAATTAGACTTTTGATTAAGATTGATTATGAAGCTATCTTTCTCAATATCATTCACTAAACATAAACATACATATAGAAGGAGAAACCCCAAGCAAATTGAAGGTTATAAAGGAAAAAATCACAAAGATAAAGTCAATACCTCCAAATCATGAGCTGTAACTTTTTTCTGGGTAGAACACCTTGAAAACTCAATCAAATGACTGCAAGATCACTTGGAAAACGTAGAGGACTCAATTACAAACAATCTCTAATTTGAATCACTCTAATTTGACTTTGTTTGAACAAGTTATGGTGTTTGGAAGGTGAGAAAAACTTTGGAGAAAATTCTGGACATATTTTTCCTTTTTCTTCTTTCTTTCTTCTTACTTGAAAATGGGAGGGAATGGAAATATTTAAAAGGAAGCAAGAGAGAGAGAGAAGCCACCCAATCAAGAGCAATCATGTGTCATCCACGTGTGGACCGCGTGTGACACACGTGCACAAGGGCTGTCCAGCCCGTGTGTCACACATGGCTCACATGTGGACAATAAGCTTGGTCTTTTTGCCTTGCTTGTCCCTCTCGCGCTCCGCTCGCGTTCTTCTACCGTATCCGTACCTCCGAACTCTGATTTTGAATCAATTTTTAGATTACGAATCGTGACTCCTTTACACACAATAAAGACTATGAAACTTTGACAAAAGGTTGAGAATTCATCTCGGAAAATGAAGACGAACACAACTCAACGAATGAGAACGAAAAGTAGCGTAGCTACATCGTTTGGATTCGAAATCAAATATATGAGTAATTGAAATGACCAGGACTCAATAAGGAATCATAAGAGATCATTTTCAAGTCCAAAAACAATAAAACGAAAACATATAAGGACAATGTCACACCTGTATGCCGTTTCCTAGACATAGTCTTAGAACATGCACTTCCACAATGTATGAGAATTTGAGTTCAATGCATGAGCATGTAAAAACATGTGAATGTGCTATATAAATGTTGTACAATGATGTAGGGACACATATAAATGATTTTTGTGTGTGTGTCAATTGCCTTAAAGAAGAATGAGGTCTATATTACCTTAATTGTGCAAAGTAGTCCATTCCCCTTCAAAGGCTTCTTCTTGCTTGATCTTTTGGCCACATCTTTCTTTGAAGCTTCAAATCATCAACCTATGACCATTAATCACATACAAGGAAAAATATCGTTTTGATATGGAATATATGCCAACACAAACTAAAAACCTAACACATGAGCTGTTAGTTGGGACACTATCCCATACTCGACCATAAAGTCTTTAAACTTTTGGTCAAGGTACTCACATCCATGATCCGATCGTAGAGACTTGATAGTCTTTCCTAAATGGTTCTCAACTTCAACTCAAAATTCTTTAAACTTTTCAAAAGTTTTCGACTTCCGTTACATTAGGTAGACATATCCGTATCTCGAGTAGTCATCTATAAAAGTGACATAATACTCATAACCACCCCTTGCTTTAACATTCTTCGGTCCACAGACATCTGAATATATAAGCTCTAGTGGTTCTTTAGCTCTAAGCCCTTTTCCAGTAAAAGATCTCTTGGTCATTTTACCTTCTAAATAGGATTCGCAGATATGTAAGGTGTCAACCTTTAACTCACTTAAAGGTCCATTTTTCACTAGTCTATCTATCCAGTCAAGGTTGATATGGCCAAGTCTTAGATGCTATAGATATGTTTTGTTTTCTGGAGAAATCTTTTGTCATTTTGTTTTAGGTTTTTCAGCTTTAAACAATTTAGCATTGAGTAGTGTAGTATGTATTAATGGCCTTAAAACATACAAGTTGTTTTCGTTTAATCCTGAACATATTCAAACCATTCTTTGCAATAATAATAGACTTATTATTAAAAGAAACATAATATAATTGTTCCAACAACTTTGAAACTGAAATAAAATTTCGAGTAAATCTAGGAATTAAAAATACATTATTCAAAACAATGAAACAACTTTCAAAATGTAGTCTAACTACACCCACTGCTCAGGTTGACACGACATCCCCTGACCCAACACGCATAGAGAAGGCTCCCTCCTCAAACTATGTCCAAGAATCAGTCCACTACATAGAAGAACAAACATAGTTATTGGCCCCTGAATCAATTATCCAGGGTGAAGAATCATCTTCCACTATACACGATTCAAGAACAAGTAAATCATATTTACCTTTCATCTTCTTTTTCTTGGCTACCTCCTCTAGATACTGAGGACAGTTCCTCTTCCAATGTCCAACCTTGTTGCAATGGAAACACTTTCCTTTGCCTTGGTTGGTGGAGGTGCCCTTTTTCTTGCCTTGGGCTTTCTTGGGCTTGGGCTTACTCTTAACCTTCCCAGTAGACCTCTTCCTCTTCTTATTACCAGAGGAAGATGGTTCGGTAATATTTGCCTCACCAGTCTTACTTTTGTTGTCCTTAATCAAGGACTCAAAAGTAATGAACTCATTGAGCAATTGAGTGAGACTGAACCTAAGCTTGTTCATCCCACTGTTACTCTTAAACTAATCGAAACTCTTTGGAAGAGTCATCAGTATGATGCTCACTTGACTGTGTTCATCAATGGCCCCGCCATTGTTCTCTGCCGTGTTGAAATAGGACATCATGTTCAGGACATGTTCCCGAATTGATGTGCCCTCTTTCATCCAAGCAAGCATTGTGGAACGAACAGCTTCGTACCGCTTTTACTCAGAGGGCTGCCCGAACATGGCCTGCAATGACTACATTATTTCAAATATAGTACCCATTGCTTCGGACTTAGTGACAAGCACGTCTGTCATACTTGCTAACAAATATGTTCAAGCTTTATCATCTAATGAGACCCATTTCTCATATGCCTCATGAACAGTTCATGCGGCATTAGCAGTAGGCGTTGTAGGACATTCCTCCGTAAGCATAAACTTTAGGTCTTTGGTGACCAAGATTGCATTTATGTTATGTTTCCATTTAGTATAGTTATCACCAGTTAATTTGTCATTGGCTATGATTTGTATTAGCGTAGATGACATGGCTAAAAAAAACATAAATTAAGAATTCATTTAGTCATACATTGAAAACATGTGTGAATGTTCAGCATAAAATTAAACATGATGCATGAAAATGTTTAATGAACAAGAATAACCCTAAGAAAATAATGTTTTTATGCCACGGCAATCCAACATACCGCCAGTACGTGCTGTCTAAGGGTCGATCAAATTCTTACATGTTGGATCGAGACCTTCTCAATCAAATGATATACCAAAATAACTCTTATTCTAATATCATTCAACCATCGTTTATTTAGTCAGGTTTTTAATTAACCAATTTAATTAAAACCTTGTGAGCATAACCCATCATTTCAAATCTCATGAGCTTAACTCGAGAATTGCTGCCTTAGGGTCTGTCAATCCTGAAATCCCCTCAGAAATCCTATCAGTAAGGAAGTCAACCTTGGTATTGATTCTTATGGAAACCCCCCTTAGGGAGGACGAAAGCAAAGCCGTCACAAGGCCCCACTCGAATCTTACGATGTTGAACTAATGATGGAGACCGCGGGATATAATGTCATATATCCCTCTCCCACTCACTATTATATAATAAGGGTTTTCTATTAATATTAATGAACCTATATTAAACTAGATTAAATGGCTAATTTCAATCTAAGCGTCAAGTGCATTAATCACAAATTATTAGAATCCTATTCCAATAACTAATAAACTAATTCGATTTTTAACTCTTAAAAATCTAGTTCATTAGTGATAATTCTAATCTATGTAAACTATTTAAGACTGGAATTATTAAATGTGTATTTACCAAGTTTTAACTATTAAAACTAAACACATTATTAGGTTCAATTATTATTAGGGGCTTAATCGAATTAATCCTAATATATATAAAAGGACCCTACTAATCTAAGTAATTAAACTCTTTAATAAAAAGATTAGTGATTAATGAGAATTACCAAGTTTTTACTCCTAAAAACTAATCCCATTAATATATAGCCAATTATGTGAATTACCCATTTTAATCAAATTAAAAAAAAAATTAACACATAATATAGATGGCTATAATGCATGTATGACATATCGACATATATATGTGTAGGCACACCTAATCTAAATGACATGTATATGCATGACAATGCTTTAATCATCTCATAATAAAAATATACATGAGTTGAACGAGTACAATGGGTTATCTAACTTAAAAAATAAAATAATATCTAATTACAAAAGTTTATCCAAGGCATTCCTTGGTCCTCAAGTAATTCCAATATTCTTCAAGTCTTTGTCTTCTGAAACTTCTACATCTTTCGGGCCCAAAATCAAGTCCAACTTGATTTATTTTAATGGATCCATCTCATGGATTAAATCCCTTAAAACCCAAATGTTACTCTAACATTTTTTAGAGGCTCGAGATTTCCCAAAATCAACCCAAACGTACTCGCGTACACGCATGTGACTGCTGCACAAAACACACAACAATTGAATGTTGTAGCAGAGTTGTTGCGCAACACTTGTGCATGTCATTTGCAACACAATGCACGCATACAATATTATGGGCCAGTTTGGGATAACTTTTACTTTTGGCTTTGGGCAGTAGAAGAAGAGAAGTAAAAGCCTGAGCTTTTCAGTTACTGTTTGGATGATATATTTTAAAAGAGCTTTTGTGTCAGGAAGAGCTTTTGAGACTGTTTGGTTGGAATATTTTAAAATATCTTCTAATTATGATATGACCTTTTTATCCTTGAAGAAGAGCTTTTGAGCCTGTTTGGTTGTAACTAATTAAAATCACTTCCAACTATAATATAACATTTTTACCTTAATTGGAATAAATAATATATGTACATTTTTTTAAAATAAAAGTTTTCCTCATATAGGAATTGTTAATGTTGACAAGTAGAACAAAAATTCATAGTAGATCCTCTCTTCAACACAATCTCTCTCACATACCACAAAGTTTTAAGTTAAAATAGGAAATTTGAGAATTGGATGGAATCATAGAATTTCCATTAGTTCTAAAAGCAAATCAATCAGACACAAGTGACACAACTAAGTGCCATCAAACCAATGGCTTGCCTTTTCCTACTGACTAATACTACTACTACTTGTGTTGAAGATGTGAGTGAATACGAACATTTTCAAATCATTAAACATATTCAACAGTCCTTGACACACTTAGACTTATTTTTCTTTGGTTTGGCATCCTTAGCTCCTGCAATGGTGGTGTTGGTGATGTGCTCTTCTTCCTCCTCCACCAATTCCTTCTGCTGTTGCTGGTTGTCATCTTTTTTTTTGAAACTGCAAATTTTATTAATAATCCATGCCCAAGCAAAAGGCAGAACCATACAAAGCAATTACAGACCAAACAAAAATAGACAGCAACAAAACTTCCACTAAAACAACACAACAGTGGCACCAACAAGATCCCCAAAAGCATACGACAATAGACCCTGTATACAACATATACAAACAACAGAACCACACACTACTCAATACACACTCCAATCCAGCCTCACATTCTGCATAAATACCCTGACTTTTGCAAGACTATTCACCAACGAATCATGAATATTCTTCAATTCCTTGAGTCCCCACAGATGCAAAATGCCATATCACCACCTGGTAACAGCGCAGGAGCAGAGCAAACCAGAATACACATTGAAACCAGTATTGACATACCAAGTTACAAATAACACCACTGAAGAGAAACTCTTTCCCCTAACGAACCTCTCCTCAAAGCAGACCAAAATCACATAACACACAAGCACAAGCAACACACAGAAACCGAAATACTCAAGCATCAAAAACTACTCCATTGCACAACATCCCCCATCATATTAGATCCTTTGTTAGCCAAATCATCTATGTTAAAAGGATAGCTGCTCATAATAACAAGAACCTAACTTATAACATTTATTTCAATAAAATGTCAACACACAAATATTCAACTTATAATAAACATATTGGGTGAAAATCTCTGACATTAATAAAGGTAAAACCAATGTTCCATTTACCATCATCCTAAAGAAACAAAAAAAGATCCATCTCCATGAAGATTCCCTTAAGTCACAAATGAAGTCAATCAGGCAAGTTGGAGGATCTTAGATATTGCTGGGGTACATGAAGACCCTAACCCTGTCACCCATGGACTTTGGTGGCAGATTGGACTTGAACTTGGCACGAACAACACCGCTATTTCCATGAGGTCTAGCGACCTTGCCCCAGATGCAACGATAGTGCGATCCATTCTTCTTCACCTCCAACAAAGCCTCTTGCCTCTTTGCTGCAAATAACACAAAACAAAGCACAACAACAACTAAGCAATGCTGCTCTACATTGCAACAAATTATTCACAGGAGAGACTCACTTTGGTGTTTATTAGATTGAGTTATTTTTACCTAAAAAGGAAATATGATCCTGCTGGCTTCTTAGGCTTGTTAGAAAGTTCCATCAACAATTCAACACAAATCGAATCCGGGTTTGTGTATAGAATCATATCTACTCCATAGATAACAAAACAAACCTTTAGACATTACAACTAATGAGCTACCATTATTTGCTCCTGCTATTGCACTAATGTAGTAATAGTTCTCCCACTGTTCCATTATCCATTCCTTCAAAACAATACCAAAATTCACATAACTAATTTGTTGAAATATACATAAAACAAATGTTATAGTACAATGAAACGAACTAATTGCTTGGAATGCAGTATGCATTACTACTGCATTATGCCACACTACAGATTTCTAATAACAAACATGTAAATGGAACAAAAGCACGACCAAGAAATTACTCATAATTTTCAATTCAATTGAAAACCTCGTTTTACACAAATAAGAAATTACTCAGAATTTTCAATTCAATTGAAATCCTCATTTACACAAATCAAAATTTACTCAGATAAGAACACTGCACTACAAATATTATTTACACAAATAAGAACCCTAGAGAAAATTTTCAATTCAATGGAAATCCTCATTTTACACAAATAAGAATTTACTCAGACAAGAACCATGCAGATAAGAATTCACACAAATAATAACCCAAGAAACAAAAGGACATTGAAAAGCTATCAATTATTGAATCAGTGAATCCCAAATCAAACACACTTCTTATTCAATACCACAAACGAAAACTTGATTAAAGTTGTCTTTTGAGTGCAATTATCGCTTGATTTTTTTACTTCATTTTCAATACACATAACACAGAAACCCAGTACCCACAACCTAACCTGCTATATCTGTATCAATAGAAGCTCTCGGAGAGATCGAGAAGGTGAGGAAGTTGACGAGGTTGAGATGGTGAGGAGATTGACGAGGTCATGTACTGGATTTGGAGGTTTACGACTCTTCACGGTGACAGCAACGATCTTCGCAGCAAGCAGATGGGGAGTTGATTACGTGATAGAGAGAGATGAGAGAAATTGGGGAAGAACATCTGTGGAAAGGATATGAGTGTGAATTTCATTTTGATATATATATATGAAAGAAAAGGGTAACATTGGCAATATAAAAATTTCATTTAACTGTAACTTTCACTTCGCGTATTTTGTAGAAGCTCTTTCAAGAGAAGCATCTAAGGTGGTGCTTCTTCTAAAAGAGCTTTCAAAGTCAAGAAGCTCTTGTCCTATTTTACCCAAACACTCCCAAAAGCTACTTTTGGGTTTCAAAAGAGCTTTTAACCCCTTGAAAAGCCTAGCTAAACAAGGCCTATATATATGTGCAGCAGTGCATCACGCAGTTTGCAACACAAGGCATGCATACAATATTATATATATATATATATCTATATATGTGTGCAGCAGTGCGTCATGCAATTTGCAACACAATGCTTAACAGCTGCCCAAACGCACAAATGTAACACTTGTGCATGTGAGTGCGATGGCTTTGCACATATGTTGCATAAGGTCCGGGCGGTGGCTGTGCTATTTCTTCCGGATCGTTGTTCTTTGTTGAAATATATCAATAAAATAAATTACAAGCAAATTAACGAAATAAAAAAAAATTATACAACCCGGGATTAAAATTACAACAGAAATATTACAACCATTAAAAAAAAAAAAAAAAACTTTAAACCCATTGTACCATACAATTAACAACCAACCATGTTTATAATAAATTTAAAAAAAAAAATTATAAGCATCATACAGTTATTAGAAAGTGCCTACACATTCATACATACAATCAGGAGCAATCGAATTCGATTATACTGTACAAAAATGGCTCAAATACCAATTGTAGGAACCTAGGGTTACAGATTGCACAGCGGAAGGGTTTTAAAAATTTTATGCAATCATTAAGTAAACCTAATTGTACAGTAATAATCGAAAACAACAAAGAAGGTGAAATCATTTCATACCAACGTTTGTAGACTCCTTCTTTCTTTTCGATTTGCTTCCTAATTGGAACCACAAGATCTTCCTGACTATGACCCGGGATTGGTAACGGCGTGTGGGCATGTCACGGTACTCAGGAACTTATATGGAGGTAGAAGAAACAACACAAAACAACTCTTGCTTTGTGTATTGAGAATTCGGCCAACCTTGAATGAAATAAAATAAACAAAAACCTTTTTTTTTTCTTTTTTTTTTTCTTTCACTTTTGCTGCAACACATGTTTTCTTCTTTACTATTTGTGTGAGTGTAATTGTCTTATCCACTTATCAGTTACTTAAAATATATATATCATATATCTATATTTTATTTTAAAATGATTAAATTTTTTATTAAATCCTTTTAAAAGATATCTGATATCTTTTAATAGATATTATTAAAGTTTGAATTTAAAATTTTTAAATTCAAATTCAATATTTGATTAAAAATAAAATAATTACATTATCTTATCTTTCTAAATTAAATATCAAAGAACACCCTCCAATAATGATTAATTACATAATTAAATAATCTAATTATTTAATTAACATAACTATTATTTCCCATTAATTAAATAATCTCATTATTCAACTAATTCATGATTAAACACGTGTCACTTTCGTAACACAATTAATTAGACATTCTAATTAATTAACTGTGACCCTTGTTACCTAAATCGATCAGGCTAGCAAGGGGACCTAATGGACCCACAATATTTTGAGCTCTGATAATCCTTAAAAATAATTAATTAAACTCTTTAATTAATATTTCATGATTATTAACTTCGGTGTTATTCCACTAAAAACCCGAAGCTACACTCTCTTAACTTTAAATGTTTTTACATAAACCAATAACTCTTGGTGTCCATCGATATAGCTATTATATATGGTATAATCTTTCACAAGTAGTTCATAATAGATCTGGGTCATAATGTCCGTTATACCCCTCTAATTACATCTTTCCATTAAGTACCATTGATTATCAAATGAACAATAAATCCTACATTCCTTACGGAATTAGGAGAGCGCTCATATTGTTTAAGCCTCGAATCAACCCTTAAGGGAACTACCATCTACTTCTCCTAAGAAGGACTGGATTCCACTATTGTGTACAAACCTTCCCAGCCACAAGCCAAATCGTGATCCCAACATACGGAGCATATTGATCAGGAATGCAACTTCGACCTTACCTATGGTATATCAAAGACCACGATCTAACTTGAAGGAGTCAATAAGACACTCATGATTAAGATCACCCATATATAGCCATCATTAGTTCATATATATATATATGAATCTCATCATTAAACGGATCTTAGTGAGAGATTTATATAGATCATGGCTCAGTCTTATATGATCATATCATACAAGGTGCCTTCATTCTCATATCTCCATATGAATGATCCAGGATGGGATCACCGTACACTACGAAATAGACCGCAGCTGTAGATTAACCATAAATAAAGTACCTAGCTTTATTTGCTATCTACGGACTCTTTAGATTGCTCGTTTCAAACTAAATCCATCTGTATATGACACTCATATACTCAGTTCGAAATTACATTCGGCAATCTTGGATGTTAAGTGCACATGATATAAATAAATGTATGAGACAATTTGAATGAATAAACTACTTCTTTTATTTATGTTCAATTCACATTTATAATTTACAAATTTTATGGCAAAACCCCCAATAGATAGTGCTAATGTCCTCCAACTTTTTCCTAATGAAGTCTGAGAGTTTGAAAACAAATGTGATGTAGTGGTGGATGGTGGCTCAACACTAGTTAACCAAAGTAATGCTGGAATGCATATCGATGATAGTTTTACTGCAGTGGCTTCTAATCTAGAGAAGGCCATGGCAGTTATTACTAAATAGTGGTTCCCTTCTTCTCGTCTCTTTATGATTTGTGTTTAGAATATGAGAGGTGCGGATAGGTAGGGGTTCTTTATAATCATTGCTAATTTACGTAGTACATATCAATTTGATATTTTGGGCATTCTAAAACCTAGAATTAGTAGTTCTAAGGCTAAGAATGTTATAAAGAAGCTTAGGTTCTCTAATAATTTTGTGGTTGATGCTGAAGGATTTTCTAGGGGATTATGGCTCCTTTGGAATGGTAGTGATGTTAGGATTCAAGTCATTGCTTATTCTAGGCATAGTATTACAACTCTTGCAGCAGATCATAAAAGTGTTTGGGTACTTACAATAGTGTATGCCAATCCTTGTGTTATTGCTAGGAGAAATCTATGGAATTACTTAGACTCCATTAGAGGCTGTTTCAACTTACCTTGGCTTGTTGCTGGTGATTTCAATGAAATTACTTGTAGCTTTGAGAAGCGAGGAGGTAGATGTAAATTCTCTAAGAGTGGGTTTGCTGAGTGGATTGATAAGAATAGATTGGTTGAAATGGGATATATTGGTAGTTCACATGGATGACTAAAAGGGGTATTGGTGAGGAGATTTAGGAGAGATTGGATAGAGCCATGTGCTCAATGGATTGGAGATTGTGCTACACTGAGGGGTTTGTCAAGCATCTTCCTAGGGTAATGTCAGATCATTTCCCTATCCTTATCAAACTGTACATCAACCATGGCCCGAAATGTTGCCTTAAACCCTTCCGGTTTGAAGCAATATGGCTTAAGCATAGAAACTTTGATGAGTTGGTTCAGAATTATTGGAGCAACCACAGAGAGAATTGTTGTGATAAGCTGCACTCCTTTGCTGAAATTCTTAAAACATGGAATAAGGAGGAGTTTGGCAACATATTTCGAAATAAACGTAGACTCCTTGCGAGAATTATGGGGGTTCAGAAATGCCTTAGTAACAGACATTCTCATTTCCTAGCTAAGTTAGAAGATGGGTTGGTGAGAGAATACAATGAGATCCTTAAGCAAGAGGAATTTTTTGGCTTCAAAAATTGAGAAATATCTGGTTGAAAGAGGGTGATAAAAACACAAAGTTTTTTCACCTTTCTACGATTGTTAGGAGAAGGAGAAATAAACTTGAAAGACTTAGGAAAGATGATGGGAGTTGGGTTGAAGATATGAAGGATATGAAGTGTAAAGCGGTGCAATATTTTCTTAAGCTTTTTGAAGAAAAGCAAAGTTCAGGGAATTACTCTCAGATGCCTTTGCTGTTTTTGTCTTTAGATAGCAGTGATGTTGCTGCTCTAAATGCTAGTATTTGTGAGAGAGAAGTCAAGCAGTGTGTGTTTCACATTGGTGGATTAAAGGCGCCGAGGCCGGATGGTTTCCCTGGAATTTTCTTCCATAAGTATTGGAACATTTGTAAAGGTGAGCTGGTGAGCTTAGTGTCAAAATGTTTTGATAAGGGATGTATTCCTGAAAGTATCAACCAAACTTACATCTCCCTTATCCCAAAAACTCATAATACCGATTGTATGTCTCAACTCAGACCAATTAGCCTATGCAACACTTATTACAAAATGGTTAGCAAGGTGATTGTTCAAAGATTGAGACATTTACTCCCTAGCTTTATTAGTCTGAATCAAGTAGCCTTTGTCCCTGGTAGACATATTCAGGATAATATAATTATTGCCCAAGAAGTCCTCCACAAGTTTAGAAGGGCCAAAAGGAAAGGTGGACTTATAGCTTAGAAGATTGATTTAGTCAAAGCTTACGATAGACTTCAATGAGGCTTCATCAAAACTGTGTTGAATGAAGTGGGGATTGGAGGAAAGCTTAATAGTTTGATTATGAGTTATGTATCTAATGTGCAGTTCAGAGTTATGATGAATGGTGAAGCTTCTAAAAATTTCCAGCCTAAGTGTGGAATTAAGCAAGCTTCTGTGCAGCAAGCTCAAGTCATTAAGGATTGCATTGATATATTTTGTGACATTTCAAGGCAACAGATGAGCTTTCCTAAATCTAGAGTTTTGTGTTCAAGTAATGTTAGTAATGGGATTGCGAAGACTTTAGCTGAGATATGTGGTTCCCTTATTACTAAGGATTTCGGGAGGTATCTTGGTGTTCCCCTTATCCATATTCGGATCACTAAGGATACGTATAAAGAAGTTATTAACAAATCTCATAGTAGATTAGCTATATGGAAAAGCTCCACTCTTTCCTTTGCAGGGAGATGTACCTTGATCAAGGCTGTCTCTTTAGCCATTCTAATTTATGCTATGCAAACAATAAAGCTCTCTACTAATATTTGCTCGAAATTGGACAAGCTTAATAGGAACTTTTTATGGGGTCATTCAACTGAGAACAAAAAGATACACTTGGTCAAGTGGGATTCCGTTTGCCTTCTGAAGCACAAAGAGGGGCTGGGCATTAAAAAATCCAAACAAATGAACCAAGCTTTACTTGCAAAAGCTGGCTGGAGGTTGATCCACAATGAGGAAGGTTTATGGGGCAATTTACTTAAGCATAAATATCTTAAATGTGACAACTATGTGCACTTCGGCAAGGATAAGTCAAATGGTTGTTCTAGTATCTGGAAGAGCATCAGTTTCAGTTCTAAGTTGATGTCAAGGGGTCTAAAGTGGAGAGTTGGTAATGGGTGCCGAATTAACTTCTGGGTTGATAATTGGATCCCTGAATTTTGTAGGCTCTAGGATCATGCCATTATTCCTCTTTCTTCTTCCCATTCTTCTGAGAAAGTAAGTGATTATTTGATTCAAAACGATTGGAATGTTCAGAAACTTTGCATGGTCCTACCTTGGCAAATTATTCAGAGAATCTTGAGTATTCATGCTGGTAAACCACATAGTAGGGTTGATAAAATTATTTGTGGTTTATCCATTAATGGTCAATTTTATGTTAAAAGGGCTTATGAGAGTATGTTTGAGAGTGATGATGTCCCTAATTGGCAATGGAGTTTTTTATGGAAGCTTAGATTACCTCCTAAAATCTAGTTCTTCCTTTGGACTGTCCTCCATGGAAAGATTCTCACAAATGAGCATAGAGCTTCTAGAGGCCTCACCATGGATACAACTTGCTCTTGCTGCAATGAGGGTTGTGGGAGCATAGATCATGTGTTTAGAGGTTGTTCGGCTGCTGTGAACATTTGGGAGGATATATGTAAAGGCATCACTACTACAGGGTTGTTTAATTTGGAGTGGTGTGACTGGATAACTCAAAACTTGAGGTGCAACATAGTGATTCGTGGAACTATCCCTGCTTACCTCCTCTTTGCTGTAACCATGTGGTTTATTTGGAAGTGGAGGTGCAAAGCTATTTTTGATACAACTTTTAAATCTCTTGGTGGCACGGGTAAAATCATCTATAATTATGTTGAGGGTTGGATTAAAACCAAAAATGATGTTGGTAATAAAAGGGAGATGATCACTTGTCTTATTGCTTGGTCCCCTCCGGAGATTGATTGGATCAAACTCAATGTTGATGGGAGTATGAACCCTTAATTGGGCATTATTTCTGCTAGAGGAGTTATCAGAAATCACCTAAAGAAGTGGATTGGTGGGTTTGCTTTGAACAGGGGAATTGGTAGCATCATTGAAGCGGAATTATGATGGCCAATACCTGGTGTTTAAGGATGACCATTTTCCCTCGGGGCCCCAAATCTCCGCTCCCCCATTCCCATTTGGGGGAAAATTTTTGGGGGAAAATGGGAAAATGAGGGGGGGGGGGTGATGAAAAATCATCCCCAGATTAAAATGGGGATAAGGATAGGGAGACCCCTCCCCATCCCCATTTTCGGTAGATGCCCCCATCCCCATTTCTCCATTTTCCCCAAAATATTATATATATTATATTAATATATTTTTATTTTTATTTTTTCAATATTTTTATTGTTACTAACTATATAAACATCTTTATTATGTAATTTTTGTATTGGATGTTATTTTTTATTTGAATTTAATGGATTGTGCGTTTTTTTATTATGTAATTTTTACTGATACAAGGAAAATGGGGGACCCTGGGGAAATGGGAAAATGGGGGAAACGGGGAAAAATGTAAAAAAAAACAGGGAAAATAGGGAAACGAGGAAATAGGGAAGGGGATGAGGAGACCTCCCCCCAAAACTACCCCATCCCCATTTTCCCCAAATGGGGAAATAGGGAGGGGGGGTTGGCAAATGGGGATGGGGATGGGGATGGGGATGGGGGGACCTATATCCATCCCCATTTCCCCTTTAACCATCCCTACTGGTGTTGCAACATTCAGCATGTGTATAGAGAAGGAAATAGAGTTGCAGATGGCCTTGGTAAGCTAGGTCACTCTTTAGGTTTGGGTATCACAACCTTTGATGACCCACCATCTCAGATTTTAGGTTCTTTGGAGGATGATGTTAATGGCTTAGCTGCTGCTAGGCTAGTCCTCACTAGTTAGTTGTTTTTCTTTCTGTTGTTTTTGGGCTGTTTGCCCTCCTTCTTACCAAAAAAAAAAAAAAGTTGAAAAATCATAAGGCCGATCAACTTTTAGATGCCTACAAATCTGTAAGTTCATGTATGATTTCGATGCATGGTTGAATTGAGTGAATGGGCTGTTAGGGTTTTGAACACTTAATAGTCTCTTTCATTGCGATTAAAAACAATAAATATTAGTTGGTAGGAAATTAACTCAAGAGTTTATTAATTTTAGAGATTCATATAACATAAGAGGTCTCATGAACTGAGCATTAACGAATGAAAGAAGCAATGAATTTGTTGGTAGCGGTGGAAATTGAGAGACTTTAGGTGATTGATATAAATTGAGAAACGGGACTTTTCATTTTACTTCAAATAAATAGGTGATCGATATAAATTAAGAAATGAGAATTGATGGAGAATTTAAAGCAAACAGCTTCTCATGCCGACATGTGGAACCGTTGTTCTTCCATTATAGAGTATATTATAGATATATATATATATATATATACATATATATGATGGGTGAAAATGGAAACTAGCCATAAATTAAGGAGGTTTATTGTTTTTAGCCAGCATTAGTATTTTGATTGTTTTTGTCAAACAATCCACTAAACATCCAAAATTGCCCTTGACTTTTCATTTTACATTAATTTTTTTGTTTTGTTTTTATTCCTCTGAATACAGACTATTTCTCTGTCTTCCTTATATGAGAAAAACAACTCAACACCACCATTGGTTTCTTTTTTTTTTTTGTGAGAACCACGATTCCACTTGCTTTTGTTGCTTTTGTTACTTTTATTCTCCCTTCAATCTCCACGAATCCACCATTTCCTGTGTTTGTTATCTCTCCCTCTCTCTCTTCAATTTTCTGTGTTCATTCTCTATTTTGGCTTGGTTTTTTACGGATTCGGTGTCGTTTCTGACGGATTTGGGCATCGTATTTCACGGATTTGGCTTCGTATTTCATGATGAATCGATAAGATCCAGGTCCTTCTTTCGGTGGTATGTTTTTGAAACCCTAATTTAATTTGTTCCATGATTTTAGGTTGAAGAAGATAGGTTGCAGACTTGCAGTGGTGTGTATAATTTTTGATGCCTGGTGTGTTTAATTTTTTGTTTTCCCGGGTGTGTTTAGTCGTTTTTGCCTGGTGTGTTTAGTCATTTTTGCCTTGTGTGTTTAAATAAATTTTGTTTGGCGTGTTTAGTCGTTTTTGCCTTGTGTGTTTAGTTGTTTTTTCCCGGTGTGTTTAATTTCTTTGTGGCTGGTGTGTTTAGTAATTTTTTAGCTGGTGTGTTTAATTCCTTTTTGCCAGGTGTGTTTAATTCCGTTGTGCCTGGTGTGTTTAGTTGTTTTTGCCTGGTGTGTTTAATTATTTTTTGGCAGGTGTGTTTAGTTGTTTTTGCTTGGTGTGTTTAGTCTTTTTTGTCTGGTGTGGTTAATTCTTTTTTTCTTAGTGTGTTTAATTTTTTTTCGCCTGGTGTGTTTAACAGTATTCGCCTGGTGTGTTTAATTTTTTTTTTGCCTTGTGTGTTTAGTTGTTTTTGTCTGGTGTGTTTAGTTGTTTTTGTCTGGTGTGTTTAATTCCTTTTTGCCATGTGTGTTTAATTCCATTGTGTCTGGTGTGTATAGTCGTTTTTGCCTGGTGTGTTTAATTCGTTTTTGCCTGGTGTGTTTAAATTTTTTCGCCTGGTGTGTTAAATAGTTTTCGCCTAGTGTGTTTAATAGTTTTCACTTGGTGTGTTTAATTATTTTTTGGCAGGTGTGTTTAGTTGTTTTTACCTGGTGTGTTTAGTCTTTTTTGCCTGATGTGCTTAATTCCTTTTTCCCTAGTGTGTTATAATTTTTTTTTGCGTGGTGTGTTTAATAGTTTTCGCGTGGTGTGTTTAATAGTTTTCGCCTGGTGTGTTTAATTATTTTTTGTCTGGTGTGTTTAGTTATTTTTTGCCTGGTGTGTTTAGTTGTTTTTGCCTGGTGTGTTTAATTCCTTTTTCCCTGATATGTATAATTGTTTTTTCCTGGTGTGTTTAGTCTTTTTTGTCTGGTGTGTTTAATTTCTTTTTGCCTTGTGTGTTTAAGTTTTTTGGTCTGGTGTGTTTAATTATTTTTTCCTGGTGTGTTTAAATGTTTTTTGCCTGATGTATTTAATTCCTTTTTGCATGGTGTGTTTAATTGTTTTTTCCTAGTGTGTTTAAATGTTTTTTGCCTGATGTATTTAATTCCTTTTTGCCTGGTGTGTTTAATTCTTTTTGCCTTATGTGTTTAATTATTTTTGTCTGGTGTGTTTAGTTGGTATGCCATGGTGTGCTTAATTATTTTTCCTTGGTTTGTTTAATTGGTTTGCCCATGCTATGTTTAATGTGAGTGGTTTAATAAATTGAATTATAAATGTGAGATTTTTATTGGATGAAATGCAGGAAAGGACCCAACAAAATTGGTAATCACTTATGGTGGCAAATGGGTGGGGAACTTTTACGAGGGTGGTGAAACAGAGTTTCTCAGAGTTCATAGGAATTTGACGTATGATGAGTTGCTAAGGGTGGTACAAGGTGTTGCAAATGTTGATTTAAGAAGGTTTACCATTGAGTTAAGAACTTTGGTTGATACTGGTGTTAGGCTTAGGCCTGCCCGACCGAAGATTAAAGATGATAGCGATGTGGAAATGTTGTTGTGCGATGATCAACATGTTCCGGAGGTGTATGTTAGTGCTGTTGAGAAAGTTAGTGCAGAACCTAGTCATATGGGTGTTCCTACCGTCCAGCCTATCTACCAAACCTTTTTACAACAATTGGCGGCACAGTTTCCATCCGTCGGTGGGAGCAATAATGTTTGTGGTTCTATACCAACAACAAACCCGTCATTTGACCAGACCGTGAACCCTATAATTCGTGAGGACCAAACCGTTGATGAAGTGGTGGCAGAACCTTATAATCAGGATGGCAGATCGATCCCAGAGTACAATCCCCATAGTGAGTATGGATTAGATGATTTCAATGAAGATTACATTGGTCACAGTGGAAGTCGTGAGGGTGTGAATGATGGAATGGATGGAATGGGTGGAATGGGTTCGGATCCAGTAGATGGTGGTGGTTGTACTGGGTTTGTTCCACCGGTTTTTGCTGGTCCAAGTCCAGATACATTTGAAGATCATGGAGTTAATGTTGCCGATATGTCCGGAAATACAGTTCCCCGACCTTGGATTATTCCTGGAGCTTCAAACCACTCTTTCGAACTAGCTAGAACAGAGGAATCTAGTTCATGTAACCGTTTATCGAAAGGTAGGATGTTCGAAAACAAAAAATGTTTAAAGCGAGCTTTGCATTCTTACGCGTTAAAGGAGGATTTTGAAATTCGTGTTACAAGGTCAAGCACTACTAGATATGAAGCTGGCTACAAGGATCCCGAGTGTAGATTTCATATCCGTGCGGTTAAGATGGAAGGTGGAAATTATTGGATAGTTCGGGTATTTGAGTCAGATCACAGTTGTACAATTGATGGTTTGCACAACCGTTACCGTCAAGCGAGTGCATGGCTTATTGGTGAAATGCTTTCACCGAAACTTGCAGTTAGTGGTCGATCTTTGAAACCAAAAGAAATCATGACTGATATGCAAGTGGAACATGGCCTTGGTTTAAATTATACCAAGGCATGGAAGGCAAAAGAACATGCTGAAAATAATGTTTTTGGCCCTCCTGATATGTCATATCAGTTGTTGCCTGCATACTGCCACGAATTGAAGCGTGTTAATCCTGATACTGTAACAGCAATAAAGACAAACGATGCTCACCAATTCGAATATTTGTTTATTGCTCTCAGTGCTTCACTTAATGGGTTTCATACCAGTATACGACCTGCAATTTGCATTGATGCAACTCATTTGAAGGGTAAGTTTGGTGGTGTGATGTTTATTGCAGCGTGCCAAGATGCAAACAATCAGGTGTTCCCTCTAGCTTATGGTTGGGGTGATGTTGAATGCGAGGATTCATGGACATGGTTTTTAAAAGAGTTGAAAAAGACAATAGGATGTCCTGCAAATTGTATCATTATCTCCGATCGCAGTCCTGCAATCAAGGTTGCAATGGCTAAAGAGTACCCTGAAATAACACATGGCCTTTGTGGTTTTCATATGAATATGAACCTTAAGAATAGATTCAAAAGCCAGGTTGTATGCAATTTGTTCCATGAAGCTTCAAGGGCACATCGAGAATCAGAGTTCTTGGAGAAGATGCAGGAGTTGAGTCGCGTAAACATGCGAGCATATGATTATCTGATGAGAGTTGGGCCTCATAGATGGTCTCGTGCGTACTGTCCGGTTAGGCGTTATCGGGGGATGACTTCAAACATCGTGGAGTGCATGAACAATTGTTTGCGGCACGCTCGTCAATTGCCAATAACAACATTGGTTGAGTACATTAGAGATATGATGCAAAAATGGTTTCATGAACGTCGTGAAACGGCATCTAAAAATGCAACACAACTGTCCCGGTGGGCTACCGACAAATTAACCAAAAAAAATGAATATTCACATAAGTATACGGTGCGCCCAATAGATAATGTTAATTTCAATGTGAAGGACGGTGACAAAGATGGGTTAGTAAACCTATCTGAGAAGACTTGTACTTGTAAGGAATTTCAGAATGACTTATTGCCTTGTTCTCATGCATTAGCTGCTATAAGGTATAAATTCTCGTAATATTTAAATGAATTTTTTTTTTTTTTTTTAAGATTGAGCATAATGATATTTGTTTGCCTGTCTTTGTAGGTTTTGTAAAAAGAAATTTGTGGACTTCTGTTCTGATTTCTACAAAACAAACACCTGGTTGGAAGGCTATTCTGGTCTCATCTTTCCCGTTGGACACCCCAGTGAATGGAATACTCCTGCTGAAGTACGTTCCGAAGTTGTTCTTCCACCGGAGTGGCGAGCTCAAGCCGGTAGGCCGAGAAAGAATAGGGTTCCATCAGCAGGCGAACATGGTAGTAAGATTAGGTACTGTACCATCTGTAAAAAATCTGGCCACAACAGACAGAACTGTCCAAACCCCCCTGCCGATCAGCAACTGAATGGTCCGGACCCACAAACTGTTCCACCACCACCTCCCCAACGTCGTAAGTGCAAGTCATGTAAACAGGAGGGACACAACATAAGGACGTGTCCAACACGGCCATATGATAACCTTACGGATCCAGAAAATGATGTTGAATGAGGTATGATCACTTATCAGGATTAACGTAATGTTAGTTAGCGTAATGTTATTTTTTTAAAAAAAATTTTGAATAAGTCATCTTTGATCAACTTTTGAATGATTTTTACAGGGTAATATTTGTTCCAACATCATTTACCTCCTACTTGAAATGGACAACTCAAAGCTTTAGTAAATGGCAGCATCTTGAAACACTTTATTAGATTTGTACTTTCTTTGTATTGGATTTTCTGCTTTCAGTATTGGGTGTATTGGATTTTTATTTTTATTGTACTGGATTTTCTGCTATCAGTATTCGGTGTATTGGATATTTATTTTCATTTTACTGGATTTTATGTTATGTTTAGTTAAATGAATCATTCAGGTGTAAACAAGTCAAATTTCTCATTGGTAGAAAGAAACAGTAACAACTTTTCAACAACTAAACACACCGGACATGTCAGATTAAACACACCAAGGACTAAACACACCGGGTAAGTCAGATTAAACACACTAAGCAAACACGACTAAACTCACTCGGATAAAACGACTAAACACACCAGGCAAAGCAGATTAAACACACAAGGCACAAAACGACTAAACACACCGGGCTAAAAATGACTAAACACACCAGGCCAAAACCACTAAACACACCAGGAAAAGCTGATTAAACACACCAGGCTAAAAATGACTAAACACACCGGACACAAAATGACTAAACACACCAGGCAAGTAAGACTAAACACACCAGGCCAAAACCACTAAACACACCAGGCATGATGAATTAAACACACCAAGCATGATGGACTAAACACACCAGGCACAAAACGACTAAACACCCCAAGCATGATGGACTAAACACACCAAAGATGATGGACTAAACACACCAGACACAAAATGACTAAACACACCAGGCATGATGGACTAAACACACCAGGCACAAAACGACTAAACACCCCAGGCATGATGAATTAAACACAGTAGGCAAAATGGACTAAACATATCAGACACAAAACGACTAAACACACCACTGTAAATGAATTAAACACACCTGTGTTTCTGAACCCATTAAACACATTACTTAAAAATTAAACACACTACCATTCAACAAATACATCACACTGGTACTATACAAAAAAACACTAATTCATTCATAACATTGTCTCGAAATAAGTTTACATCTGTATGGGAGACTTAAATAAAACACTATTATTATATATTTGGAATGCAAGTTCTTTTCGGTAGTTGGCCATTTCCTTTTGGCCCCAATTCCAATCTGCCTTCTTAACAATTGCTGTCTCTGCATACTTGCAAATAAATACTCCACAACTGCAGTCATCGAGCTGTTGTGGAATCTTTGGATTACTCGATACACCAACGGTAAACATACTTCCTCGTGGTTTTTCGCTTCTACTTGAAAAGAAACCACATCTGTTCATTATACTTGGAAGCAGTCGTCGTAGTGGCATCACTTGTCTGAAACGCTCAAAGGGATTCTTCTTTTTGTTCTTTGTTGCACTTGGGTCAAATATTCCAATGTGACGGTCAAGTAGATTCACTTTGCATAAAATCCAATGACCGTCAGGTTCCCCAACACAACACGGAATCAACAACTGCATTCATTAAGATCAATAATTATAATGTAAAAATTAAGAGATAAATTTATGTACAGAGATTAAAGAATCAACAACTGCATTGTTCAAGTTACTCACTTGTGTATACAACCACCATGGTCGTCCCCATCCCGGTCTATTACCACGACCGTATTCAATCCAATCCGCCGGACATTCGTACGCAAGTGCATCGAACGAAGATCCAGCTTCGTTATCACCCTCAATTATCCTATTCCATTCGACCTTGACTTTTATCTGCAACAAACCAGAGTTATGAGTCACTGACGATTGAAATAATACATTCGAAAACTATTCAAAAACACATACATTTTCCCAGCTAATTATCAAACTTACATAAAATTCAGAAGATAGTAGAACAAAGCTATGTCTGTACTCATCCGGGTCCGATTCCATCCTTTTTGCCAACAAGCTCATGTATGCATCGATGTGCTGTATAAAACAATGGAATCAAGATTAAACACACTAGACACAAAACGACTAAACACACCAGGCAAGTCAGACTAAACACACCAAGCAAAATTAACTAAACACACTAGACACAAAACGACTAAACACACCAGGAAAGTCAGATTAAACACACCAGGCTAAATGGACTAGACACACCAAGCAAGTCTGACTAAACACACCAGGCTAAATGGACTAAACACACCAGGCTTGATGAATTAAACACACCAAGGAAAATTAACTAAACACACTGAACACAAAACGACTAAACACACCAGGCAAGTTAGACTAAACACACCAGGCAAGTCAGACTAAACACACCAGCCTTGATGAATTAAACACACCAAGCAAAATTGACTAAACACACCAGGCAAGTCAGATTAAACACACTACGAAAAAAAGACTAAACACACCAGCCTGATTGGTACTAAACACACTAGGCTTGATGAATTAAACATAACAGGAAAAATGGACTAAATACACCACTGTTGCTGCTGAACCCATTAAACACACCAGTGTAAATGAATTACACACACCAGTGTTGTTGAACCCATTAAACGCACGAACCTGCTATTCAACAATTACACCACACTGCTACTCAACAATTAAACACTAATTCATTCATAACATTGTCTCAAACAAAGCCTTCATTGTGCAAAGTAAAGCAAGAAGGTATCAGTGTACCACAGTGGAATCAAGATAACGTATATTAGATGCAAAAAGGCCTATCAAGATAACGAAAAGTTAGATAAAATGTATACTTACATCAGTGGACAGCCATGTCTTCGGATCTTCCAATTCCAGGAAAAAAGACTTATCAACGGACTCCTCCGTTCCCACGTTTCGCCTAAACTCAACATAAACAAATATATCGTTATTTTTTTTGTCATTAAACAACAAAGCATCTAAATTGATATATTTGAAACCATAACATACCGGGCTGGGGATTTTTTCTTCTTGAAGTCCTCATATTTGCGCTTCTCTTGTGCACGTTTCGTTTCCGAGGCCCGTGTCGGGTCAATAAATGGAGAGGATAAATAAGATGATCGGAGCCTAACACGGAGCGATCGATCCTCCTCCAAACCGAAGTTGTAATTGACTATAAGATCTCCACTTACCAACCCCTCCTCGTTCACCTCCTTCTGGCCTGAGGGACCCACCTGCTGTTGAATTGACATGTTCGCATCCACCTCCTGCTCAACATGCGAACTCGGATCTCTAACATCGGTCGAAGGTGCCTACAACACGTAAGAATTGTAAAAACAAATATTCATCATTTCTTCCTCACACAAATAATACATATTATAACATATAACCACTGTGGAATACCTCATTGTTGTTTTGACCACGAGTCGACTGTATCTCTTGCATGAGGCCTTTAAGCACACCCGGAAGTTGCGAGACCTCTTGTTTCACAACGCCTTCCAACAACCCTGGAAGTGCCTTCACTGCCTCCAACAATTCATTTATCCTGTCACCATCCTAAAGTTTCCATTTATAAAATACGGGATGCACGTTAGTAAATTAAAAAATAATTAAATGAAAACATTAAAAAAAAAAAAAAAACTGCATTCGACTCTACTTACCCTAGATTGAGGTTCCTGTCGGGATGACATATGTGGGGGTGGTTGCATAAAGGATGACCGAGGTGGATACGGTGAACGTACCATGCCTTCGGGAAGGGTGGGTGTATATCCTGGTGTAAAGCCTACAGAAAGTGGATCGTCAAGTTGAGTGGGTGAATATGGAGAGCGAAGTGGATCTTCTTCAGTAAGTCTGGTGATTGGTACTGTTTCCCTCCGCTGCTTCTTGGCTGGTGCCTTTTTCTTTTGCTTTGGTGCCTTCCGCTTTTTTTTCTGACCAAGAGTACCTCTATCACCAACATCATCTCTATCACCATCACCACCACCTACTTCACCACCATCACCACCACCACCACCTACTTCACCACCTACTTCACCACCATCACTACCATCATCCTCAGTGTCCGACAACTCATTCTTTTCTTTCATTTCCACTAGAGGTCTAAATTGTGGACCTACGGACATATCAGAGTCTACTCCCACCCAATAATCTGCTCTAGCCTCGTCATCTGTTGCCTTTAATTCCTCCAAGAGCTGAACCTGTAATAATGTCATAATATTATACGATGTAAAATGTTGTAAGTAATTTCATAAATTGATATATCTATGCAAATAACCCACCTTCCCAGCACGAATATTAGCTTCAATATCTGAAATTATTTTTGCGCTATTTTGAGGCCTCAACGACATTGTATAACACCTCATCCTAGGTAATGTATGCTGTAATCTTTTGCCAAACCCATTTATCAGAGTGTCCACAACCTCCATCGCCCATATCTGAAAATTACAAGTTATGAAAAATATAAAAGTTAATAACTTCTAATTTATAAGCCAATATTAAGTAAACAAATATAGTAAGCAGAACTAACCTCAACAGCCCATGGGAAACCGTATAACCGGTACCTGACCTTGCCAGGTGCGTTCTTGGGGTTTCTCGGTCGAAATCCCTGCCTCAAGTAGTGCATCGTCATCTTGAAAACATAATGCCCCCATGCAAAAGAATTAAATGCGTCCAGATCATCAACCAAATTAAAAAGCCAAGTGGTGACTTTTTTATCTAATGGTTGACCAAACAGAATATTGTTTGCTATCAATAAAAGTCCCATCTTCAGCGAATCATCAGGGTGCTTGAAGTTACGCTTTAAAAACCGTTCATAGATAGTGGACAATTTCAAGTCCTCGCCTTTTTGTCCAGGCCAATACCTTTCCTGGATGTCGTCTGCATTTGGCACATACGGCGTGTTTATAATCTCTGGGAGTTCGCCGAATCGAAGACCGGTAACCAAACAAAATTCTCTATGTCCAAATCTTGCCTTCTTACCACCGAACGAAATAAATAATTCGTTCTCAGTTGCACCATCTATTGTAATTTCCCTCAGTAGTACACCGTGCACAACCATAGCTGAGAACAACGACTTTTGCGGGAACTTGGTGAATTGCTTGAAGCAACTGGACATGAATTCCTTGTGCTTCCCTTCCTTGCGTATGATTTGCTCTATAGTAGCTATTTTCTTCAACCGACAACCCACGTTGATTAATGCTTGAACATTCCATTTATTTCTTTTGACCTTGAGAAACTGTTCATAATCGATATTTTCCATCTGCACAATTCAAACAAGTTGGGTTCAATAAATTAAACACACAATATTTCAACAATAAACACAGCAGGCATAAAACATTTAAACACACCAGGCATAAAATAATTAAACCCACCAGGCATAAAAAATTAAACACACCAGGCAAAAAATAATTAAACACACCAGGCATAAAAAATTAAACACACCAGGCAATAAATAATTAAACACACCAGACATGATGGACTAAACACACCAGGCACAAAACGACTAAACACACCTGACACAAAATGACTAAACACACTAGGTAGGACTAAACACACCAGGCAAGTAAAACAATTAAACACACCAGCCAATTAGGCAAATAACAATTAAACACACCAGCCAAAAGTAATTAAACACACCAGGCAAAAACAATTAAACACACCAGCCAAATAGGCAAAAAACAATTAAACACACTAGGCAAAGTAATTAAACACACCAGGCAAACAACAATTAAACACACCAGGCAAAAATATTTAAACACACCAGGCATAAAATAATTAAACACACCAGGCATAAAAAATTAAACACACCAGGCAATAAATAATTAAACACACCAGACATGATGGACTAAACACACCAGGCACAAAACGACTAAACACACCTGACACAAAATGACTAAACACACTAGGTAGGACTAAACACACCAGGCAAGTAAAACAATTAAACACACCAGCCAAAAGTAATTAAATACACCAGCCAAAAACAATTAAACACACCAGCCAAATAGGCAAAAAACAATTAAACACACCAAGCAAAAAACAATTAAACACACCAGGCAAAGTAATTAAACACACCAGGCAAACAACAATTAAACACATCAGGCAAAAATATTTAAACACACCAGGCATAAAATAATTAAACACACCAGACAATAAATAATTAAACACACCAGGCAATAATGAATGCGGAATGCCAATTCAGTATTAGACAATAATGAAAAAAAAAAAGAATTGAATAACTTAAGGAATGCCAATTCAGTATTACCAAGAAAAATATAGCTGTATTAAATTTAGAAGAGATAATATAGTACAAAAAATATTCATAACGGGAGAGAGAAAAGACAAATAAGAAAAGTAATAAATAAATTGAATCCTAGCAATATACATCTCCAAGATCTAATGGCTATAAAACCATATCAAATTGAATATAGGAAGTATAAGTGTGTGTGACAGAGGAGAGGCTAAAGATTGAATGTATGAAATATACCCAGTGTTGAGAAAACAAAAGGAAAATGTACCCAGTGTTGAGAAAACAAAAGGAAAATATATATATTAAAGAGTTACTGAGATTATAATCAGATTTCATGCAAATACCAGATTTCGTGTACTAAAATCCTCTAAAGATTCCTTACCTAATTAAGTTATTGAAACGTGTTTAACATCTATTAATCTCCACCATAACAGAGAAAGTATGAACAGAATTTAATCAATATATTTCGATTCAAATTTTACTACATCTCGTATAAGCAATATATGTTTCATGTTACATTCATGCTGTTCAGAAACTTTTGACAATCAAAAGAGAAGAGGAAAAGTTGCAGTTGCAACCAGAAACACCCTGGCAAAGCAACAAAAAAAAAACGCACAACAAAACAACTGAACAACAACACAACCATCGCAAACAAAAGGACACTACAGCAATAACAACAGCATGACTCGAATTTCCAATTTGAAAATCAAGAGTTCTAAAAATTTACTTGGATTCATTTTTATAGGTATTTGCATTAAGTTTTAGTGGTCCTCTTGTTTATTTAAAATCAGAATATCTGTTACTTGAAAATTGTTTCATACCAGGGAAGGGAGAGGGACAATGAATACTTAAATGTACAAGATAAAAAACTAAAGCATATATATTTAATCTATCAAGCTAATAATAAGTTAATTAAAATCATTTTTAGTTTTTTACATATATTACAAGAGGCAAAACAACAAGATCTTGATAAAATGGAAACATGTATGGAGAGAAATGAAAAATTGCAATTTCTACTTTATTAATTCACAGCAAGATTTTGTATGATTGTATATGAAAACCCCTGGAAGAATCCAAAAAGCTGGAAAAAGAAGTTTCCATGCGTGATGATAAAAATCTTGTCAAGTTACTCATCAGAACTTGGAAGTATCGTTATCCCAGTATTCTCTTGCCTCTCTCTCAACATTGTTATTTTATTTTATTTTATTATTCTGGGTTGATGACTGAAAATGCCAAAAATGATCTTAAAATAAAAATAAAAGAGTTGTATAATTGAATTTGGTGTTGATGATCAATCATAGGATGCTAACATCAGGTTGTCGTCAGCTATCAGAACAAGGTAGGATAATTCCAGTCCCTAAACACATGGCCAGTTACCAATCTCGAAAAAGACAATGCATCTTCCCGTATATTAATATCCACCCAACCCCAACACACAGTCCTCTTCTCTCAACGTCCCTATTATTACCAATCACTCACAAAAACTAAAGCTTTTACTTGATATTACACAATCACAACAACAACAACACACAACACACTTGTTAACACTTTCACTTTCATAGCAAGCACCACAAAACAAACTAAAGCTTTTTTTGAAATGGTAAGATTTATTAAAAAAAGAGTCACCAAGGCAAGGCTAAGAAGCCAATACAAACAAACAACAACAAAGACAGGCAAACCAACACCTATCCCAAACCAAAGGAGCCTCCCAAAATGCACAAAAAATAAACTGAAACAAACCAGGGAACAGCGACAGAAAATGAAAGGAAACAATAAACACTAGAAAATCAACATTCAATTATAAACCCATTCAATTATAAACCCAAAAATTAAACACACCAGAAATCTCCCAACAATTATAAACCCAATAATACAAAAAATTAGAGATTATATATATTTCAAAGAAGTGAAGAACTCAACATTCAATTATAAACCCATTCAATTATAAACCCAAAAATTAAACACACCAGAAATCTCCCAACAATTATAAACCCAATAATACAAAAAATTAGAGATTATATATATTTCAAAGAAGTGAAGAACCTGTCCAGCAACTTGTTCTCCACCGTCAACATCCGCATTGCATTCGTTCCTCACTGTCGCTCCACCAGAATGGGTTTGCTCCTCCGTCTGCATCATCGTCGCGTCCCTCACCGCCGTCTCTCCACCGGTCTGCTCCGCCGTCTGCATCATCGCCGCATCCGTTGGCTCCGTCGCTCCACCAGAACGGGTCTGCATCATCGATTTCTTGGTCGCCGATCGATGTCTTGGTCGATTTTCTCTATCGATTTCTCTCTTGATCGATCTCTCTCTTGATCGATCTCTCTCTTGGTTGATTAATTTGAATTTCAATTCTAGGTTTTCTCTGTTCTCTCTCTTCTCTCTCTTCTTTCACAAATACACGTTTTTCCTCTGATTCTTTCTAAAGTCGTTTTTTCTTTCTTTTGTTTTTTTACTGAAGGGCCTTTTTGTCCAAAAAGTGTATTTGTTGACAAATACAATCAGTTTACTAATTAAGGCCAAAAACAATAAAGACCCTAAATTGGTGGTTAAAAAGGCCTATTTCCTCTATATATGATTATAGCAAAACATCTATGAATTAATACTTAATAAATTAATAATTTCGATTAAAATGTAAGATAATACGCTTAAAAAAATAAAAATATATAAATAAATAAATAAATAAACCCTTATATTAGTTCATTAATTTATTAAAAATTACATATAGAATTGACTATTGCAACAAGAAATTATTAGTGGCATTGATTTGACCTCTTGTGTACTTTAAATCTAAATTAATAATAATAAAATATACATTTAATATCTTCATAAATTAATAAAATATTAATTTATTTAACTATAGTTTCTTAACTAAAACTGTGAGCAATAATGATAATTAGGAAGTAAATGAATTAATTCTCTAAAAAAAGGAGTAAATAAATTAATATATTTACAACAATATCTCTACATATATAACAACTCTCACTAGAATGCTACATGAACATGACAATAAGATAAGATTTTGATCTGGGTTTGGCTTACCCTTTTTTTAAAAAAATTAAATTAAATTAAATTAAATTAAATTAAATTTAAAAAAAAATTGCATTCAATAAAGAGAAAGCTTACAAAGCATTAGGGTATCTGCCAAACCAAACTCCCCACAAAAAGAGGACAGTCTTCAAACCATACAAACTTGCCAACATAAGACAAAACAAGCTTGGTAAGACCATGAGCGACACTATTAGCCAATCTAGGAACAAAATTAACCTGACAAAGCAACGTAAGGATATCGTTCACAATCACTCCAACCTCCGAAGAGGGAGCCACCTTCAAGCGAATTATCTGAACTACAGACAAAGCATCAGATTCTAAATAGGCTGGAAAGAAACCAAAGCTGACAGCCATCCAGATGCCTTCAAAAATGGCAAAGGCCTCAGCAATATGAGGGAGGTAATAGGAATCTAAATGTTGACAGCAGGAGGCCATCACTTTTCCATTGTAGTCTCTGATAACCACACCCAAGCCTGTACTCTTCCCATCAGTACTCAACGCAGCATCGGTGTTTATTTTAAAGATCCCTACCAACGGAGCCTACTGATGAGCCGTCGTTGTGGTACTCAACAAAATGATATTTAGATGTATTCGTTTTGAAAACCGATTTTTCACCACTTAAATAGAAAATTAGTAAATTGGCAAGTAGGATTCGTTCCACAGGGAATTAGAGTGATTAGTTGAATAAATTAACTAATCTATATGCAATAAAATAAATCATAAAAATATAGATGAGTGAATGGGTTGTCAAGCCATCAAACATACATGAAAAATAAACCTAATAACTAATAAAATAATACTTAACAAATCTAGATAAGATAAATGGAATTAACAATTAAGAGAATAGCTAGGGAATTAATGGGATCACAAGTGGATTACCGGGAAATGCTTCTCAAGCTACTCTAGTGAATGAATCTCATAAATGTTAACCAATTGATTCCTAGAATGTGTTTAGACCATTACTATGCACCCTACATAACTTTATACCGCAATGCCTAACCGATTAAGGAGAGGGGGTCACAGCGGGATCGGTTTGTTACAATTAACGGCTTATATTATCGTGGTTGATATACCCTCCGACAATATATCATATTCACTATGTTCTCAATCCATCAAGGTTGTCAATCTAATCAAGATTATATAACAAATTATCCTAAGCAAGAATATAATCAACTAGAGGGTATACATGTCAATTATATAATGCAAAGAATCTAATTATAAAATGAATAGAACACAAATAGAGATTAAAATATATAAAAGCTTAAGCAAATCCCAATCCCAATCCAAATATTCTCACATCAAAACCCTAGAAAGGGGATTTAATTACACATATTACAAACAAAAGGAAGGCAAGTAAAAGATTAGGAAATCACCCATGGGCCTCCTTCTGTAAGCTTGATCATTTCCTTGCCTTTGATGCTCCTTATGTAAAGAGTGGATGATGAGGATGTGTCTAGATAGGTGGAGTCAAATGGGAAGTGACTAAGGAGATTTGTAAGAAGATGGGAAGAAAGGAATGATTAGGGGAAAGAAATCTAGATATTAAGTTTAGGTAGAAGAGAAAATGGAGAGGAAAGGAATGGTGGAGAAAGGAGGTTTCTTGGTGGTCAAGAGTTATTCAAAAGGGGAAAATAGTGATGTATTTATAAGTGTGAAAAGCTAGGGTATGAAATGGGTATGAAATGACAAGAATACCCCTCTTGAATGCCAACACTGGAATTCCTACGTTGGAATTCCAACATGGTCGCCACTTGTCCTTCTAGGTCGCCATGGCAACCTCAAACGGCAACATCTCATAGATTCTTCTGTCGCCATGGCGACCTCATGGCAACAAAATGGCGACCATTCCCATGTTGGAATTCCTATGTGGTCGCTATTTGCAAGTGTGAGTCGCTATGGCAACCTCAAATGGCGACCATGAGATAAGGTCGCCATTTGCAAGAGTGGGTCGCTATGGCGACCTTAAATGGCAACCCACCTGATTGTTTTTGCAACTCTTCTGTCGCCATGGCGACCAAGTAGCGACCAAGTGGCGACCTTCTGATGCTCTAAATAATCCTCTGTCGCCATGGCGACCAAGTGGCGACCTCTTCTTGCTCAAGTAGTGAAAATGCCCTGTTTCTTCCCATTTGTGAGCCTTTTTGCACCTAAGTCCTCATCTTCATCCCAAATGTTCTTGAAACCTAATAAAACCTGAAACACTTGATTTTACACCATTAAACACGGGGAAATGCCCGAGAATCAAGCAAAAAGAGTTGGAAATGAGGGTCAAAATCATACCAATTTTGGTTCAATCACCTACCAGTGGTGGTTCCCCAGACTACTCACCACTTGAGGATTTTCCTTAGACATAGCAGCCCGAAAATCTTGAATAAAAGAATCAGCCCATTCGACAACCACCTCATTTGATATCAGCACCTAGCTATGGAAGGCCAAGTTTCTCCAATGCCAAATACTCCACCACAACACACAGATAGCCTCAAAATCTTACACACTAACTTGGCACATGACCGACAAAACGAAATCAAGGAAAGAGCGTCAAGGGCTACACCACCATCAGAGAAACTCCCAGTAACCCACACACCCTTCAACGAAGGACAACGCCACAACGCGTGCAAAGTAGACTTAGCCTTTTTAGCATAAATCGGACAGATGACCTCTAACTTCATTCCATGAGTTGATAAGTTAACTTTGGTAGGAATCCAATTATAACAAGCTTTCCACCAAAAAAAAAAAACTTTAATTTTAGAGGGAATATTCAGCTTCCAAAGAGTCTTCCACCAAACTTCAGACAAATTCATATCCGAACAACCAGGGTTCGAAGGGGAGGATTGAACAAGCCAATAACTAGTCCGAACCGAGTACTCACCAGAATTCTGATGCCACATCAATCTGTCATTAGAATTTGAGCTGCAAGAGGGAATACCAAGAATCGTATCAACTTCCTCAACCATGAAAAAATCTTTAACAAGCTCCTTATTCCAGCAACCAGAAGGCCTTTTCAACATATCCACTGTCGAATTTTCACCTAGCATTTGCAAGTAGGCTACCTTAAAAGAGGACATCCGTGGGATCCAGTGGTCTTTATAAATATGGATCGACTTTCCATTACCAACCCTCCAGCTCGACCCCTTCTTAATAAGTTTTCTCCCCCAAATAAGACTTTTCAACAGATACAAACCAGACCCAGCTTTGGCAAACAAAAAGGAAGATTGTGGAAAATAGCACCCCTTTACTACTCTAGCTGCAAGAGACTCAAGGAACCGAATGAGACATCAACATTGCTTCGCAAGCATAGCCATATTAAAAGCACTCAAGTCACGGAAGCCAAGGCCCCCTTCCCACTTCGGTTTGCATAAAGAATCCCATGAACTCCAATGCATTCTCTGTTTTTTCCTATTGCCTCCCCACCAAAAATTAGCAATAATGCGATGAAGATCATTGATGAGAGAGACAAGAAGCTTGAAGAGGATTATAGAGTAAACAGGAATGGATTAGATGACTGCTTTAAATAACACCTCACGGCCTTTTGAAGAAAAGAAACGGTTGTTCCAACTTTGTTACTTCTTCGAGACCTAATCTTTTATATGGTCAAAAAAACCCGCTTGCTCTTATTTGTCACACACGGGAGACCCATATAGCACGAATGATAATCTACCACCATCATTCCTAAAACACCAGCCATGCGCGCTTTTTCTCTTCTAGAAATTTGCTTGCTAAAACAAACAACAGACTTATTAAAATTAACATTTTGACCCGAAGCAAGCGAATAATGCTCTAGGGTCCGCTTAATATTAACACACTCCTTAGTAGTGGCTCGGGTGAAAAGCAAGCTATCATCTGCAAAGAAGAGATGCGTAATTTTTAGCCCATATCGACTGCAACGAAAGCCTGAAAAAACCCTATACCTTTCCGACTGAGAGATCAAGCTAGACAATCCCTTCACACAAAAACGAAAGAGGTACGATGAGAGAGGGTCACCTTGTCTCAAACCCCTAGTAGGCCGTATATTACCTCTAGTTTTGCCATTAAGAATGAAAGAATATGAAATAGAGGAAACACAACCCATGATAAGCGACACCCATTTATCTAAGAAGCCCATACGATGCATCATCCCCTTTAAAAAAAAAAAACCCCATTCTACTCTGTCATACATTTTGGACATATCAAGCTTAAGGGACATAAAACCCTTCTTGCCTTGAACTTTCCTACGCAGTGCATGCAAACACTCAAAACCCACCAATGCATTATTCGTAATCAACCTACCAGGGACAAAGGCACTTTAAGTCTTAGAAATCACACACCCAACCACTTTCCGAAGACGATTCGTAATAGTCTTTAAGATGCACTTGTAGATAACATTACACAGACTAATCGGCCATAGCTCCGACATTCTTTCCACATTCTTAACCTTCGAAATTAAACACAACAGAGTGTTATTAATCATACCCATAGGACACCCCTCATTCAAAACCTCAAGGCATAATTTCGTGACATCATCACCCACAATATTCCAAAACCTCTGAAAGAAATCAACTGGGAACCTGTCAATTCCTGAGGCTTTCAAAGGACTCATTTGAAAGCGAGCAATTCTGATTTGTTCCGCTGTAAATCTCATATCCAAAAATTGACACAAATGTTGCGGGATTCTAGAGTCCACCGAATTATAGACCATAGCAACTTGATCCTGAGAAAAAATATCTGTAAAATGCTTGTTAATAATGGTCTCCATTTGATCCTCGTCATCCTTCCATACTCCCCCATCATCGAACAATCCCCGTAGTTTATTCTGGCATCTTCTAGAGGTTGCTTTAGCATGAAAAAAATCCATGTTATAGTCTCCCTCTTTAAGCTAAGCGACACGCGACCGCTGTCTCTAGAAAGTTTCTTCGCACTAAAAGAATGTCTAACTCTTTTTCAATCATATTTCTTACTTTACAATCCACAGGCCTGTCCTAATTGCCATATCACATCAGCTCGTCCTTCTTGGCACTGATATCTTTTTTCATGATCCATTTGTTATTGTTATTCCATTTCTAAAGAGAGTTTAAATATGCCTTAAGTCTGTTTACCACCCATAACATGCTATTATTACCATCAAATTCAAACCACGAAGAATGAACCCTCTCAATGCAATCATCTTTCTCAGCCCAACACAACTCATAATGAAACCGATTTGCACCCCTGTACCTCACCTCCTTCAACGAGAATTCAAAGAGAATTAGGAGATTATTCGACTTCCAGAAACCAAGATTTTGTACCCCAAAACATGAAAACAACTGCTACCATTCCAAGGTACTAACACAACAGTCCAATCTTTCTTGAACCAACTACGAACCCTCGAGCCGATTAGACCAAGTAAATCGCGGACCCAAGAAACCTAAATACTTTAAACCACAATCTTCCAACACCGAACGAAAACTATTCATAAGCGAATCTTGCCTAATTGCACCCCCCCCCCCCCCCCCCCCTCGATTTTTCCCAAAGGCTAGTAATTTCATTAAAATCACCACCCACTAGCCAAGGAAGAGAAATCATTCCATCTAGCCGCTTTAAAAGAGTCCACCCGTGAACCCGTTCAGCCGCCACCAGATGACCATAAAAACCCATCAGTCTCCACCTTTTATTATTATCCGAAACAACCACAATATCAATGTGATACTGAGAAAAAAAAGAGCAAAGTTATATCCACACTACCCTTCCAGAAGAGACACAAGCCTCTACTATTACCGTTGTGGTCCACCACCAGCTTCGCATCAAAACCTAACTTCACATGCAAACCTTCCATCACAGAATGATCACAAATTGTCTTCATCAATAAAACAATATCGGGTTGATGATCCTGCATTAAAGAATGTAGAACCCAGAATGCCCAGCCTGCCCCCAAACCCCGAGCATTCCAAAATAACGTTTTCATTGTGGTCAGCAAGCCGGGGATACCTCTCGACTCCTCGATCCTACAAAATCAAGAGACACCAAGTCATAACGCAGCTTTTGATTTTTACCAACATCAAATGATCCCCATAGAGTTATCAAATTTTCTCATCTTTTTATCAACCTAAGTCACATCTATTGGTTATTTCCCCTTCGAGCCACAACTCCTAGCTCGTCATTTCCATCCGTCATTTTTTCGGGGGGAGGTCCCGACCTATCAAAGATGAGGCCTCATCCGTCTTCAAAAATTCCCTCCCCTCACCCATAAATATAAAACCAGCCTTAGGCTCTGCCTACTACAAACCATCCCCATTAGCGGCCACTATATTCAGAATCGTCGAATTATCCAAACCTTTCCTTCTCACATCAGTAAAAACCTGCTTCTCTGTCCCTAAGTCTTTCCTATGAAGCTCATTCTCATCCCTCATATTAACATAATACATGTCTAAATTCTCCACAACCAAATTCATGGAATCCTATCCATTATCCTTACCCTGAGCATCCACCCCCATCTTTGTGGTTTCCAGCACAGGTAGGTCTGCTTTGTTTTTTGTAGAAACACTATCATTCAACTATTGGCCTGTGTCGCTTCTATCTTCCTGAATCTTCTTCCACGAGCCTTTAGTCCTATCCTTAAACCGTGCCACATTATTTCTCCCATTCCACCCAAAGGGAGAGGCCTTTCTCCTAGGAAAACGTTGCGCCGTGGTTTTATGATGACTAGGGGGACCAGAGGCTCGCAACCAAGGTCTGTAATCGAATTCCAACCCCGTATCTCGACCAACCCCACTCTGTAAACATTGGCATTCATAGTGAGAGTGGCCCAACACACCACAACTGAAGCAATACTCCGGAAGCTTTTCATAACGAATAAGAAGCATGGATTCTTTCCCTTTCTCCAAAAGTTCCATCCTCAAAAATCTTTTAAGAGGTTTTGTAACGTCAATGGCAACCCTAAGTCTCATGTATTTATCAAAGCACTCTCCTGATGTTCCAACATCTATGTCTATAAGATCCCCTATAAGTTGGCCCACAAACTCTCTCATCTCCTTCGTCATGCACAATAACGGTGCGTTGTGAATCTGAACCCAAAAAGCCACCCAGTCAAAAACCATGTCTGCAATCTTACCTTCGCCATCCAGTTTCTTCAAGACCAACAGGTTGTCATCAAAACTCTAGGGACCACCCGAAAGAACTCGAAAATGGTCTTCCTAGCTGCGAAAGTAAAACAGAAACGTGTTATCTTGCACTACTTCGATGTCGAAAACCTGAGCAGCCCACCAAATACGTGGAATCACTTGTTTGAATGCTTCTCTATTGACGGGCTTCCTAGACAAAATCTTTCCGATCAAGCACAAGTCAAGTATCCTCCCAACTGTTTCTTTCATAGTTTCACGAATGCTGTGAAGTTTGTCATCTTTACTCTGTATCGATAAGGCTGCACACAGAAAGCGATCTCATCTTGATCTATCGCCTCGCACTCAAAAAGTTGATAATCCAAAAACTCTAGATTAGTTACCGTCAAAAACCCTACCTACTTCTACGCTAGGGTTTCAGAGAAAAACCCTAGGAGAAGAATTGCATGCGACTGGCGTTTGGCTTACCTTAAGCTCGGCAATGTCAGAGGAGCTGTGTGGTATATATAAAAAAATAAATTAGAGGACCGAGACGGTTGACTAGTAAAATATTGAATTGGGCCGTGTCCACATCATTACAACCCAACAATTTGATTTCAGGCCCAACCCAATCATCGATGAAGTTTGATCTAAACTAATTTGCCAGATTATAAGCTTTAGAATCAGAAATGTCGCTGCCTTTTTGTTTTTCTTCAAAACCAGGTTCGTGTAGTTTTTGCAGTTACGATTTTGTAGTCTTTAATTCCATTTGCTCTGTTAAATTTTTTATTCATCTCAGGTTTTTCGATTTTTTTTTTTTTCTTTTTTGGTTTTTTGACTGTCATTTTGAAACTTTTTTTTATTTTATTTGCTTTCAAAACTGGATGCAGATCTGAAAAAACCATCCATCTTTGTTATTTGAACTATTGATGTTCTATATTTGTTATCTTAATTTTATTAATCGAGAATTGATGTTTTTAATGATGGTTTGAATGCAGGAAACATCGAGAAATTGTTTGGCATCTATTAAACTCAATGTGAGTATCAGAATCCATTGATTTTATTATAAATAATTTTCTGATCGTCTAAGATAGAAATGTGGCTATTGACAAATTAATTGGAGGGGTCTACTTACTCGAAATTGTTGATGTATTAGATAATATGTCTTTGATTGTTCTTATTGTTCCTACTGATGATGCTTATTGCATTTTACAAACTTATGATATATATCAGTCTCTCTGTGTGCACGAGTGTTTGTGAGTGTATGTGTGTAGGGTAAAGTGGGGTGTGTTTATATGTGCAATATCGTTGTAAATGCATCTTCTTCTTTATGCACATGTGCATACACACACATAAAAACAGCGTTCAGATAACTATTTTGACATACTTGTATTACTCGGTCGTGGAAATCGGCAATATGTGTTTTTTTTTAATTTGTACTTGACTCTCTTTTCATTACATTTAGGGCGGAAGAGGAGCTTGTTGATCCGAAGAAGTATTTGGAAGATGCTTGCAAGCCTAAATGTGTGAAACCTTTAATTGAATATGAGGTGAATGCATTTTCATAGCTGAAACTTATCTCACTTATAGTGCGACTGTGTTTTTTTCTTGTTTTTGTTATTATTATTAAAAAATTTATCTTTTTGTTTCCTACCACAGTTTGTGTTTCTTATAAATGCAATCAATCACATTTTCTTGTTCAAATAAAAAACTTTTCAGTTTTGATTACTTCAAAGTGATTGATTTGATGCGTTTTTGCTGGTGAGATAGTAAAAGAGGCTTGCAGAGCTTTTGAATCCAATGCTTTTTTGTAGCATATTGGATAGTAAGGGTGCAACTAAAAGTCATCGTTCTTTACTTGTATGGTTGAAATTATCTTCTTTTAGTTAACTTTTCTGTTAGGGATATATGTCGTGGCTGTTGAACCTGTCGGTTGCTGAAACATATATACAATTTGTAGTTATATCAATCTGAACTTGTTTAACGTTAGCTGTGTAATGATGAATAAAGTAGACCGTTTTGGATAAAGTAAATTATTAAAAAATACAGACTTATAAACAAACTACAGAAATGTTGCTGAAGCTATCAACATATCTGATTTGTAGATGAATAAAAAGGAAATAGTTACTAACAATCATATAATAATTACATCAAAACTGGCATTGATCTTTTGATAATAGTTATATATATATCATTTTTCGTAAAGATGTGATTAAGAGCTTTTGGAGTTAATGTGGAAATTGAACCTTACACTGTAGTGTTGGTGTGTATTTTTTATCTGTTCCGACATTTATTTAAATCTTATTAAAATGACTCCGAACAACTAAAAACTGTGAAACTGTGTTACTTGTTACAGGCATGCGTTAAGAGGGTGGAAGGCGATGACACGGCAAGCAAGCATTGTACTGGGCAGTACTTTGACTACTTCTCTTGTGTTGATAAATGTGTAAGGCTTGTTCAATCTTCAGTTAAGTTATTAGGTTCATTAGATTGTTCTGGGCTGATGTTGGCATTCTGATTTGCAGGTTGCACCAAAACTGTTTGCAAAACTGAAGTAATTAAGAGGTCTCCAGGGTACCTGATCTATTTTCTTTTCACTCTTCATAATGTCAGCTAATAGTTGTCAAATAGTGCTCCAGGGTACCAAACTATTTATTTTCGTTTTTAGCACTGCTTCTTTTTGAACCTGAATAAAAGAAAACTTTTGTCTTTAAAATCTTCGTTTTACTATATATATATATATATATATATAATTAGTTGTTTTTATTTATTTATGTATATTTTGGCCCTAGACAACATTTGTGGAAATGGGATTTTGAAATTATCTGTTTCAATTATTTACAACGCAAATTTCCCATCTAATTTTTAATTTTTGATTTTAAGTAACACAAATCTCTTTAGTTAAAATCAACATTAGTTGACTAGCTTTGACTTTTTAAAATACCAATATACCACTAAACTAATATATATAATTTATATATATTAGTCTTGTATATTTTATATCAGGACAAAGAATGTGGATCATAGATTATAAAGAAGTTTTGACAAGTGCATACACTTTGAGTCAAAGTATGTAAGTCTAATGGTCCACATTCTTCGTTCTGATATATTTTATATTATGACGAACTGATAATAGAAAAATTATATATATATATATAACTATATGAGACAGTAAAACAGGAAGCCTTCCCTCACACTCACTAGTGGTAGATTTGACGATATTGCCAAACAAAGTGAAAATTGTCAAAACTGACCACATATATTATAGGAAATTTGTTTTTAACCACAAACGAAATTTTATTTGTTTATAATTACTTTTTTGAGAAATTACAGGAAAACCTTTATATAAAAACCCTCAAATCAGCTCTCTCTCTCTCTCTCTCTCTTTTCTCTTTTTTTTCTCTCCCTCCTCTGGTCTCTCTCATTGATTTGCCTCTCTCTCTCCCCGATTGGCCTCTCACCGACGTGATGGAGGCTCGTCGGGCGTCGGCGAAGGCGTTGCCGAGCGCCGAGCGACAGCGTCGTGCATTGCTGCTACCGCTTGGGGCTCACCGGCACTTGGAGACGCCTTCATCGGTACTCGGCGAGCCTCCATCACGCCAACGAGAGGCCAATAGAGGAGAGAGAGAGGTAGATCGGGGAGAGAGAGAGAGAGGCAAATGAGAGAGACCAGAGGAGAGAGAAATAAAATTGGGGAAGAAGACATCAAGTTTCACATCTTTCATTTTAGGCATGATTTCAAGTTTTAAATTTCATTTTAGTCATGATTTCAACATTTAAGTTTTTAGCCATGATTTCAAGTTTGAGGTTTTTTTTTTAAAAAAAAACAAAAAAAATCTAATTTCAAGGGCATTCTAGTAAATTACGGATATACAGTGAAATTTTTTTGAAAAAGTGGTTATTAACAATTAACTTTTCAAAAGTGGTCATTAACAAAAGTTTAATAATTTCTATGGTCTTTTATGATTTTCTGTCGCCAAACAAATCGCAACAATAGACAAAGGTATAGAATTCAAGGAACACAAAAGCAATAATTTTTTTTATTTTCTTTTTAATCTCTGGCTCCATCACTTAATAAACTACAAAATTAAGTTATAAAAGGCACCAATGTTAAGAACCACAACAAGCATAATTTGCACCACAAGAATCCTATAAAAATTATCAACCAAAAAGTCATTATCATTTCTCAATCAACATACACACAACCAAGAATTCAATCCCAACTCTAAGCTAATTTGATAACCAAAGAACGAAAGAAATAAAATCAAACAGACAACAAGCTTCATTTTCACAATTGGTCTATTTTACAATCACCTAAGAAATAAAAAATTTAGTAAAAAGGCACCAAAATATGTTCAATTAAACAGCAAATATGATGTTAGTATTGTGATCAATACAAAGTAAAAGAGTGAGAAAATTTAAGTAAAAGTTTACATTTTGATATGCCAAATAGAGTTTTTGAGCAGAAAAATACAAATACTAACCCTCTATTCAACATATATTTCCTTAAATATTAGGTTTCAATTAATTTTCAATTTACAAATTGTTAACTGAAAATTGTCACTGGGGTGAATTTCCAATTAACAACTTTAATGACTGAAATCGGGTAGATCTCAGTCGGAGGGATATTAAGTAGTTCGATACCTATAGACTCTCAGTAAAACAAGTTAAAACGATGATAATGGTGAATCAAAATTTAAAGTAGTGATAGGATCATATATAACTCTTTTTATTGATCGTCCCCATATAATAAGAGTACAACAGGGATTTTATATGGCTCTGGTGATATGGTTAAAAACTTGGTTGGTGATGATGATGGAGCTCTCGTGCATGTCGATAAATGAAAAAAACGTGAAGTAGGGTTCAGGACTCAAAATTGCCGTCCATCTTTGTATCGCATGTCGTATATATAGTCCCAATGCGTGCTGAGCACTCCTCTAAATTCGGTCCAGTGACCTAGAGATTTTCGAGACATTCCATGGCGATTGGCGAAAAGATCGTCCCATTGATTCTAGGAATCAAGCGATCTCTTATTTGGCGTAATCTGATAGTGTTAACTTGTCTTTCAAATAGAGCTCCCAAGTGACGGAAAAGGATCAACTTCCTTGTTTATTAAAACGTTGTTGTCTCCCTATCTTTCATTGTAGCTTGATCTTGGTATGCCTGCTCTTACTTCGATACTTGGTAGTCTGCTAATCTACTACTTGCTGCTTGGTCGGCCTACTCTAGGAGGAATCGGGGTACATAGGCATCTACTTGATTATTATACTCAGTATAAATGCATCGGGGTATCGGGATACCGGGATGCTGGATGGTAGTGGGGTACTAGAATTTTGCAGTAGTGGAGTCCCTGGAACTTGACTTCTTTGTTTCCTAGTACCTTCTGAGTCTAGGAACCCTTGATCATGATCTAGAATGGTAAGAGGTCGTATATGGTTCTTTTAAAGGCGGGGTACCGGGATGCTCTTCTATGATGTCCTTTTAACTCGGTTATTCCCCAATGTTTGATGGAAAATTCTTTTTTAAACCCCTGCCATTTTTGGCAGTTAACACAAACTTTTCTTTTTGGTTGTTTTCCATATTTAACAATTACAATGGTTAGAAATCAAGTTTAAATTAAGCTAAACATTGACAAATCAAAAAGATATAGAACTTTCTTGCAAGTTCCAATCAAACTTTAATAAGCTAACAAGGTAAGATTCAACAAGATTTTTTCTTTGTGAATGCTCGGACCAAGCCAATGATATAGTGTATAGATTGTCTATATTGTTAGTTAGGTTAAGGGTAGTCTTGTAATTTTGTTGCCTTTCTTTTGCCCTATTTTATGTGTGTCTATATCAATTTTTTTCTCATAGACATATAATATAGGTATATTTATAGTGAGTTTTTATCTGATAGGCATATAAGACCATCTCCAATGCATATGTCAATGTCAATGCTAAATTGGGCACAAAAAAAAAAGTAAAGTTATATTTGACATATCATTTTAGCATTGTACTCCAATACATAATTCTATTTGAAATGCTATTTTAATATTATTATTATTTAAATTATAAAAGTCAACAAATATAATTAATGCATTCAATTTATATAATATTTTTTATTATTTAAAATTACAAAAATCAACAATTAATGCATTCAGTACAATTATAAAATGGTATTTTGTAATTAAAAAAAGAGCATTTATTGGTTTGCCAAATTTGACATTTGCTAATTTGGCATAAAGAACAGCATATGCCAAATTTGGCACAACATTTGGCTTTGCATTGTAATATGTTTTTTTTTTTTTTTTTTAATTATAACATTGGTATACTAAAATAGCATTGTATTGGAGATGCTCTAACTATGAGCATATTTATAGCACACGTATCCATCTTATCATTTTTTGTCATGTAAGTGCTTTTTCTAGTAAAAAGTGATGATGTAGATAAGTGTACTATAAATATGCTCATAGTTATATACCTACCAGAGAAAAACTCTATTTATAACATACTAATACACATTACCATATTTTTGTCATGTGTATTATTATGATAGGTATATTTATAGCATATTAATACACATTACCACACTTTTACTATATGTATTATTATGATTAAAATTATATTGCTTACATAGTAAAAGTGTTGTGTTGTGTTTTAGTATGCCATAAATATGCCTAAATTATGTGCCTATTAGAGAAAAATTGGTGTCTATATATACTAGTTTGCATACTGTAAAATGTGTAGACATTGTAAAATATATATATATATATATACACACACATTTTCTATTCGGATATATAGACCATGTATTTTTTTTTTTGAAGTATTTTGTCATTGGTGGGATTCGAGCTGCTGACTTAAAAGTTATTTGCCTAAGCCCTAAGCCCTAAGCTCATTTGTCCAAACCCTAAGTTCGTCTATTTACTAGCTGAGCTACGCCTCTGTGGCTGTAAAATATAAATTGCAAATCATATTTATAGATTTATTTTATGAATAAAAATATTATAATTAAAATTTAAAATAATACAAAATACTCATAAATCAAAAGTAATACGGTTGCAACTTTTCACTATTAAATTATTCTACAAATTCTCAACAAACAAACTTTGAAAACTAATGCATTATTTATTGGAAAAGCAAAATGAATTTAATGATTAGATTGTTGTGAATTAATAGAAGAATAGATGAAGAACATAAAAATATATGAACAAATAAACAATAAAGTAGAATAAGGGAAACAAAAGAGTGGGAGAGAGACGAGAGAATGTATGTCTTTTATTTGATTTCAAGTGAGATGAGAGAGATCACAAAAAATAACATCATTTTTACAATTAAAGCCATCCATATATATAGACAACAAAGAGGGGTAGTTGTTGTAATATTCTGCCACCTATTTAACTTAAGCTTCAAGCCAAACAAACCAAGCTTCCACGTGTGTTGAAAATCACCACATAGTTTCTTTGAAACATGCAATATGACAGGTGGAAATCCACCACTATATAACACTCCCCCTTGGATTTTCACCATTTGTATCTTAGTTTGCTAGGAAAAACCCAGTGGGACAAAAACCTTAGCAAAAATATATACAATGATCTTTTGGATCAATTGGTGTGAATATGTTTAGAACTGCCTCATTAAAACCTTCCCGGTAAAACCCAGTAGGATAAAATCTGGTAGAAGGAAAAAGAGTACAGTATACATACATTCATTCAAAAAAATTTGCTCCCCCTGATTGAACGCTCCCCTTGAATGAAAATTCAATATCAATCTTGTAGTTTGCAGAGTCGACACATGCCAATCCCATATACCAATTTCTCAAAAGTTGATGTAGACAATGTTTTGGTAAACAAATCTGCATGATTATCCGTAGACCGTATTTGTTTAACATAGATCTGTCGACTCTGTTGAAGTTCATGAGTATAGAAGAATTTGGGAGAAATATGTTTGGTTCTGTCTCCTTTGGTATATCCACCTCTAACTTGAGCAATACAAGCCGCATTATCTTCAAATATCGGTGTCGGCATTCCTGTAGATAATGAAAATCCACATGTATTTTGAATATGAGAGATTACTGACCTTAGCCACACGCATTCTCGGCTTGCTTCATGAAGTGCAAGGATCTCAGAATGATTAGATGATGTAGCAATAATGGTTTGCTTTGTTGAGCGCCAGGAGATTGCTGTGTCATTATAAGTAAAAACATACCCCGTTTGTGAACGAGTTTTATGGGGATCAGATAGATACCCGGCATCAGCATAACCAAGTAAACCTGAAAAGTTGTTAGATTTCGAAAAATATAACCCTAAATCTTTTATTCCACGAAGATAACGAAAAAGATGTTTGATCCCATTCCAATGTCTTCGAGTTGGTGCTGAACTGAATCTAGCAAGCAAATTTACTGAAAATGCGATATCTAGTCAAGTACATTGAGCCAGATATAATAAAGCACCAATTGCATTAAGATATGATACTTCAGGACCAAGTATCTTTTCACCATCTTCCAGTGGTCGGAATGGATCTTTCTTAGGATCAAGGGTTCTAACAATCATAGGAGTACTTAATGGGTGAGCATTATCCATATTAAATCTTTTCAGAATCTTTTCAATATAAGCTGATTGATGGATAAGTATTCCGTCTGATTTATGCTCAATCTCTAGACCGAGACAATATTTTGTCTTTCCAAGGTCTTTCATTTCAAATTTCTTTTTCAAATATTCAGCAGTTTTCAAGAGCTTTCCAGGAGTTCCAATCAAATTCATATCATCAACGTAAACTGCTATAATAGCAAATCCAGATTCTGATTTCTTTATGAAAACACATGGGCATATGGGATTATTGATATATCCTTCTTTAATCAAATATTCACTGAGGTGGTTGTACCACATGCGCCCAGATTGCTTTAATCCATACAAGGACATTTGTAATTTAATTGAATATAAATTGCGAGATCTTGAGTTGTATGTTTCTGGCATTCTAAATCCTTCTGGGATTTTCATATAAATATCTGAATCGAGTGAGCCATATAGGTAGGCAGTTACTACGTCCATAAGACGCATTTCAAGTCTTTCTGAAACAACCAAACTTATTAGAAATCGAAATGTAATTGTATCCATCACTGGTGAATACGTCTCATCAAAATCAATATCAGGTCTCTGCGAGAAACCCTGTGCTACGAGTCGTGCCTTATATCGCACCACCTCATTTTTCTCATTACGTTTCCGTACAAAAACCCATTTGTATCCAACAGGTTTGACGTCTTCAGGCGTCTGGACTATTGGTCCAAATACTTTACGTTTGGTTAATGAAGCCAATTCTGCTTGAATTGCTTCTTTCCATTTAGGCCAATCAGATCTTTGCCTACAATCATTAAGGTTATGAGGCTCATCATTATCATTTAAAATTTCAGTAGCCACTGTGTATGAAAATATATCATCAATGATTATTTCTTCGCGATTCCACATTTATCCTGTATAATTTATAGAAATTTCCTCATTTCTATGTTCTTGTATCTCTTCAGAGATTCCTTCCCCTGCAGTGGTCTCTTGTGTCCTTTTAGGGACATCTAACTCTTGTGGGGTTGATTCAGAGAAAGTGGATTTATTTATCATTTCAGGAACATAATCCTGATATTTTGTTTTCTTACTTCCGGGAACAGTATCTTTCGAACCAAGTGGCCTACCATGCTTCTGGCGTACAGTAGATGATTCTTTTGCTACTATTTGTTTACATCGTTCTTCTGGAACAATCACCCGTGCTGGTACATTAACAGCTAGGATGTGTGATTTTGTTACCTTAGTAGCATCTGTAAATCCATCTGGTAACTGATTTGCTATTGTTTGAAGATGAACTATCTTGCGTACTTCATTATCACATTAAGATGTGTATGGGTCAAGATGAGTTAGACCAAAAACTTTCCAAGAAAATTCACACTTCTCTTCAGGAGAAGTTTTTCCTTTCCCTAATGATGGAAAATTTCCCTCATCGAAATGACAATCAGCAAATCGTGCAGTAAAAAGATCACCAGTTAAAGGTTCCAGATATCTAATAATTGATGGTGAATCTAGACCAACATATATTCCCAAACGTCGTTGGGGTCCCATTTTAGTTCTATGTGTAGGTGCAATTGGGACATATACTGCACAACCAAAAGTACGCAGATGGGAAATATCTAGTTGATGGCCAAATACAAGTTGCACAGGAGAATATTGATGATAAGCAGTGGGACGAAGACGAATTAATGCAGCAGCATGTAAAATAGCATGTCCCCAAACAGAAATCTGTAATTGTGTTCGTAATAATAAAGTTCTTGCAATTACCTGGAGACGCTTGATAAATGATTCTGCTAATCCATTCTGAGTATAAACATGTGGAACTGGATGCTCAACATCAATCCCAATTGATTTGCAATATTCATCAAATGTTTTGGAGGTAAATTCACTAGCATTATCAAGGCGGATTGATTTGATCGGATGATCGGGAAAATGTGCCCGAAGCCTGATAATCTGTGCGAGTAATCTGGCAAAAGCAACATTGCGTGTTGACAATAAGCAAACATGTGACCATCTGCTGGATGCATCAACTAGAACCATAAAATAGCGGAACGGTCCACTTGGTGGATGAATAGGTCCACATATGTCCCCTTGAATCCTTTGTAGGAATGATGGGGATTCAAAACCAACTTTAGAATGAGATGGTTTTATTACCAATTTCCCTTGTGAACATGCAGTACATAAATTTTCATGGGATAAAAGAATCTTCTGGTTCTTTAATGGATGCCCATGAGAATTTTCAATGATTCTACGCATCATTGTAGATCCCGGGTGACCAAGACGGTCATGTCAAAGCATAAATATTTTTGGATCTGGGAACTTCTGGTTCATAACTGCATAAATTTCTACACCTCTTATAAGAGTGTAATATAATCCAGATGATAAACCACACAGCTTTTCCATAATGAGCTTCTGGCCTGAATTATGAGAAGTAATGCACAGATACTCAATATTCTCATCACTTATAGTTTCTATGTGATATCCATTACACCGTATATCTTTGAAACTAAGTAGATTTCTTTTGGATCTACTTGAATATAAAGCATCACTGATACATATTTTAGTATCGTTTGGTAATAATATCATGGCTCTACCGGAGCCCTCTATCAGATCTGCTGGACCCGATATTGTATTAACATTTGCTTTGAGCAAGGTCAAATTCAGAAAATATTTTTGATTCCGCAGAATCGTATGCGTCGTTGCACTATCAGCCAGACATATATCTCCTGTATTTTTCTTCTCAACATCACTCAGTTTATCGTTTAAAGACATATCTATTCACAAAACAAAACAAAAACAAAAATAAATCAAATGCAAATCAAATAGAGTGATCAAAAATATAAACATGTAGATATGAAAATATATCACTTCATAAAACAAAATCATGAATCATATTGATCTTTCGAACTTCCGGTTCGACCATGAACTACAGGTTCATTAAATTCTGAAAACTTCAGGTTCTAAATAGAAATTACAAATTGACTTTCTAGATAAAAGAATCGTGACTTGATTCAATTCAAAATTTCTGGTTCTAATAAACTTTGACATAAAAGTTTTAATATCACAATTTAAATTGAATTCAGAGCTTCAAGTCTGATTAGAACTTCGCGTTCAAAACTTAAGAACTTGAAGTTCAGATTCAATTACTTCGTATTCAAAATTAGAACTTCAGATTCTGATCGGTTAGTAAAACCGTGCCAACTTAAATATTATAATGATAAATCCAGAAACTTCAGATTCTGGTTAGTCGGTCTAGCCGAGCTTGGTTTAATTTTCAGAAACTTAACGATTGATCTAATTAGGCTCAACACAAAATTTATACAAATCTAGAAACTTCAGGTTCTGGTTAGTTGACATATTCAGATACATAAATTGCATAAAATTAAATAGATGCATAAAATTAAAATAATAGATAATATAACATAAATAAGATGAAGAAGAATAATGAGATAAAATGAATAGGGGAGAAAATTTACTATTTTTATTAATGATTTCGGATTACATCCTGACCACACAATTTCAGCTGTGTAGTGATTTTGAATAAAACAGTATTATACTTAGAGACTGATCTAAAGTCTTGAAAACGTAAATGTTGCCACTGATACCTAGCATTTGGTAATGCGACATCGGGTTGGTTATCAAATCGGTCTTTTAGTTCTTGCCATAGAACTTCTGGTTCTGTGACAGTTAGGTTTGGGCTTTTAGATCGTAATTGTCCCCATACACTTCCAGTGCAGCAAATTTCAAATTTGCAAGCTTTGACATTATTACAACTTCTGGTTATCCGAAAATCACAATCAGAGTCAGAACTTCTGGTCTGATAAAAATCCGAGAAATTTAAATTTTCAAATATATATAAAAAAATAAATCCAGAAATTTCAGATTCCGGTAATGATAAATAAATCCATGAACTTCAGGTTCTGGATGGGTAACTAAATTGTTTAAATAAAAATTTCATAAAGTAAAATGCATAATAATAAATGCGAAAAAAGTAAATCCAGAACTGCAGGTTCTGGTAGGTTGGCATAGCCAATCTCATAAAAGCATATAAATAAATAAATGCAGGAAAGTAAATTGCTTCAAAGTAAATAAAATGCAGTAAAATAAATTGCATAAAAGTAAAGTGCGAGAAAGTAAATTCAGAACTACGGGTTCTGGTATTAATAAATAAAAATCTGGAAGCCTCAGGCTTCAGTAATTAATAAATTCAGAACTTCAGGTTCTAGTAATAAATCTAGGAACTTCATGTCCCAGTAGTAATAAATTTAGAACTTCAGGTTCTGGGAATAACAGCATTCGTGCTGATAACGTGTTGTGAATTAATAGAAGAATAGATGAAGAACATAAAAATATATGAACAAATAAACAATAAAGTAGAATAAGGGAAACAAAAGAGTGGGAGAGAGACGAGAGAATGTATGAGAGAATGTATGTCTTTTATTTGATTTCAAGTGAGATGAGAGAGATCACAAAAAATAACATCATTTTTACAATTAAAGCCATCCATATATATAGACAACAAAGAGGGGTAGTTGTAATATTCTGCCACCTATTTAACTTAAGCTTCAAGCCAAACAAACCAAGCTTCCACGTGTGTTGAAAATCACCACATAGTTTCTTTGAAACATGCAATATGACAGGTGGAAATCCACCACTATATAACATAGATGTAATTTTATTGACTTAACGATTTTTAAATTTAGTCTAGGGATCAAATTTAGATTAAAGTTTATAAAATACAATATATTGGACACTTTTTAAAAAGTAGGCATAATTAAATTTGGTATAAAAATATACCTCTCGGATTTCACTCTTAGCACTACTAGAGCAAAAGTACATATATAGATTACTCCTAGTACTTTTCAAGACTCAAATTTGAGTATTGCTCTCAAAATTTCACTCTCATCATTGGAGATAGGGAGTGGAACATATTTGAACTCACAACCTTATGATATAGGTGTGAGGGGCAAACCATTTGACCAACCTCATCTTGTCTGATTGTTGAGAAAATATATAGAATAAAGAAACCAATTAATGTACTGTCCACATCCATAGATGGAGATGCCTTTGCATCTCCTGTTTTGTTCTTCAATTTTTTTTATTTTATTAAATCCTAATTTCATTTTGTCATTTCCGAAGGAAAAAAATTGGGAAAAGTCAATTTGAACTCAATACAAGGGTATTATGGACTTTTTAAATGTTTGGCATAGTCAATTGTTTATTTAACAGAAATTGACTAACGTTAGGAAGGTTTGTGTCAGTTTACTTAAAAGTTGTTTCCAGTTGTAATTAGTAAAACCTCATTATACTGAAGAAGGTGTTATGGAAATACCAAAAGTTAAATCAGAATTAAAAAATTAGGGTTTGGGTTTGGGTGCCGATATTGACAACTATAAATATGATTTACAAACTCATTTTATAAGTATACCTAGGGATGGCAAAAACCCGGGTCCGGGCCGGGTATACCCGGACCCGGCCGGGTACCCGGGTTTTAACAGTCCGGGTACCCGGCCGGGAAATACCCGGATTTTCGAATCCGGGTACCCGGATTTTCGAATCCGGGTACCCGGTCCGGAAAAACCCGGCCGGGTTTCCGGGTATCCATACCCGGATTTTACCCGGGTTTTACTTTTTTTTTTTTTTTTTTTGGAGAAATAATTTTGATTCTTGTTGCAATAAAATAATAAAAATTCCAGTTTGTTATTATTGTATATTTGGAAGTCATCCACATCGACATGCATAAAAAAAGTTCACATAGGCAGAACATCAAATTAGAATTTCCAGTGGCCACCAAGTATATTATTATTGTTTATTGTTTTTAATCAATTTAATTAGATTAGTTGGAATGACATTGGAGAATGGCAACAGAAAAGAAAATAGACAACTCATACTAATTGGCAAAGCACTTCCAAATTCCAATCCATGCATCACAACCAGCTTTTCTAGTCATATATTTGCTTGAGTTTCTCAACTTGTTTAAATTACAACACATGGGCTGTTTTGTTCATATACAAAATGCCAATTTTATATTTGCTTTAAAACAACAGCCCACCAGCTCATGACTGCCCATTTTTATACCCAAAAAAAAAAAAAAAAATCTCTGAATCTTGAATAACACAAGACCCATACTGCACAAAAAAAAAAGCATACATTAAAATTAAAGAAAGGGAGAAAAGCGCTTTGCCCAGAAGCTGAAACTGTAACATCAGACAGTCCACAATTTAACAACAACAAATATTATAGGAGAAGCCTTCACTTCAATCAAAATATAGCATGAAAATGAAGCAAGAAAGAATCTGGAGGTGGGTCTGTCACTCTGTCACCAACCAAAACCCACTTTAAACAGACAAAAAAAAGGAAGAAAAAAAAAAAAAGGCCAAATAAATCAATTACACGTCCATCACTTTCCCGGGTTAAATTTGTTTGTTAGGGTTAAATTTGTTTGTGTTTAAAAAAAAAAAAAAAAAAAAAATTTAAAAACCGGGTTCAAAACCGGGTACCCGGCCGGGTATCCGGGTATACCCGGACCCGGGCCGGAACACAACCGGCCCGGGTACCCGGACAACCCTTACCCGGTGCCGGGTAAGGCATGTCCGGGTTTTACCCGGGATTTCCGGCCCGGGTAGAACCGGGTACCCGGCCCGGCCGGGTAATTTGCCATCCCTAAGTATACCCATGTTTAAAATTTAAAAATAAAACCATTACTATAAGATGCCAATAATACCCTTATTAAAATGAATATATTAATTTTAATACATTTTATTTTTAAACTCTCTTAAATTATTAATATACCCTATTTTTTTTTATAAAAAAAAAAGACAAATTATTTTAGATCCAAATGTGAAATATTCAAAATGTGATCTGTTTTTTACCAAATGGTTACATATGTTATTTTTTACCGAGTTGAGAAATGAGCAGTGATAATTAGAAGTATCTTAATTGTTTCTTTACTAGGATATAAAAATAATAAGTTTCTCTTCAAAAAAATAATAATAATAATAATAATAAGTTTGAATACAACAACTGCAAAATCAGTCAATCAATTATTATCTAGTTATTTTATTTTATTTTATTATTATTTTTAATGGAATATCATTAAAACAAAAGGAGGAACACTAGGTTGGAATTTCTTTGAGAATTATAGTCTCCACACATGGAAGACAAAACTCAAGCCAAAAGTAATCCTCAATATAAATCAAAGCCAAATAGCAAAAGCATATAGCAACCCAAGTTTATAATATCCACCACAAACTATTGAGAATAGCCAAAGTGAAAGTTCACAAATAAACACGGTGTGTATACAATATCAATCTAGAGAGAGGGTGAATAGATTTTTAACGATTTTACCCAATTTTCGTGTTAAGTCAATTTACGAAAATACCCCAAACTAGTCAATACAATAACAAGTGTAATATGGTGCGGAATTATAAAATGACACTTGATATTTACGTGGAAACCCTCACGGGAAAAACCACGGGCTGTTTAGTGTGCCACACTCGAACCTCGAATCCACTAAATGTGTTAAACGATAACAACCTACTCCCGGTATATAATCACACACCTACCTAATCCCGGTATAAGTGAACCTAGTCCAATTGCTTGCAATCTAAGCAACCTAATTCCGGAAGCTACATGCAAGACTTACTTCTCAATGAAGAGATTACAACCTATGTGAATATAAAATGATATTCAATGAGCAAATAAAGCTAGGTAACCTTAGATGCTTATCTAGGATGATTAGATAACAATAAATGCAATCCTAGATGTCAATAGCTAAATGACATGTCATAAAGCTTAGCAAATCATAGATAAAATAACCTAGATGTTGCTATCACAATACAACAATCAAACATGCCAACACAACTGAAATTCCCTTTAAAGCAATAGTGTTTTATACCTAGAGGGGGGGTGAATAGGTATAGTCCCAAATTCTTCCAATATTCAAAAATACGGAATATAAGAATGAAATGAATATTTGAAATGATATAACAATTGTATAATATGAATCAAATCATGTAAGCATCAATATACAATAGAATCAATACAAGTGAACATATGGAAGATAAGGAAATATAAAGCGAAAATGAGACACAATATTTTTACGTGGTAAAACCTCAAAGAGGAAACATCCACGGGTTGAATCCATAACCACCGGCAAAGCAAATCCACTATACGAAAAGGCCTTACACACTCAAAGCTATCAACACTATGATATCCACTTCAAGCTATCAAAACCTAATCAACCCTCGGGCTAGTGATTCACAAAGCCTACTCTCTATCCAAGATGTGTCCTACACCTCTAGAGAGCAACTTCCTATCCAAGACTAAAAAGCCTCTAGGAAGATTTCCTTGCTTAGCAATCTAGATCACTATGATCATAGTTAAGCTACCCTAGCTCAACCATCCAGAGTACGCAACTCCTTGCTAAGACTTTTGCTTAGTTATCCGGATCCTCTTGATCCTAACTAAGGCTTCTTGCTTGGCTATCCGGAATCCTTTCCTAGCCAAGTCTTCTTGCTCAAGACAAAGCTTCACTCACTTTGCAAGAGACTTCAACCTTTCACAAGGCAATGATCTAAGTGAAGTGCACACAATCAATATGATGCAATCACAAACAAATAGAGCAAGTTGATCAAACACACTCCATGAACATGCAATTAGAGAATCTAGAATAAAGCTATCACAACTCAATCACAAAATATATCTAGAAACCTAAGCATGTGAATTAACATCATTCATATTACTTTTCATCAATCAAATAAGAAACTTAAAGAGATGATCAATAATGAAAGTAAGAAGAAGATGAATCACTTACAAACAAATAAAGCTAGATAATCAATCAAGCTCTATGAACATGGTTACATACATTCTAGGATATGCTTTCAACAATCAATCACAAAAATACCTAGAAATCAAAGCATGTATATCAATAAGAACAAGGTATGAATGTTCAATATATCACACTAAAAACCTAGTTCTTAGATCATGAAATTAAACCTAGAAAATGTCATAAAGCACATCACATATATCATTTCTAGAAATCAATTTCAAGATTAATCAAGTTTAGCAAATATATGTTCAAGTAAAATCACAAAGCTAAAATTCAATTACCAAATGATCAACCACCCCTAGAATATGTTTTAACATCATTCTAAACACAAATCATCTATCAAATAGAAAGATTAAAGTGCAGATCAAAAGATGAAGTGAGAAGAAGAAGTTTAACATACAACAATGAACCTCGGACTGAAGAACAGCATGCTGCGACCAATCACGAATTCAAATGACTCTGAAAATGCTTGGGGTTTGTAGCTCTCTTCAAGACCAACAATTTTGGTTTTTGAATCACTCAATTTCGAGTTCGTATGAGAGAGTTATGGTCAAAATAAGAAAATGAAAATGTTGAAGAATTCTGCAGAAATTTCTTCAAGTTAATAGAAATTGAGGGAATTGGAGGGATTTAAAAAGAATTGAAGGAGGGGCAAAATTGTCCAATTTTTTGAGGGGACTTTGACCAGTCCACGTGTGTCCAGCGTGTGCCACACGTGGCCAGAGAGGAGCTCTGGCCGTGTGCCACACGTGGTCCACACGTGGCCACCCCTTGCTTGGCTTTTGGCCGAGCAACCTCCTCGCGCACCTCTCGCGTTCTTCAGCCGTATTCGGGCATCCGAACTCCGAATTCAAATCCGTTTTTGGATTATGAACCGTGACTCCCTCACGCACAACGAAGACTATGAAACTTTGAAAAATGGTTGAGAATTCATCTCGGAAAATGACGACGAACACAACTCAACGAATGAGAACGAAAAGTAGCGTAGCTACATCGTTTGGACTCGAAACTTAATGAATGAGTAACCGAAATGACCGGAACTCAATAAGGAATCAAATAAGATCATTTTCAAGTCCAAAACACAAGAAACACAAACAAATAAACACTATGCAACACAAGCATGCCATATCTAAGCGATAGTGAGAAAACATGCAATTTTACAAGATTGTCAACAATGAGATCAATGCATGTGCATACTAAATGTGTGTGAAAGTGTTATACCACAAGTTTGAACTACAATGCAGGGACACACATGTATGAATTGTGTGTGTGTGCACCTAACGCCTTGCAAGAGGAAGAAGAATCTTGATACCTTAGCATCCAAGAAAGCGATGTTCCCCTTGAAGACGATATTTGCACAAGATGTTGCTTCTTCACCTTTGAGGCTCTTTTCTTCCAAGAAACACTTAAGCAACTACTAATACAAATATAGAGAGTTTTGCAATGGAATCAAGCCAATACAAATAAAGGATCTTACAACAACAATCTCTATTTTGTATCTAGAATATATTCTAAGAGCACACAAATAATCTAAGAGATTTCTTTGATAAATAAAACACTAAGCTTATATGAGATTAGTGAAGAACATATCAAAGCAAGTGTGTTGAGCAAAACCCATGCAAGCAAGCATCCTAACGATGCTAGATGATATTTAGATGCATATGAGAATGGTTTTGAGTGTATAAAAATGAGTTCTTGATTGTTTTTCTCTCAAGTTTCTCTTTTTGAACTTTAGGGTTCTTTTGAATCAGAGAACTAAGTTAGAGAAATGAGAAAGTGTGATATTTATAGTCATCAAGAACAGGGCAAGTGAAAAGACAGAATTGCCCTTGAAATCACCGATCGGCGGTTTCATTCTGCGGTCGTGGCCGCAGAATGTAACCGCCGAATTGAACTCGAGAAGCAGGGGTTCATTCGGCGACCAGATTCGGCGGTCAATCGAAACCGCCGATCAAAACCCAAAAAGAAACCGACCTAAAATATCTAATTCAGCGGTTTCATTCGGCGGCCAGGCCGCCGATTAAACCGTTGAACAAAACCCGAGAATAATAAATGCATCAGGTCTAATTCAGCGGTTTTGATTCGGCAGCCTGGCAGCCGATCATAACCGCAGATCCAATCCAGAGATCTCTGGAATCAAACGGCGGTTTCCATTCGGCGGTCAGGCCGCCGATCAAACCGTCGTTTCACCACTGAAGGTGAAACCAAGGGAGAAGCCAAGGGCATTCTCCGAAGGAGATCTTCGCGCAAACCCAAGCACATAATCGTGCAAGCGCGGACGTTTCCGAACATATTCGGGAAACGAATAACAAGACACAATCAAACACACAACAAGATATAATCAAACAAAGTGCAAGTGTGTAATGTGACATGTGAAGAGTATGCACACAAATGCAAGTATGCTAAGTGTGTGCGTGCTTCTAGATCTCTTCAAAGAAAACTAAGCACTAGAAAAATACCTTGGAGTGCTTGTCACCTTGAGGTCATGATGAGGTCATGAAGAGGGCCTTCAATGTTGGTCTTCAATCACCTAATCTAGCCTTACAATTCAAACCCCAACTTGTGGTTTGTCCACGAAATAAGCCAATCAATAATGGAAATCCTTACACAAAGCATTCATATTCGAGAATTCACAAAAAATTCATTGTTCCAACTTTGTACGGATTTATAATTCATTGTTGGTGGCCAAAACAGATAACAATATAAATGATTTATTTATTTATTTTTAAAGAATTTTTGAATGTATCAATTTATGTCTATCATTTAAATAATAATTAAAAAAAAAAACAATTACTTCTCACTTTTTATTTATCGATAAAGTTCATAACTAGACATAAAAGAAGAATAAAAAAAGGTAAAGAAACACATACCTTGGTATGATTAGAGTCCTACGAAATTTTTTATCCATTGCTTTATTATATGATAATCATGTAATTGTGAGAAATTTTGATTCTTAAAATGGAATTAGGGTTTATCATAAAAAAAGTTTCTAATAAAAAGATATAGTTAAAGATATGATGAGTGTAATTAATGTGTTTACATAGTATTTTGTTTATTTTTAATTAAAGTAATTTGTCTTTATTGGTATATTTGTATTGGGATATTTTTGTAATTAAAATTTTAATAAAATATGGATATTCAAATCATATTTATGGGTAGCAATATGGAAATCATTCAGGTTTTTGAAAGGTGGATATATTATTATTTGTTGGAGGTGTGCAAAAATTACTTTTGTTTAACTTATTTAATATTGTCCTTAAAGGTAATTTGGTCTATTTGATTTTATTAACAAATTTTTATAGGGGTCTTATGAATTTAGCCCATATCTTTTGGTGCAACATCAATTTTTTGAACGTATCCATCTATGTAGCACGGACACGGATACAGTACGATACGGGGATACGGTAAATCTTTAAAAACTAGAATACGGATACGGTAGGATACATTAATTAAAATAATATATATTTATATTTAAATAATAATAATATATGAAAACATATTTGATAATTCATTCAAAATAAAAACATATTTAGAATACAAATACAATATGTCACATAACTATATAAGTAATAATAATGTAATATATTACAGGATCCAAATAAAACATACCACATAAGTCAAACATATTACAAAATCCAAATAAAACATACGTCACATAAGTCGTAACATATTATAAAATCCAAATACTACATAAAAAATAAAATAAAATAAAAAATAAAAAATAAAAAATAAAAAAAAACTCATAAAACATATTTTAAATTCCTAATTAACTTCATTATCATCATTCATATTGTTAAAAGATCTAAATAATTCGGCATCTAACTCTGGTTCATCAAGAGAAAGGTTTGTAATCTCAAGTATCCCGGTATTCTCCATGTCAATGGAATCAAAACCAAAATTTCCTTACAATTTCATTTTGACTCTTACAATTTTGAAATTATAATTTGACCCCGTTTTATACTAAAATAATTGTAATATTGCCCCAAACGTATCCTCAAAATATCCCCCAAGTATCTTCTAATCAAACTTGTGAAAAAGTCAACAGATACACCATTTGGCGTATTGGATACGTATCCTGGAGTATCCGAACTGGACACGAGTTCGATACGAGTTTCCTCCACTAAATGGAGTATCTGTGCTTTCGTATTCGATTTTTTTTAGGACCCATGGTCCCTTACTTTTCAAAATTGTATCAAATTGGTCATTTTTGTTAGCGAACAAGTCGCTATGCAGAAGCGTTACTGGATAGAACACAAACAAACACAATAATAAAGAAAGATAAGATGAAGAGAAGTAATTAAATCTAATCATCCAAAACACAAGAATTTTACATGGAAACCCTAATCAGGGAAAAAACCAAGGCCATTAGGACGATATGAGAAAGTTCCAATATTTAGTAAATTGTTACAGCCACATAATCAGGATTCTCTCTTTAAAAATACCCCAAACCTGATTACACCTAATGCCCACTCTTTGAGATCTCTTTAGTATTTGTTATTTTGCTTCGCACATAATAACCTAACTATTATGGTCTATTTATATGAATTACAGGGAGTTTAAGATAAAAGGAAATCCTACTCCTATATGTACAAAAATTACTTGTTTCACATAAATACTATTTCCTATTTATGACAAGTCTTCTTGTTTCACATAAATACTATTTCTTTTTGTGACAAGTCTTCTTGTAAGGAGAAATCCTTTTCCTTCAAGCACAAGACTTTCCTGTTCTGCATGAAGACAAACTCTTTTTCCTTTTCCGATAAGCACAAGAACTTCCAAAAGAAAAACCTTTCCTATTTTCACACAACATTCCTGATTTGGGCAAAATTCACTATTACTGCGATTTGGGACGTAGTTTGCAACCCATGCCTTACATCGTGGAAGCTCTTTAGTCCACCGCTTAGAATACTGCAATTGGTGCATTTTGTCTATGCCACGGTCTACACCCCGTGATCTAACTGGAATGTGCTGCGGTTCGTACCGCTGTCTGTGCACTTATGTCCGTACTGTGGTCCACGCCACGGTTCCTTTCGAAATTCGATTCTTAAGTTCTTCTTCGGTCTTCAAGCCTCCCTCCAACACGATCTCCTACTTCCAAACAATTCCTATGTCTCTAGGAAGTTTCCGCATTGGTTGAATCCTGTTTGGTAATCATTGAGAATACAAACCATATCTAACACTTTTGTTACTCAACCATTAATCCAACTTAATGGTTCCAAAGGTATCTTTGTCTTTAAAAACATATATATATATACAGATTTTTTATTATCAGTTCGTCATAACAATACATATATCAGTACGAAGAATATGGACTACTAAAATTTACATACTTTGACTCAAAGTGTATGCACTTGTCAAAACTTCCCCATAATCTGTGGTCCACATTCTTTATCCTAATATATTTATTGTTAGGACGAACTGACAATAGAAAAACTGTATATATATACATACAATTTCTTTATTGTCAGATTGTCCTGATATAAAATATATTAGGACGAAGAATGTTGACCATTAGATTTACATACTTTGACTCAAAGTGTATGCACTTGTCAAAATTTCTCCATAATCTATGGTTCATATTCTTTGTCCTGATATATTTATTGTCATGATGAACTGATAATAGAAAGACTGTATATATATATCTCTAGGAAGTTTCGGCATTGGTTGAATCCCGTTTGGTAATCATCGGGAATACAAACCATATCTAACACTTTTGTTACTCAACCATTAGTCTGACTTAATGGTTCCAAAGATATCTTGTAATAATGTTTACAACCTAGGTTACACTCAATCATTCTCGGTCACTAACCCACCACTACTACCCTATGAGCCTTTAATAGCGAACCTATACCCACTTCAATTTATTATTTTCCGCACTTTAAATTACGTTGATTATATTTGATTGAATTGGGTTATTATTGTAATATTGACTAATCCAAAAAATTTGGTAATAATCAGATTAATAGCCCATTCACTTCCTTCTAGGTTGTATTATATGCACGCGTAATATTTGTTTCATGAAACAAAGATGGGTGTTGAGAGTAGTGTTTTTTTTTTTTTGTTCTTTTTTCTTTCCAATTAATACTTTATTATGTAAGTTCTTGATTTTTGAGGGAGGTAAGGACTCAAAACCACAATCTTATGGTGCAGGTATGAGGAGTTTACCTTACCACCATTGAACTAATCTCATCTCATCGTGGAGAGTTTTTTGGATGGCAACAAAGTCACCCTTATCGAAATACATGAACCTAGCCATATTGCCGGGTTACTAGTAGGGATGTCAATTAGACCCAGACCCGTGAGACTCGACCCGTGTGGATCGGGTCTAGGTCCTCAATTCGGGTCATGGGTCGGGTCTGAGTTTAGAATATTAGACCCAATTTGGGTAAGGGTCGGGTCTGTAGGGAAAAATATCGTAGTACACGCAGCGGAAGCGAGACTAAAAAAAATAGATTTAGTAGCTTTTTAAAATTTTTCCTTTTTATGAACCTTAACCCCTTTAATTAACTAATCATATATACAATCAACAAAAGAAGAATACTGTAAGGATTCCCATAATTGATTGGCTTATTTCGTGAACAAACCACAAGTTGGGGTTTGAATTGTAAGGGTAGATTAGGTGATGGAAGACCAACATCAAAGGCCCTATTCAAAACCTCAAGGTGACAAGCACTCAAAGGTATATTTCTTGTGCTTAGTTTTCTTTGAAGAGATCTAGAAGCACACACACACTTAGCATACTTGCATTTGTGTGCATACTCTTCACATGTCACATTACACACTTGCACTTTGTTTGATTATATCTTGTTGTGTGTTTGTTTGTGTCGTGTAATTCGTTTCCCGAATATGTTTGGAAACGTCCGCGCTTGCACGATTATGTGCTTGGTTTTGCGCGAAGACCGCTCTTGGTGAATGCATTGGCTTTCTCCTTGGATTCACCACTTTTGGTGAATCGGCGGTTTAATCGGCGGTCCTGGTCGCCGAATGAAACCGCCGTTTTGGACCAGAGGTCTCTGGTCTGATTCTGCGGTTAGATCGGCGGTCTGGCCGCCTATTTGAAACTACCGTTTCACACCTGATGCATTTATTATTCTCGGGTTGTGTTCTGCGGTTTACTCGGCGGTTTCGAAACCGCCGAATGAAACCGTCGTTTTCTCCCCTATTCTCGGGATGAATTCTGCGGTCATGATCGGGCCGCCGAATGAAACAGTCGAATTAGATATTTTAGGTCGGTTTCTTTCTCGGGCTCAATTCTGCTGTCAGATTCTGCGGCCCCGACCGCAGAATGAAACCGCCGTTTGAGCGTTTCAAGGGCAATCTTGTCTTTTCACATGCCCTGTTTCTTGATGACTATATATATATCATACTTTCTCATTTCTCTACCTTAGTTCTCTGATTCTAAAGAACCCTAAAGTTAAAAAAGAGAAACTTGAGAGAAAAGAAATCAAGAACTCATTTTTATACACACAAAACCATTCTCATATGCATCAAAAGATCATCTAGCATTTTCTAGCATAGTTAGGATGCTTGCTTGCATGGGTTTTGCTCAACACAGTTGCTTTGGTATGTTCTTCACTAATCTTATCTAAGCTTAGTGTTTTATTTATCAAAGAAATCTCTTATATTATTTGTATGCTCTTAGAATATATTCTAGATACAAAAAGGAGATTGTTGTGTTGACATGTTTGAGTGATGTATTTTGATAGCAACATCTAGGTTATTTTTATCTATGATTTGCTAAGCTTTATGACATGTCATTTAGCTATTGACATCTAGGATTGTATTTATTGCTATCTATTCATCCTAGATAAGCATCTAAGGTTACCTAGCTTTATTTGCTCATTGAATATCATTTTATATTCACATAGGTTGTAATCTCTTCATTGAGAAGTAAGTCTTGCATGTAGCTTCCGGGATTAGGTTGCTTAGATTGCAAGCAATTGGACTAGGTCCACTTATACCGGGATTAGGTAGGTGTGTTGATTATTGATCGGGATTAGGTTGTAATCATTTCACATTTAGTGGATTCGAGGTTCAAGTGTGACGCACTATACAGCCCGTGGTTTTTCCCGTGAGGGTTTCCACTTAAATATCAAGTGTCTTTTATAATTCCGCACCATATTACACTTGTTATTGTTTTGACTAGTTTGGGGCATTTTCGTAATTTGACTAAACGCGAAAATTGGGTAAATTTGGTAAAATCTATTCACCCCCCCCCCCCCCTCTAGATTAATATTAGAACACACCGTGTTATTTGTTTCAAATACCTTTTGTCGCGTGATCCGATTGACTTACGTCGATGGTAATCCGCAAGATCTTCAATCCTAGCACGAACGTGAATCACCTAGGAGCGTGGTCTCCCTTTTTCTTTGAATTGCAAACCTGAGAATGGACAAACAAACTTTTCTTTTCTTTTGTTAGTCATAAAACAATCAAAAGAAGACTAAGATTATTCCGGTCACTTTTGAGTTCCCAATCTAATGATCGAAACTCGCGTGAACCTTAATCGATGTTGTACACACAAGCTTATTGATGAACAAGCAATTAGTGTACCATCAAAGAATAATCTATTCACTCTTTTTGTTTTAGTAGAATAAAATTCCTATCTATGAATTGAGAAGAAGAAGAAGAAGAAAGTTCAATCAAGCACCACACACACTAAATTTCTTGGTAGCCGAATTCTCTTCTCTTTTTCTATTTAGGGTGGCCGAAATCCTTCTCCCAAAAGTACTAGGGTCGCCGCAAATTACACTCCAAAAATATAGGAGTTTTAGTTGCACCCTAATTCACTTCTAGTTTTAAGACTTCAAACCCTAATCCAACTCATAGATATTTTTATTCTAGTTATTTGACTAAATAAAAAAACTTCTTATTTGATTAAATAAATAAAATTAATTATTTATTTTCTTATCAAACAAGTCTTTTAATTTTAGTATACTACTACCAATAGTATAACTCTAGGAATCATATTTCCTAATCAGCAAAGATTTGTTTCTTAATTAAACAATTAATCAATAAATTAATTAATTCTTATTTAATTAAAACAATGAAACAAAATAATATATTAGGTTTAAACAAGACCTTGCCGCCCCACTCAAATAAAATGGGCCATATATTATTTTCTTATTTCATTTAATCCATTGGACTTTAAATAAAAAGCCCACATGTGAACCAGACCCATTCTTACTAAAAGAAACAAGCCCACATGTCTTTCATTAATATATTAATATAATTGAGCAGCCCATTAAATAAATAATGTGCAAATTATATTCTTAATATATTAAATGCAATTCTAAATGGACCCATAAATTGGTCCGGTAGAATATATCAAGTGATCCATGCAAGTCCGTGTGAATTGGGGATCTTGGCGAACTATCTAAATTTAAGCTTCAATAGACATAACCTAATCACAATCAACAAATGATTCACTTAGGTCCGATCCATTAATTTTAACTCATTTCATTAAAGAGCTAAAATTGAACTCTTAAATAAAGACAGAAAAGGAAGAAGTTCCTCATTCATATCCTAGACAATCATGTTGGAGATAGTGTATCATCGTGATTAATATCAGTAATCGCCAAGAGTTCATAAACCGCCTATAATTGTCCAAGTTACCATATTTACTCATACGACCACGTTTTGAACTTGGATATTTTGACTTGTCCAGAAGCCATGTTTTCAATAGACACTATCGAAAACTCAACGTTGAGATTTAATATCCAATTACCTTAAAACATTCATATGATGATATTATACTCTCATTTAATAAATGGAGCCACGATGTCCATATCTATAAATGAAGTCCTCTATCGATTAACAAATGAATATCACCAAACTATCGAGGATAGACTATGCGATATAATCGTACTCATTGATAACTCAAATGATATCACTTGCAACCATAAGTCCATCATTTATCTCAGGGTTAAGATAGACTCTCCGATTATCCTGATAATGAAAAGACTTTTATCTACTGACGGTTATAGATAAAGTATTTCATTGTGATCCAGTTCAATACACCTAGTGCACTAGATTCTTTTGCTCGAAGACACTCCGATGATTTTAGACTCATCATATCTCATTTGATCCCACTCAAATGCTAGCAAAAGAATTATACAACTTTAACAAGATAAAGGTGCCCAACCTTTAACTTAAGTTGTGAACAATATTCAAGACTAACTAAAGCATTGTGTCTACCACATACATATCAAGATGTATGAACAATTCTTCTTTTCTCATAGTCTTTAGACCTTATGATTATTTACTTTGACAATTATAATATTAAACTATAAATGCTATAAGATTTGTTTAAACCAGAAATCACTTTATTAATATGAAAAAGGTTGTTAATTACAATATTACACTCTTGCTATTGAGCATAATCCTAACAGGGTCTGGGTCTGGGTCCATAGATTCGGACCCGAACCTGTAGACCAAAATAGTGAGTGAGTTTTAAAAAAAAATTGAAGAATTTGAAATTGAAATTGAATGCAAATAATAATATTTCCCTTTTATGTCCTCTATTTATTAATTTTTTTATTTAGTTATTTATATATTTAAATATATATTTTTAGTATTTTTTTTTTTGGATCTTGGGTCCACGGGTCCACGGGTCTAGACTCAGACCTACGAATTTTCATGGGTCCTCGATCGGGTTTGGGTCTTCATTAGATCCGTGGGTCCAGACCCGAACCTAAACCCAAAATTTTCATGGATCTAGTTCCAAGTCTGGGTTCAATTTTTTTTATCAGGTCTAGGTCGAGCTTGGGTCGACTGGATCTAGGTCCAATAGAACTCGACCCAAGCCCGACCCATTGCCATCTCTAGATACTAGCAGATCCGGCCCATCGGACAACCCTAGAAGAAGAACCATACGTAATTTATGCTCTCTCTCTCTCTCTCTGCGTTATTCTACGAAGAAGACTGAATACCCTTTACATTCTATGCTACTCGTCTGTTCGATATCTTCATTTCCTTTTCCGTCGCCGTTTCGCGTTCATCGCATCAAGTTAGCTCTCTCTCTCTCTCTCTCTCTCTCTCTCTCTCTCATGCTCCTTCTCGCTTTTGAATATATCTATATTTGTATCCTATCGAGATTCCTGTGCGTGCTCATCACCAATTGCGTTTTGGTCAAAACGAATTGAACTACAGTTTCTCACGAAATTAGGGTTTTATTTTGATACTGATCAACTTTTTTTTGGGTTCTCTGTGACCAAATTTGAATGATTTTACTCTTATATCTGTGATTAATTATATATGTTTGTGTGTCTTATGTATTGGATACGAACGTTTGTTGATGTTTGTGATTATTGATTTGGAATCAGGTTGTAGAGGATTCGAGTTTGTACCGTTGAACTACAATTCGTCGAATTAAAAGCTAATTTTCGATTTTGATGGGTCGAAAGAAACCAACAGCCAGGGACGAGGCAACACAGGGCGTTGCCAAATCCAAAAAGAAGGCTCTCGTTATTGATGATGATGAGTACTCTGTAGATACTGAATTGCCGAAGGAACCACAAGAAGAGAAGGTTGTAATTACTGGAAAGAAGAAGGATAAAAAAGGGAATCAAAAGAGTTCTCAGCCCAAAAATGATGATGATGTTTTAGAGGATGAAGAGGACGACGTTGCTGAAATTGCATTTACAGGGAAGAAGAAGTCCAAAGGGAAAAAGGGTGGGGGCAGCAGTGTCTTTGCCTCATCGAATTTCGGGTTGCTTGAAGATGAAGATAAAGATGATGATTCGGCAGTAACTGGGGATAAAGATAGCGAAGAAGAAGATGTTCCTGTTGTGAGCTTTACAGGTAAAAAGGCCTCAAAAAAGGATAGCAGTAAAAATGGTAGTTTATTTACGGTGTCAGCCTTTGATGCAATTGACGGTGATGATGAAGATGAGGTGATTGACAATGATGATTCTGTGGAGAATAGTAAAGATGGTGATGATGACAATGATCTGGTGAATATGGCTTTTACAGGGAAGAAGAAATCAAAGAAGGGTGGGAAGAAGGGTGATGGGAGTGGGAGTGTGTTTTCTGCTTTTTCTCTTGATGGGTTTGATGATGAAGGTGTGAACGAAGATGAGAAGAAAGATGAGGAGGATGATTTGGCTCCAATTACTTTCTCGGGTAAGAAAAAGAAGTCATCAAAGTCTTCAAAGAAGAGTGGTAATTCCTTTAGTGCAGCATTGCTCAACGAGGAAAACAATGACGACGCTTCTGTGTCCGAGCCTACTAAAACTGAGGATGAAGATGCTACTGTAATTGCATTTTCAGGTAAGAAGAAGTCTTCTAAGAAGAAGAGTAGTAGTGCTTTTGCTTCTTTGGGAGATGAAGAAGGACTTGGGATTGAACCAGAGAAGCAGAGTGTGGTTACTAGTAAGAGTGAAGAGGTAGCAGAAACGTCAAAGAATAAGAAGAAGAAGAAGAAAAGTGGAAGAACTGCTCAAGAAGAGGATGATCTGGATATGATCCTTGCAGAGCTTGGTGAAGCGACTTCTACAGCAAAACCTACTCCAACTCCTCAAGAGGAGAAAGTTCAGGTTCTGCCTCCTGAAGTAGTTGTACAGATGGATGCTGGTGATGAGAAGGAAGGTGAAGAAGAAAAAGAAGAATCTGCTGCAGCAAAGAAGAAGAAAAAGAAGAAGGAGAAGGAAAAGGAGAAGAAGGCAGCTGCAGCAGCTGCAGTTGGAGAAAAAAAACAGGAGATCAAAACTGAAACAGCAGAACCCAAAAAGACCGATGGGAAAAGTAAAGGACCAGAGAAGAAATTGTCAAAGCAAGTTAGAGAGATGCAGGAAGCTCTGGCTAGAAGAAAAGAAGCTGAAGAGAGGATGAAAAGGGAAGAAGAAGAGAGGATAAGGAAGGAAGAAGAGGAGCGAAAAAGGCAAGAAGAAGCTGAGAGGCAAGCTGAAGAGGCTAGGCGTAGGAAGAAGGAAAAGGAAAAGGAGAAGCTCTTGAAGAAGAAACAGGAAGGCAAGCTTTTAACGGGGAAGCAGAAGGAAGAGGCGCGTCGGCTGGAGGCTATGAGGAACCAGATACTGGCTAATGCTGGTATTCCTCTCCGTTCTAGTGATAAGGAGGGTGCACCTACAAAGCGACCCAAATATCAGACAAAGAAGTCCAAACCAGCTCACCACCAAGCAAATGGTGCTGCACCTGGTAAGGCAGAGGAGAGTGTAGAAGCAAAAGAAAAAGAGCTCGAGGAGCAAGAAATTTTGGCCGAATTAGAATCTATGGAAACAGATAAGTTTGAAGATAGTGAGTCACTTACTGTGATAGAGAAACCAGAAATTGATGATGTGCCCAAGGAGAATGGAATGGAAGAAGATGATGACGATGACGATGATGAGGAATGGGATGCTAAGAGCTGGGATGATGTTAATCTTAATATCAAAGGTGCATTTGATGATGAAGAGAATGATTCTAGGCCTGAAGCTCCAGTAAAGAAAGAGATAAAGAGTGCTGGGCTGACATTGAACAATGCAGGTGAGATTTATCACTTTGTATTATCTATTTATCTCTTATGCTTCCCATTGTGGTATAAACATTTAATTTTGACTTTACATTTTTACATATTCAACAGTTGCAGCTAAGAAAAACGAGGTGGAAGTTACAGACAAGCCTAGAAAGAAAGTTCCTGGTACTAAAAATAAAGCACCAACTGCAGATGCTAACCCTAAACAGGCTGAAGAGGACCTACGTTCACCAATCTGCTGCATTATGGGGCATGTTGATACTGGTAAAACAAAGCTACTGGATTGTATCCGAGGTACTAATGTTCAGGAAGGTGAAGCTGGGGGTATTACACAACAAATTGGTGCAACATATTTCCCTGCTGAGAACATACGTGATAGAACTAAGGAATTGAAAGCTGATGCAAAATTGAAGGTTCCAGGTTTATTGGTTATTGATACCCCTGGTCATGAGTCCTTTACTAATCTGCGGTCACGGGGATCAGGGTTATGTGATATTGCGATTTTGGTTGTTGACATTATGCATGGCTTAGAGCCACAAACCATAGAATCACTAAATCTTTTGAAAATGAGGAATACAGAATTCATTGTGGCGCTGAACAAGGTAAGATGCAATGCTTTTTATCATTTCTGGGCAGTTGATGATGTTTCCTCCTTCTCTAGTTGATATTCACTTCTTTCATTTTTTTCTAAATATTTTTAGAAATTTTCTAATTATGCAGGTGGACAGGCTCTATGGGTGGAAAACGTGCCGCAATGCACCAATTGTGAAAGCAATGAAACAACAATCTAAAGATGTACAAAACGAATTTAATATGAGGCTTATACAGGTGAATTACATTCAGCCGTTTCTTTTACTATAAGCTCTTTCAGATATCAATCCCTTCGTTTTCTTATATCTTGTTTTGCTTTGGCAGATCATAACTCAGTTTAAGGAGCAAGGGTTGAATACTGAATTATACTACAAAAATAAAGAAATGGGGGAAACATTCAGTATTGTACCCACAAGTGCAATTAGGTATGTCATTGACTCTTTGTACAACATTGTTATGCTTTGTTGAATACATTCTTAATTGCAAAATCATGGTATAGTTTTTTTGTGACCTGTGTTTTAATACTGTTGGATTTGTGATGTTTAAGTGGAGAAGGCATCCCGGATATGTTATTATTATTGGTTCAATGGACCCAAAAAACCATGGTTGAGAAACTGACATTCAGCAATGAAATACAGGTTTGTTTTGTTTTTCTTCAATGTTTGTTTAGTTGAAGGCTTTTGCTAAGTGCAAACATGCTAATTCTAATTCCGTTTGAACTGCTTGACAGTGTACGGTGTTGGAGGTCAAAGTAATTGAAGGCCATGGGACGACAATTGATGTTGTGCTAGTTAATGGTGTGCTTCATGAAGGAGATCAAATTGTTGTTTGTGGCTTGCAGGCAATTTGCTAATCCCCTTTTTGCATAAGATCTTATGAAATGCTGTTCTTAGATTCTCAGAAATAAATTCTCTCTATTGTAGGGACCCATTGTTACCACAATTCGAGCTTTATTAACGCCACATCCAATGAAGGAACTCCGAGTTAAGGTATGCTTACCCTTTTGACATTTATTCTTTACGTAATTCCTTTTCACTTCTGTACAATGAATCTTCAAAATCTTTTAAGTTCCTGGTGGTACCAAAATTGATGTGTGAAGAAGAGGTAATTGCCCTTTCAGTATAATCGTATAAAAGTTTAATGCGGTAAGGGGATTTTACTCTACTGGGATAGCACAATTAAGGCCTTTTGATTGCAATTATTTCCTTAATTGTGAATCTGGCTCTAGCTTGATAGGGTCTGTTTTTGCTCTTGCTTAGTGCTTTTTTGGTGGCTTTTGTTTAGACTTTCTGTTTTTTGGAAGCTGTTTTCTTCCTGTAAATCTCTTTGTTCTATACAATCTTTTTTGTTAAAATAAAAATAAAAATATTCCCTTAAATTATAGAAAAGGTGAAACTCATGCTGAACATCTATCCATTGGCTAGCCTCTTGAGTTTTCGGATTGGGGGTTGTGACGATGTGTAAGCCACCTTATTGATCTTAATAGGATTTACTTTGGGCCTCTACCTCTATAGTCTTCAATAGTTCAATGATGTGCGTGTGCCTTTGTTTTTTATTCAGCATAATTGGGAGGCAGCTGTGGTTTGACAGAGTAATGTTTGGTTAGGGATTCTGGGATTTTAGCCCTGATTGAATATCTTTATTTTATTTGGACTTTTTTTTGGGTCCTTTCTACTAGGTGTTATCTTTTTCTTAATAAAAGATTTTGTTTCTGATTAAGAAAGAGAAAAAAAAAAAAAAAAACAGAAACTTTGTCTAGGGGGAGAACAAGCTGTTCACAAAAGAGAAAATGAAATAACCTAATAAGGGAGTAAAGGGACAACCCTAAAAGACAATATAAGAGAGGACATACAAAAATAGTCCAAAGAATCAAAGAAAACAGAGAAACATCGCTTTCGCTTTACATCGCTTTCGCTTCCCTATAATGAATTATGAAAGAAAGAGAAACATCGTTAAATTACATTCTATAAGTAAGTTGTAACTTGTAAGTTCTGGATTTCACATAGTGCTCTCTCTCTCTCTCTCTCGATTGGTTTTTTAGACGACCAATTGCTTTATTAGATTGGATTATACGCACCAGGAAACTGTGTATGTATAACATATCCAAATTTCAGGGAAATAAAAAAAGGGGTCAAAGCCTAGTTTCACAATTTCCTCGTGCAAGAATTTGAGTCTAAGATTAAGAATTTGGGGGAGAGGTGGAGGATGTGAGAGAAGTGATTTTTGGCTTCTTCCTTGGTTTCAGTGCTCTAAACTCATAATTGTCAACAACCCCCAAACACCACGCCCCCCGCCCCCGCCCCCCCCCCCCCCCCCCCCCCCCCCCCCCCCCCCCCCCCCCCCCAAATTGTCTTGAAAGATCAAATTACAGTGGATCAGTTGCCCACACTCATTTCCTATTAACTAATGTACTTATGTAAGAAACCCTCTTTTTTTTTTTTTTTTTCCTCTTTCTCTAAGGTGTAACATCTGTTATGAATATAGTTAATGCTAGAAAACTGATGTACGGTCATTATTGTAACAGGGCTGCAAAGTTCTTGATATTATATTGTTCATACTATATTGTTGTTAAGTCTATCCTAGGAGTTTGTTCAATTAGCCAATAGCTTATGACTTGTCTATAGATTTGCGGAGCAGGAAGCAAGTTTTCTTCCCTTTTCTTCTTACGGGGACACTGATTGTTGTAACAAGCATTTCCCTTTGCGTGAAGTGTTCTTTTACTATGGTGGAATGCCCCATTCTTTTACTACTGATTTTATCAATCCTGATTACATCTGTCTGATGTTTCTGCATTAACTCTTGCAAAAATGAGTTTCTTTTCTTTATGGTCTGCTATTGGTTACACCCAAATAATTGGGGAAAAATCTTTATTGTCTATTGTGGTGATGCAATAGCTGTGTGATTTCAGGGAACATATCTGCATCATAAAGAAATCAAGGCTGCACAGGGTATTAAAATTACTGCTCAGGTAAGAGCATCTTACAGATCCTAGCCATTAAGAGCAAATTTTAGTACTTTGAAGGGCCGTAGAATTGTAACCAATTAATGAATGTTCTGTTTTATTGTGTTCTATACTGCTGCAGGGACTCGAGCATGCTATTGCTGGAACAGGTCTCTATGTTGTTGGGCCTGATGATGATTTGGAAGATGTCAAGGAAGCGACTATGGAAGATATGAAATCAGTCATGAACAGGATTGATAAAAGCGGTGAGGGAGTTTATGTACAAGCATCTACCTTAGGATCCTTGGAAGCATTGCTGGAATTTTTGAAGTCACCGGATGTGAAGATTCCTGTTAGTGGTATAGGCATAGGTCCTGTTCATAAAAAGGATGTCATGAAGGCCAGTGTCATGCTTGAAAAGAAAAAGGAGTATGCCACTATTTTGGCGTTTGATGTCAAAGTGACACCAGAGGCTCGGGAACTTGCAGATGAATTGGGTGTCAAGGTCTTCATTGCTGATATCATCTATCACTTATTTGATCAATTCAAGGCTTATATTGACAATCTGAAGGAGGAGAAGAAGAGGGAAGCTGCTGATGAAGCAGTCTTCCCGTGTGTCCTTAGGATTGTACCACAATGCATTTTCAATAAGAAAGATCCAATAGTATTGGGGGTTGATGTTCTTGAAGGCATAGCAAGGGTATGATGTCCTTTCTAAATTCTTCTAGGCTGGTTCATTCAGTTTAACTATTATCTTGAGTTTATTCTTTCTTCTACTAACACAGAATCTATTTTTATTCTTGATCTGATGAAACCTAAGTTCTATTAAGTCCCTAGATTCTTCTTAATCTCGTAAAATGCGTTGGTTATATTTTGGGCTTTGGATTCCATTCCAGACTACAGTAGACCTGAATTGTATGGTATATTATGTGGTTTCGTAATATTAACTCACATTGATGCAATAAATAATATTAACACATGCAGTTTTAGTATGTTGCAGGCTCTTATGCTTTACAGCCCTCTGATATTTTCTCCTTCTCATTCAGGTTGGAACTCCCATCTGTATTCCTCAAAGAGACTTTATTGATATTGGACGGATTGCATCCATTGAAAATAACTTTAAACCTGTTGACTCTGCCAAGAAAGGCCTGAAGGTAGCTGTCAAGGTATGGGATCCAACTTTTGGCATATTTTAGAAACTTTTTGTTAACATAAAAGGTGCTTTGGATTTCCCATTGAATTAGTTTACTCATTATGAAACCTGGAAGGAATGAATCCTTGGACAAATAACTAAAGAATGATTGAAGAAAATGAAGGATCATTTTAGGTTGCATTTGAATCTAATGGCGTGAAAAGTATTTATTGGGATTATGAGTTGGTAATCAAATTCTTTTGTTCTTGGTATTTACTTGAACCTTCTCAATGTTGGAAACGTGAATTGAGGGTATGTTTGCTAATAAGAAATTCTAACGAGGGAAAAATAATTAAATTGACTTTTAATGAATTAAGTGTTTGCTAAAACTTTTAGGAATTAAGTTACATGGACCAATACACAAGTCATAATTCATGTTGGAAAGGGGACTTAACCCCCCCTTGCTTGGCCAAGGAATTAAGCTCCCTTCCTTGGTTTAAAAAGTAATTTCTCCATTGAATCATTGATAATTCCACATGTTATATAAATAGGGGTAGTTTTTAATTAACTTGTTTCCATTTATAATTCCTAAAAGTTAGTAGACAACTAGACATTGAAATGGAATCTTGTAATTTTCCAATTGCACTTCTTTGCTTTCCAGGTGAACTCAATTCCCTTTTCATTTTCATTCTTGATCAGTAAACATGCCTTCTTGAGAGTATTGTCCTGTCTTTCTAGTCCATGAAGCTGGAAATTTAAGCAATTTGATTCTGTTTTCTATAACTTTCGGCCTTGGATCTTGGTCTTCAAATCAGTGCAGTTTCACCGGTTTTGTTTTAGTTAATACCTAAAGGCAATTTCAAATGCTCTTAATAATAATATTATGCATATATTTATATGGATTATCAGGTATCTAATTCTTTGATTCATAGATTAGGCATGATGAAAAAAATTGGTATTTTCAAATGACTGCATGTTCTCTGTCCCTCTTTTGCCATTGTTCATGGTTATAATTAGTTTGTTTTTCCCTTTCAATGTTGTATAAATCTACTGTTTGCAACTTCTTTGACTTCTTTAACAGATCAATATGGATTCTGTATTACCCCTACAGTTCTCTCGTCCTTAGAATATATACACATTACACCACGGAGCAAGTACTGTTTTAGTGTTTTTCCTTGCAAGTTTCATTGGAGTTGACATGTGTGTGTTTGTGTTTTTGCAGATAGTTGGAAGCAATTCTGAGGAGCAGCAAAAGATGTTTGGCAGGCATTTTGATGTTGAAGATGAACTTGTCAGCCACATATCAAGGAGGTCAATTGATATACTCAAAGCCAATTATCGGGTTAGTTTTGAACTTTCACTTGTGCCTTTTCTTGAGGGTTAGCACCAACTGGCTGCTTGCTTGAACTTCAAAAGTTACTAATGAAGAAAACTTGTGACTGTAAATGTTCAGGATGATCTGTCCATTGATGATTGGAAATTGGTTGTGAAGCTGAAGAACCTCTTTAAGATACAGTAACATATATAATTGATGAATGGTTGAACAATTCTCAAATGCTTCCCAAGGAATTTTCTATTTGTTGCTATGATGGGAAGATATGAGGGGTTTTTGGATGGTAAAGGTTCATTTTTTAGACCGCGCACATTGTATGAGGCTGAGGAAACGCCAATCCTACTGTCACACAGAGAAGCTCATATTTTAGTGACAACCATGCCCCCGTCAAGTTGCCTTGTGATTTTTGAAATCTTGATCTTGATATTTCTTTGGTGATATACAAGCTGCAAATAAGGAAACTAGTATGGGTGGTGCAAAGCTGAGAGTTGTCCAGTTCCGCTCTGGCATTTCAAGTTTTGTTGACAAAATGCCTTTGTCTCGAGCTGATCATAAATCTTTCATATGTTTTGAACCAATTCCAAATTCAAATCCAGACTTTTTGGTAAAGCATGAGATTTTTGTATACGTACACCTATTACTCACAAGAATTTATTTTTTCTTTCTTTGTTTTAGCTGGAAGATAAAGGGCTCGAAGTCATGTGCACCGGGCCAAGGCTTGAGAGAATTTGGATGCATTGTTTTGTATTTTTGTCCAATCTTAGGGTTGTTTGTAATCGGCAGGCAATAGATGCCGAGCGAGATCTTCCGAAAATTTTCTTGTTTTTTTTTTTTTTTTTTTGGATGCTTGGTTTTGTATTTTTGTCAAATCTTAGGTGCTGTTTGGTTGACAGAATTGGGATAGAAAAGGGAAAGAGAATCATAATTCTATAATGAACGAATACTGATTCCATGGAATCTGAATTCCATGAAAATGCACCGAATCCATTCCTACCTACTAAGGTAGAAATTCGGATTCCACAATTTCCAAAAATTTAAAATTAGATTTGTTTGATTTAAAAATTAGTTTGCTTAAAAAAAAAACATATAAGGGATAGTTTGGTCAAAACATCAAGGATTCCATATTATGACCAACCAAAGGAATTCGTTTAGGAATGGAATTTCTTTCCTATTAGGATTCTATTTCTAGATGGATTCTTTTTCTATGTGCTTTCCTTTCTTTCAATCAAACCTGACCTTAGGGTTGTTTGTAAACGATAGGCAATTGGTGTCAAGCTAAACTATTGAGCATTGGATTATTATATCTAACGAAAATTTCATGTGTGGATGGTTAATAGGAATTAATTTTAGGCTTGGATGACTAATTTATAATCATACAAATAGTCAAAAGACAAAAATTTATGAACTAAAATCTTGCGATTATACAGAGTGTGTGAAGGGCTCATCTGTTGGCCAAAAAAGTTCTTTTAATTCTTCAAGTTTTTATTTATTTATTGAGAGCCCTTGACACTCATAAAACTTATTAGTACATCCATATTTTATTTAAAAAAATTAATTACAAAAATATCCCAATAGAAATTTACCAATAAGGACAAGTTACTTTAATTAAAAATAAACCAAATACTATATACACTCATTAATTACACCAATATCTTCAACTATATTTCTTTATTAGAAAAAACTTACCTTTCAAAAAAAAAAAAAAAACTTATGATAAACCCTAATTTTTATGATAAACTCTAATTAAACTCTAATTTTATTTCAAGTATCAAATTTTCTCATCATCACATGATTATCATATTGTTTTTGTCTTTTGTTTATATATAGTTATAAACTCTATCAAAAAACAACATTTTTTTTAACTATAGCCGTAAATATTAACAATTTTTTTTTTTAAAGATAGCCATAGATGTCAATAAGATTTTTTATTTTTTATTTTTTATTTTTTTATTTTTATTTTTTTATTTTTATTTTTATTTTTTTAAGATAGCTGTATAAATAAGATAATTACAAATTAAAAATCTTTTGACCCCATATATATATATTCCCTTTTATAAGGCTCTTACATTCGAGATATTTCCAAAAGTAAATTGGACCATCATTAAAAAAGTATTTGATTTCAAAAATAATATGATTATTATTATTATTATTATTTATAAATTGGGTGTGATAATAATTTAAGAGTGTTTATAAATAATATGTATTAAAATGAATATATGTATTTCAATGAGGGTACTGTTGGCATTAAGATGGGTGTTTATAGTAATATTTAATTTTTAAATTTTAGACATGTGTGTACTTATAAAAATAGGTGTACTAATAAGTTTTATGGGTGTCAATATTCGTACCCATATTTATTTTATTTATTTTATACTGTTTCTAGTAGAATTTTTATTTTTATTTTTATGATTAAAAAAGTTATTTTACATTTACGGGTTAATTGCACAAATATACTCTCAGTTTATCGAACGAAGCAACATTCCAAGCCATTAAGAGGTCACCGTTGGAACTAACGGGAGAATGGGTGTTGGCCGTTGGGTTCGGTAAGTAATGTTTTATGATGTGACATGATCATTGCCTTTTGTTTTAGCCTATGTTTGGTAGGGAGGAAAAGGGAGAGGAAAGAAAAGGGTGGAGGGAAAAGGGAGAAGAAAGTGGAGAAATGTGTGTTTGGTATGGAGAGAAAAGGGGAAGGAAAGGAAAAATGGGAGGAAAGAAATGTGGGTGGGACCCACCAATTTTAATCCTCCCAAAAGTGGGAGGAAATGGGAGGGAAAGAAAAGTGGCTTTTTGGTTTGACTTCAAATTACAATTTTATCCTTTTTCTTAATATATAAAATCATTAATGCTACACATCCCACCTAAAATCCCACATTTTTCATCCCACTACATGTGGCATGTGAGGTGTCAAATGGTGAGTGGATACATGAGGTAGGTGAGATAAATCATCATTAATGTGTATCCACTCACAGTTTGACACCTCACATGCCACATGTAGTGGGATGAAAAAAGTGGGATTTTAGGTGGGATGTTTAACATTATTGATATAAAATATAATGTAAGGGTAAAATAGTAAAAGTAATAAAAAGATCAATTCTTTCCTTTTTGTTTATCAAACAACTCAAGGGAAAATCATTTTCCTTCTTTTCCTCATGTTTTTTATCCCTCCAAATATTTCCATCCTTCCTATTTTCTACCAAACGGATCCTTAAAGTCTTCAATGCTTAGATTACCTCAAAAGGTTTTCGGTTATGATATTCTCCTTAAAATAATTTTTGACCGTTGGATCCATTATGACCGTTGATGCTGAAACGGTAAAAAATAAAATAAAAATTGCCTATTTAAAATGCATTAGTTTATATATGAAGGTTTCAACAAGTCATTAATTTTTTTAATTTTTTCCTGATTTTTTTTTCTTTTCAAATTTGCCTGTATGGAAGCTTCGCATAGTACTAGTAATGAGGTTAATGGAGGCTTAATAAAATTCAAGAATCGAAGTAAAAGAGCTGTTTAGAGAATATCCGAGTAAAGGCGAATTCGGGAAAATTTATATATCTACCATGAAAAGGAGATTTGCAATAACCACTCATTTTGGTCCCTTGGTCAAGATGAGTATAGGTACACCAACAATCAAAGTAATGCTGATAAGTATGGAGTTAGATCGAGAGAGCATAATGTTATAAATGTAAGTAGAGAAGATATTAAATACTTGTTATATGTTGTTGTTGAGAAAATTGAGAAACATAATCAAAAGCATGATGAAAAAAACAACTATCTTATAGTGTTTGCTGTTATGATGTTGGTTGTAATTATGTTACTGTCAAATAAGTACTAAGTAACGATGTTATATCTATGATGAGACGATGTCGGCTCACTAGTAAGCTCCTCACACTTATATTTAAGTGATTGTGGGTTCGAGTCAATCCTCTTTTCCCAATCTTGAAATATTGTAATAATTATATGTTAGAAATTTTAGAGATAGGCTTGAAACACATAGTATGTATGCTTTCCAAAAAGCAATATTTGCATCCTCTCTGATTGCTTGTGGGTTTCTCTGCAAATAGCCTTTGGTATATGAAAAGCCTTCAAGTGAATTTGATTCAAGCAAGAAAGAAAATTCACATATGGAAATATGGAATTTGGGTTTCTAGCAATTGAGAGAATTTTGTTTGTTAACATTATGATGTTTAAACAATTCTCTGCACACTTTTTTATAGAGTTTTTACAGACAGTTGTATCTTTTCAAAAAGGCATTAACAGAGAGTCATGTCTTTTGAAAATTACAACAACAATTAAAGGTGTCTATTCATTAATAATTGAGTTGTCTTTTTCAAAAAAAAAATATCAATATATAAAGACATCTAATCATGATATTTGTGTTTTTTCAATAAACACATGGTCTGTAATCTATCAACTACCAATTGTTTCACTAATTTAATACTTGACCAATATTAAAATTCTAACAATCCTCCAATTGGTCAAATGTTAAATAAAGAAACGCTTGCAAAAAAAAAAAAAAAAATTGTGTTTATGCATAAATAGCCTTATCTCATTGAAAGTATCACAAGGTGTTTGTTGAAATCCCAGGTAGCATAATGCTTTGAACCATTTATTTCTTTATAACAAAACCAGTGAAACCACACACATTTACACTAGTCATCTATATATTATTCGTAAATCTCGCTTAACACTATTATGGCCATGTGCTTACCCTTATTCATGAACTCTCTTGAGAGAAACTCCAACTCTCATGTGAGGTGGCACCACCTCTAAGTTCATATAGGTGAAGTTCTTTCGGTATCTTTGTTACATTTTAAGATACTTGTCACACATAGACTGAACTTCATTAAGATTTTAAATACTCAACCCTCAAACTGTAACAACCAGCACTACTCATCCTAGATAGGGTTATATCAATTTAGAGCTGAAAACTATCCACGTATCAATGACTTGTTTGTACACTTTGAACTTAAAAAACTAGTCATTTTCTGGAGTTAAGTTGGGTTACCATCATTGGTGGATCTTTTAGTTAAGGAGTTTCAACCCCATCCCTCTAGGAGTTTCATTTCCTAACCAAGTCTTCTTGCTCAAGTCAAAGCTTTACTCACTTTGACAAGAGACTTCCACCTTATGCAATGCAATGACCTAAGTGATGCAAATGATGCAAACACAAGCAAATAGAGCAAGTAGATCACACAACTCTATGAACATGCAATTAGATTACTAGAATAGGCTTTCAACAAACAATCATAAAGTTATCTAGAAATCTAAGCATGTAAATCAATAAGAACTAAATTAGAATAATCAATATCACATTCAAATATCTTAGTTCTTAGAAACATGAAACTAAATCTAGAAATTAACAATCAAGCTCATTACACAAAGCATTTCTAGAATCAATTCCATGTTAATCAAGTTTAGCTAAAAGATGTTCAAATATGATCACAAAGCTTAAACTCGAAAATCAATCAATCAAAAAAACCTAGAACATGAATCAATATCATCCTTAACACTTTTCATTAATCAAATAAGAAGATTCAATAAGATGATCAAAAAGAAAATGAAAAGAATTTGATTTACTTACAAAGGATGACACAAGAGTAGAGGTTGATTTACTGCAGAAAAACAAGACATCATTTGGCTCTGAAAATACTTGGCGTTTGTTCCTTATCAAGACCAACATTTTTGGCTTTTGAATCACTTGATTTGGAGTTGAAATGAGAGAGATATCACAAAATAAAATGGAAGAAGTTGTGAAGAATTTTGCACAACATTCGAATTTAAATGGAGGGAAAATAGATGGAGAGGAGAGAGATATCCGACCACCAATGAGGCCTTGCCAACTCAGCCTCCTGTGGAGGCGTGTGGGCCTCATGGGGGCAGAGAGGTGGCCTTCCCGTGAGGCTCATGCACCCTTACGAGAAGATTGCCGAAAATGGCCTTTGGCCATTTTCCTCCTTCTCGCTTCCCTTGCGTTCTTCAGTCGTATTCTGGCCTCCAAACTCTGAATTCGAATCTGTCTTCAATGACTCCCTCAGGCACAAGGAAGAATATGAAACTTAGACAAAAGGTTATGAATTCAACTCGATACATGATGATGAAGACAACGTATAGTAAGAGAATGTAAAATAATGTAGCTTCCTAGTTTCGAACTCAAAAACTAATGGATGAGTAACCGAAAAGACCATAACTCAATAAGGAATCATATGAGAACATATTCAAGTCCAAAACAGTAAAACACAAACAAATAAACACAATATCACACACGTATGCCATTTCCTAGAGATAGTTCTAGAACATGCAATTTTACAATTGTTATCCGAAAATCGTTAATGGGATGAAATTCCAAATAACAACTTTAAAATGACCAAGATCGAGATTGATTCTGGTCGGAGGGGTATCACGTAGTTTGATACCGACTATGTCCCTATCAATGCAAGTACGACATGGAACACTAGAGATCGAACAAAAAACCAGTTCTTATTCATCGTCCCTTTGCATTACAGATACATGACTATGTATTTAGGGGTTATAGCAATGTATGACCGTTTGGTAAGTAATGGAGATGGTGGTGATGGAGAATCTGTGCCTGTCAATAAATAGAATTTGATTTTAGGGTTTTTGGTCAAGATCCCCCTTTTCTCCCCTCTGAATAGGTAGTTGTATATATAGGTCTTGTTGCTTGCCATGCACTCCTATAATCTCGGACTAGGGTTTGGCCAGCGCAGGATCCTCTTCTTTTTTAGAGATAATCTCGCAGCTTTACGTGTGAAATCCGTAGAATCTAGTCTTTCCTTCCTAGGAGGAGTTAATCTCGTGACTTAAACTGTTACCTTCCTAGTAGGATTCTTATTGTGTTGACCTGCTCAAAATAGGATTCTCTGATGGGAAGGAGTTTATTACCGTGTTTAATGGGTCCCTCATGGAGTTTATAGTTTCTAGTGTGAGAATCTTGTTGCCTAGTATCCTTCTGCTTGTCGGGCTGGCTACACCAGAGAGTGTAGGACAGTAAGCATTCTGCTGAGGAAGAAGGGGGATATCTAGCCGATATCATACCAGGATGTTTTAGTGTACTTTGTGTCGGGGTGCTGCGGGGTCCATACTGCAGCAGGATACTCAGTGGAACTTCATGCCGGGGTGCTACGGGGTTCATGGGAAGCCCGGTCATAGCCGGGTTGGATCCCGCTGTAATCTTAGTGGGAGGTCCGGCTCGTGGCCGTATTTCTGAACTAAGATGCTGGCGGGGTCTTTGAGAAGCTAGGGAGAAGCCAGACTGGACCCCGCTGGAGGGGGTGTATACTCGGACCAGTCGGAGTCCGTCTTTGTCGTGGTAGCCGGATGGTGCCTGCATTCCTATATTCTCCTTGTGTTGAGGTGAAAAATTCTTCCTTGGTCCCTCGCCATTTTTGACGGTTAACAGAAGTCCCCCCTGACTTGGACATTGATACCTTGTCAGGGTCGGGGTCGGGGTCGGGGTCGGGGTCGGGGTCGAAGTCGAAGTCGGGGTCAGGATTTTGTCATTACTTGAAGGATTTTTCTGCCTTATCTGCTTATTTCCCTTTCTGACTAGTTTTTCACCTAGGAGGAGGAAATCTTTATTTTGTACATTACAGCAAATTGCGTGTCGATCAACGATTGGGTTCCTCGTTTTCAAAAAGAGCCATTTTGGTGCGATTAATGTGGAAAACGCCTCTACCCATTCTTTCTGTCACCGATTCCGGTTTCCTGGTGTGTAACCGTCATCCCTACTCTATAAATAGACCGGCTCCACTGGTGCTTTGTTCCTTACTTTCAACTTTCAACATTACAAATGAGAACAAAGAACCTTTCTGACTCACTTTCTTTCTCCCTTACTTTACGACCTTCCAGAAATCTTTCCTACTCTCTTCCTCTTCAATGGCTTCTCCTTCTAAACAAGAAAACGCCCCCGAGTAAAACCCTTCAACAATAGTAAACTCTGTTCATCCCGACCCCGCTTCTTCGCCTCAATCTGACAGTATTGATGCCCTCTTCCATACGGAGAAGGCTGATGCGGTGGAGGATTCCCTAACGTCGGGGAGGGGGAAACGGGCTACTAATGACACCCCACAGGCTCAACGCCGTCGTTCTACTCGAAACCCATGAATTGGGTCAGGTTTTCACAATCAACCAGAAGACCCGGTCTTGATCGGTGACGAGGTAGGCGCCTCAAAGTCTGGCGGTGACGAGGAAGGTAGCGGACATGATATCACCCTGGTCGGGGTCCAAACTGGTTCCTTCGTAGCCTTTCACGATGGTCGGATTATACCCGACTCTGTATGCACAGTGGATACGCTCAACAAGCTACGGGAGGAGTACAAGATCCAGGAGTACATCACTCTCTCTCTTCCCCACAGGGGTTACGACGTCTATACCCTGCCTCAAGATCGCCCGCTGATCCACAAGGCGGCCTTCGAATGCGGTGTTCGACTGCCACTACACCTCACGCTCCGCCAGGCTCTTGTCACGCTGGAGTTAGCCCCCCTTTAGATCTCACCAGGGTTCTGGAAGCACCTGACGGGGTTCTTGGTGCTCTGGAAGGAGCAGTGCGAGAAAGATCGCATTGAGCGGGAGCCGGGGTTGGATGAGCTCCTTTTCCTTTTTAACATCACCAACATGGTGCCCCGGGGTCAGTTCTACCTGAGGGCATCAAATGATTTGAAGTTCACCGTCCCCGGAGCAAATGTAAAGTACTCGGTGCCCTGGAAGGAGGAATGGTTTATGGTGGAAGGAGAGTGGGGGCGCACTGCTTTCATCGGGGGATATGAATACCCCGTCCCTACTCAATTTACAGCGAGGGACAAGTGGGCAAAGGGGATGCTGGCTCCTGAGTCCCGGGAGATTCTCACAAAGATCATGAAGAGGGGGTACACCAATATACAGTATCCCACTCTAGATCCCTTTGAGGGAGCCCGCCTGGAACGGTACTTGAGGATTTCTATTGCCCTGCTTGGTAAGTTGGCTGTATCTAGTTCCCCTTTTTCTTTTATACGTACCTATTTTCCTTCTTCTTCTTCTTACTAAGTTTTTTCTTCTTGGAGTGTCGGCTACCCCGATGGAAGCGGGGTCTCCACCCTCCTCTGGGACAGGAGATCAGGCTCTGCCCACTAACGCTTCTCCCGCTCCTTCTCCTCCTGCTGATGTCATGGCTAAAGATGTGTCGGGGTCCACACGGACTGGAACTGACCCCTTTCCTCCTCCAGCTCCATCGAGAACTGCTCCAGCGGGGTCTAGGGCCAAGACTCTTATTCGTCCTTCCACTGCTCCCCCATCACGTTCAAAAATCAAGGATATGCTTGCTCGAGCAGCTAAAGCCCGGGAATCTGGGAAGCATGCTTAGAAAAAAGGTCGAGATGCTGCTCCTCTTGCTATCGAGAAGCTACCTGCTACTCCCCCTTCTGCTGTACCCTCCAAAGACCGTGCTAGAAGTGCAGACAAAAGAGAAGCTGCCTTCCTTCCTACTCCTCTTGCTGATGTCCCTTCTGGATCAGGGTCAGGGGGTACCACCTTTGACGAAGTGGTATCTCGATTTGCAACCTCCTGCCTTGGTGGAAGTTTGATGAACGTGGCCAAGCTTCCTACTGACATCTTGGTCACCAAGGGGGCATCGATTCTGGCTGAGGTAGACTCCCACCTCTTTTTTACTGTTACTTTTTTTTTTCTTTTTTTTTTTGTGAAAGAACTAAATCCCCCCACCCCTTTGTTTTTCTTTTGCAGGGCTTCAAATTTGCCATAGCCATGGAGAGGCAGCTGTTGACTTTGAGAGAGGCTTACATCGGCCTCCAAGCTAAGTTGGAAGATACTCAGCAGGAGCTGGTTCAGACACAGCAGAGTGTGGCCCTTTTACTTCAGGAGGCCAAGGCATCTGAAGAAGCGAGGCAAGAGGGCTTGGTGGTTATTAGGTGCCTTGAGCGTTGCCTAGACACGGAAACCATCAAGTCCTTACGCCGTAAAGAGGAGAGGGAGCGCATAAAAGTTGAGAAGAAACTGCTGTTAGATGAGAACCAGCTTCTGCGGGATGCCATAGCAGATCTGAAGGCTCAACAGGGGCCTTCATTCGAGGATGGCTACTTCACAGCCTGCTATGAGGTGGCCACAGCTTTGCCTCCTCCCTTCGATCTTTAGGCGGCCTTGAACCGGGACCGGGACCGGGACCAGATAATGGCGAAGGCTGCCCAGTTGGCAGGTGGAGATCAGGAAGCAGAAACTACTGTACAAGACTCGAATCTGTAAATTGAAGAGATCTAGCTAGATCTCAGGCTCTGGCTATTGAAGAGATCCCGTAAATTGTCGAAGCTGTCAATACCGGAGTAGAAGCAGCCGATCAAGGGGAGCAGCAGGAGGAGGAGTAGGAAGAGAGAGTTGACTCCCTCACCCACCCCCCCTTTCTTAATGTATTTATATATATATATATTTTTGTAGCCCGAATGGGGAATGGGCACCCTAATTATAAATATAACTGTTTTCATTACTTGCTTCATACTTGTGTCCTTCTTGCTTTTGCACTTTGAAGCTTTCCACAGCATATACTTTGAAGCTTTCCATAGCATATAAACCTGTTAATAACTGGACTCCTGATAAACAGCTAGACCCCGACGGGTAATTTTGAACTATGACAAGTCTTAGGGGCCTGGCTGCCTTATCCTTCATATTCTGAAATCACAAGACTAGTGGGATTTTGGTACTTGTCATGTCCTTTATAATTAGACTCTCACGTAGGTATCCTGTCGAGGTAGCTCGATACTTCAAGTAGTTTGATTTGATGAACTCCTCAATCCTTCTTAACTGTCGGCTTGATGAACTTACCAAGCATCTTTGGTTGTCGGCCCTCTGTCGGAGTAACCTGGTACTTATAATAATTTGACTTGATGAAACTTCTGAGTTCCTGTTGAGTGTTGATCTTCTGTCGAGGTAGAAAATAGAGAAATAAAGGACTAAGTATTCCGCTGAGGCATCCCGATGTTATTGTAGGTCTGTCTTAGTAGGCAACTAAGGCCACTTTAGCACCAGGCTTCTGGAGGAGGGTATTCCCCGACCAAGGCAGCAGGAGCACCCTGAGGTTATTTCCTGGTCTTGAAATGGCGAAGTAAGGAACCAGGTACCCTGAGGCAGCCCGATCTTACTGTAAGTCTGTCCTGGTAGGCAACTAAGGCCACTTTAACACCAGGCTTCTCGGAGGAGGGTATTCCCCGACCAAGGCAGCAGGAGTGCCCTGAGGCTATTTCTTGGTCTTGAAATGGCGAAGTAAAGAACCAGGTACCCTGAGGTAGCCCGATCTTACTGTAAGTCTGTCGTTGTAGGCAACTAAGGCCACTTTAGCACTAGGCTTCTCGGAGGAGGGTATTCCCTGACCAAGGCAGCAGGAGCACCCTAAGGCTATTTCCTGGTCTTGAAATGGCGAAGTAAGGAACCAGGTACCCTGAGGCAGCCCGATCTTACTGTAATCTGTCCTGGTAGGCAACTAAGGCCATTTTAGCACTAGGCTTCTCGGAGGAGGGTATTCCCAGACCAAGGCAGCAGGAGCGCCCTAAAGCTATTTTCTGGTCTTGAAATAGCGAAGTAAGGAACCAGGTACCATGAGGCAGCCCGATCTTACTGTAATCTGTCCTAGTAGGCAACTAAGGCCACTTTAGCACCAAGCTTCTCGGAGGAGGATATTCCCCGACCAAGGTAGCAGGAGCACCATAAGGCTTATTTCCTGGTCTTGGAATAGTGAGTCAGTAATGACGAAGTGCGAGTTCTAAGTAGGAGATACTGGAGAATCAAGTAGGGGACTTTGAATTTTGAACACAGGAACTGGAGAATCAAGTAGGAGACTTTGAATTTTGAACACAGGAGAAACATATGGGGGAAGAAACAGCTTTTATTGAATTTCTTTAATCAGTACAATAAGAAATCGGGGTGAGCATTCCCGCTGAAATGATCTGAACTTCTAAGGGTAGAATTTCCTAAGGTGATCGGCGTTCCAAGTGTGATCCACGGGGTAACCCTCCATGTATTCTAGCTTGTAAGCTCCACCCCAGAGCAATGCCTTAATCAAGTATGGACCTTCCCGATTTGGGGCTAACACCCTGTCAGACCTTCTTCGTGTGTTTTGAGTTACTTTTATGAGAATCAAGTCTCCTTCTTTGAAATTCTGGCTCTTCACCTTTTTGTTGAAATGTCGGGCTATCTTGCTCTGATATATAGCCACTTTCTCAGCGACCCTGTTTTGTCTTTCCTCCAGTAAGTCCAAACTATCTCTCAATTTAGCCTCATTGTCTTTCGGTTCATAATTTTGGACCCGGAAAGATGTGAGTTTATGCTCAATGGGCAAGACTGCTTCTGTTCCGAATACTAGGGAGTAGGGAGTCTCCCCTGTTGCAGTCCGCTTGGTTGTTCTATAAGCCTACAGTACATTGGGTAACTCTGCAACCCATAGCCCTTTCTTCTGTTGGAGCTTCTTCTTCAGGAGCTTCTTAATGGTCTTATTGGTAGCCTCAACTAAACCATTGGTTTGAGGATGAGCCACTGATGCAAAACGAAGATTGATGTTCCGATTTTCGCAGAACTCCCTGAAGTTGGCATTGTCAAATTGCTTTCCCAAATCAGTTATGATGGCCATCAGGGTGCCAAATCAGCAGACAATGTTTTCCTTGACAAAGTTGGTGGTTTTTTCTTCAGTTATCCAGGTGAGGGCTTTGGCTTCTACCCAACGAGTAAAATAATCTATAGCCACTACTGCATGCTTGGCTTGGCCGGGTGCAATGGGAAGTGGCTCGATCAAATCTAGTCCCCAGATGGCAAAGGGGTAGGGAGTACTGATTGAGGAGAGTCTCTCCGGTGGGAGATGATGGAGGTTTGCTGTTTTCTGACAAGCCTCGTAGGATCACGCGAATTGCCTCACATCCTGATGTATAGTCGGCCAATAGTAGCCCATCTTGATTACCTGGTAAGCCAGAGTTTCGCCTGATACATGATTACCACAATCCCCAGAGTGTACCTCGTTGAGTGCCCATCTCGCATCATCGGGATGTAGACATCTGAGTAAAGGGAGAGACTTTCCCTTACGGTATAGGTGTCCTTTTACCAAGCAGTACCGGGTAGCTATCCTCTTGAGCCGGCGGGCTTGATCCGGATCTGTAGGGAGAATGTCATTTTGGAGAGAGTCTGCTATTGGATCCATCCAACATGGGAGGCGGTTCGCAGGCAGGACCTCTGCCTATTTAGCTATGCTGGAGAAAGGAATCAATTGGAGGGGTACTCGTGTGGTGTACCAAGCAGTTGGTGATTTGAACCGTGATTACCATGGGGTCATCGTGCGACTGAACTGTATTGTAGACGTCCTCCTCTGTGAAGATGATTTTGGTGGAGCGGGATAGATCTCGGGATCCACTACTGACTTTGAGTATCTCATGGTCAGCATTGAGTCTGGGAATCTTCCTTGCGTGATTCTTTCTTGAATTATTGGAGGTTCCAGCTAGGGTAGGGCCTCCACTGATGGTGTGGATCACCTGGATCTGCTGCATCAGATCCTTCTCCCCATCTCTCCTTCTTTCTACTGCTTTCTGCATCCCGCTGTGAACCTGTTTCCCTTCTTTGATGCCGTCCCGTACCTGCTGCAAAAATTCAGTTAAAAGACCTCCCTTTATCAATCCTTCAATTTGATTGTGGAGGCTGTAGCACTCTGAGGTGTTGTGCCCTATATCCTCGTGGAAGTCGCAGTACTTGTATTGATTCCTCCTATCAACCGGGATTTTCATGGGACCCAGCTTCCTGAGTAGACCCTTATCCCGAATGGCGAGATAAATAGTTTATCGGGAAGCATTGGGAGGGGTGTAGTGATTATACCCCTCTTCCTCTCTTGCCACCCTTGATACTTCTTTCAGGGGAATCTCTCTGGGAGGTGACCTCCTGACTGGATACCTTTCATGATATGGAGGAATATGAGGCGGCCTGTAAGTAGACCGGTTCGGAGGTTGATTCTAAAATTTCCAAGCTGGTGCAGGCTTTGGAGCTTCCTTTTTAGGGCGCGGTGCTAATCGGGCTTCATCGTGCTCGATTTTGATCCGGAGTTGTTCCTCATTATCTACCTGCTCCAGAGCCCGGTTGTAGGCTTCCTGGTACGTCTCTGGAGGATGCTTGGCAAATGACCGGAATAGTCTGCCAGCCCATAAATTCCTCCGGAAGTTGGCTAGAGTCTCCTTCTCATTGAATACTCCCATCTGAACAACCTCTTTGTGGAATTTCTCCACATAAGATCTCAGAATTTCTCCCCACTCTTGTACCACGTATTGCAGCAGGATAGGATCCTTGGGTCGGGGTTTAATTCTCTGAAACTGCGCACAAAAAGCTTTGGTGAGTTTAGAGAAAGAATCGACACTACCTGGTGGTAACTTCCTGAACCATGTCTTGGCATAGTCAGTCAAGGTTGAAGGAAACATTCTACACATGGCCAGCCTGGTCGCACTTTGAACCTCCATCTGGTGGACAAAGCTTTCCAGGTGGCTGACAGGGTCCTCTGTCCCGGAATACTTTTCTGACGGTATCCTGAACTTGGGGGGCAACCCTGCCTCTCTAACCCTTTAGAGAAAGGTGCATTCATCTCGCCCAGGGGGTTCTTCTGGCTTCCTTGATGTTTTCCTTTCTTCAACTGATCCAACTCCTTCGCCATCCTTGTCATCTGATCCTCCAGACTTTGAGACTTTTTGGTTCCGGATCGGGCTAATGAAACTTCTTCATCCGAAGACTCTGAATCAATGACTACCTCCTCTCGCTTAGCTCTCTGACGCTTTTCTTTGGAGCTCCTTCGGGATTTGGCACTTCCTTCTGAATCGGGATGCAAATCCCTCTCCTTTGCCCTTGGTTTTGGTGGAGAATGAATCCTCGGACTTTACTAGCCTAGGTCTGAGTTCCGTCTGTCGGATTAGGAGAGGTGGACCCAATCGGTTGAAAACTGGTACCCGGATACTTGGGCCAGCATCTTCTGAGACCCCGACTGTTTCAAAGGGGATCTCCTGGGCTGTCATCCGGAGTCGGATAGCTTTTACGTAGGCTACAGCGTGCTGTTCTAAGACATCTCGACTGACTTCTTGCCTAGTGGGGTCTTGAAGGCAGGGCCTGCAGCCGGTGGGGGCACTGGTGGAGGATTCTCATTCCTGGTGCCCTTACCCCGCCTCTGGGCTCTTTCAGTGGAAGCAAGGGACTGGAGTCCTGATAGCTCGGGATGACCCTGGGAGGATCGGAGTCTTATTCTGAATATCTCTGGATGAAATAGGCTGTCTTTAAACAATGGTTGGGATGGGTTCCCACAGACGGCGCCAAAAGTGTTATCCGAAAATCTTTAATGAGATGAAATTTTAAATAACAACTTTAAAAGGACCAAGATCGAGATTGATTCTGGTCGGAGGGGTATCACGTAGTTTGATACCGACTATGTCCCTATCAATGCAAGTACGACATGGAACACTAGAGATCGAACAAAAAACCAGTTCTTATTCATCGTCCCTTTGCATTACAGATATATGACTATGTATTTAGGGGTTACGGCAATGTATGACCGTTTGGTAAGTAATGAAGATGGTGGTGATGGAGAATCTGTGCCTGTCGATAAGTAGAATTTGATTGTAGGGTTTTTGGTCAAGATCCCCCTTTTCTCCCCTCTGAATAGGTAGTTGTATAAATAGGTCTTGTTGCTTGTCATGCACTCATATAATCTCGGACTAGGGTTTGGCAAGCGCAGGATCCTCTTCTTTTTTGGAGATAATCTCGGAGCTTTACGTGTGGAATCCGTAGAATCTAGTCTTTCCTTCCTAGGAGGAGTTAATCTCATGACTTAAACTGTTACCTTCCTAGTAGGATTCTTATTGTGTTGACCTACTCAAAATAGGATTCTCTGATGGGAAGGAGTTTATTACCGTGTTTAATGGGTCCCTCATGGAGTTTATAGTTTCTAGTATGAGAATCTTGCTGCTTAGTATCCTTCTGCTTGTCGGGCTGGCTACACCAGAGAGTGTAGGACAGTAAGCATTCTGCTGATGAAGAAGGGGGATATCTAGCCGATATCATACCAGGATGTTTTAGTGGTACTCTGTGTCGGGTGCTGCGGGGTCCATACTGCAGCAGGATACTTAGTGGAACTTCGTGCTGGGGTGCTGCGGGGTTCATGGGAAGCCTAGTCACAACCGGGTTGGATCCCGCTGTAATCCTAGTGGGAGGTCCGGCTCGTGGCCGTATTTTTGAACTAAGATGCTGGCGGGGTCCTTGAGAAGTTGGGGAGAAGCCATACTGGACCCCGCTGGAGGGGGTGTATACTCGGACCAGTCGGAGTCCGCCTTTGTTGTGGTAGCCGGATGGTGCCTGCATTCCTATATTCTCCTTGTATTGAGGTGAAAAATTCTTCCTTGATCCCTCACCATTTTTGGCGGTTAACAACAATATTTGTCAAATTAAAACTAATGCATGTGCATACTTCAACACGTATGTGAATGTGTTATAACAATTGAGCACAACAATGTAGGGAAACAAATGTATGCAATGTGTGTGTGTGTGCTTACACCTTGTAAGAGGAAGAAGAATCTCGATACCTTTAGCATCCAAGTAAACACATTTCCTCTTGAAGACGAACTTTGCATGCGATGTTGTTTTCCTTCTTTGAAGCTTGATCTAATCACGAATCACCTAAGCAACTAAGCAATACAAATAAAGAACATTTTGTTATGAAATCAAACCAACAGAAATCTAAAACCTAATACCCTTGATCTCACATATGTGATGGCCATAATTCCACTTTGAATTAATTGTATCACATAATCATGTTTAAGACTAATGAGTCTTGACTTCCCATTATACACTCCATTATATGCACGAGCTAGAGTGGCTTGGTTATCATAATGTATAGAGATAGACGATAAGTTCCTCGAGGTAAATAAGATTTCTAAAAGAAAATCCCTCAGCCACTCAGACTCTTTCCCTGTTGCTGCTAAGGCAATGAACTCAGACTCCATAGTCGAGTGTGTGATGCAAGTTTGTTTCTTTGATCCTCAAGAAATTGCACCACCTGCAAGAGTAAAATACCCATCTTGTAGTAGATTTGTTATCTCCTACATTAGATATCCAACTAACATCTTTATATCCTTTGAGTACAACAGGAAACTTTGAATATTGGAGACTTGGGCCTTGTCCTGCAACTGTTTTTCAGTCTGTTTTCATTTTTGTTTTCCAAAAACAATTTTGAATTCGTGTTCGTTAACTATTTTTCATTTTATTTTCAAAAAATAAAAACAAAACCGGTGTTAAAAGTGAAAAATTTGAAAAACATTTCAAAGTTGTTTTCTAAATTTGAAAAACAAAATTAAAAAAAATCCCGACTCTCTAGTGTTACTTGACACTCTCACTCAGCTCTCAACTCCTCTCAACTCTCTAAGTCTTCCTCCATTGCTAATCTCTACAGATTCGACACTCAAGGTATGTCGTTGTCTTCTTCTTCTTCTTCAGATTTTCTTCTTCTTCTCCTTTTGCAGATCTTCTTTTCTTCTTCAGATCTTTTTTTATTTTTTATTTTCAATTTTTTTTCTTTCTTAAATCGAAATTAGTGTATATCTACTTGGATCTATGAAGATCTAAGTAGATGTTCACTGATTTTTGCTAATTTTATTGTATGTAATCCTTAAATTCTTTTTTCTTTTTCTTTTTTGTAGTGATTATTGGGGAAGCTGCTAAGGAATTTTTGAGTAATCTTTGGTAAAAATTCTGGTTGTTTTGGCCTGGTTCGCTATGGAATCTTTGTAGTGTTTTGACTCTTACCAAAACTAAGCTATTTGAATGGTTCTGATTTTGATGGGTTATGTTTTTGCTTTAGTTATCATGTTGAGTCATGATGGGTTAACAATCAGGTTACATGCTTTAGTTATCAGGGCAATTTTGTGGTTGGAGTTAGATTATTGCTCGCTTCCTTCTGGCCTCTACTTTTTGTTTTTTCTCAGGTGCTCTTTTTGTAAATCTCTTTTTGTAAAAAAAACAAAAAAACAAAAAAAACTGAGAATGTGTATAAGTACTTGTATGTAGGTGATTGTGAGAAATCTTGTTGAAGTTGAACCCTATATCAATCGATGAAATTTAGAGGTAGTTCTCTCAGTAGTGTTTAGTGCTTATTTTCTGATTTTGGACCTGGTAGATTTGTTGGAGATGTGCTTCATTCACCCGTAGACCCTGAATTTGTACTAGATCATGGTTCTTGTTCTTCATTTATTTAGTGTTCAGATTATAACTGCTGTTTCTTCGGGTGAGGAGTGGTAATTAGGGGCTGTTTCTTATATCCTATGAAATCAATTTGAACCGGATTAGTTTTGATTATCATGTAAGAAAACCAAACCTAATTAGTCTGGAAAACTATCTAGATTCGTTGCTGAAGATTAAAAATGTGCTCTGTTGCAAGTATAGATAAAAGTGATTGGGTTAGATTGAACTTGATTTGATTTCTGACAGGACTCAGGGGGCAAAGACAATTGATCTATTATGCCTCCATCGGCTAGAGTTAGAGTTGTCCTTTTAGAGCTTAAGTTTGTAAATAAACCTTCTCTTATTTTGAGAATACGAGTGTGATAGAACTTTTTGCATGATTCAAATAATGATTCTTACATCAGGTGTTTGTTTTGCTACTGGTTCTTTCATCCCTTTTAGAAATCATGGAGCTTAGGTTGTATGGTGAGATTGCAAGCTTAATTAAAACCATATAGATTTTGAAGTTTTATTAGATTTGCTTGGAAAACCATATTGTATAATATACCGCTAGTCTTATAAGGTACTCTTTAAATGCAAATTGTTTGGAAGTAGTGTAAGAGAATCAGCAAATGATTTCCAATTATCGGCCTTTGGAGGTTAGTTGCGACTTCTATAAGGTACACTTTAAATGCAAATTATTTGGAAGTAGGGTAAGAGAATCAGCCGATGATTTCCAATAATCGACCTTTGGAGGTTAGTTTCTCCAGACAGGTGATTTAAAGGCTCCATTGAAAAATAATATATGATTCTTATCTGATAGAATTGTGCAGTTAGAGGTCGGTATTGAGTAAACTATAAGCAAAATATAAGCAACTTTTCAGCTCTTGAATACTTGTTAGTGATTGTGAGTCAGTGACTAGTGAGCTGTCTTCTTGATGCAAGGTATACACCATTTTGACAGCAGTGGCTACCAATTGTTTCAACTTTGTCTGTAATACTCGACTTTGTTAGTCAACGATAGATGCAGAATACCTAAAAACCGTGTGAGATTACCTACTCCCATATTGGTATGCTTTAGTATTTGGCAGTACTCCATACATTCTTTTTGTTTTGCTTGAAAATCTTGTTTTTGTAATGTCAAATTTTGTGTGTTCTACATCACTCATCACATTGTTATTTCAGGGTTTTCTTTTTGATTGCTGAGATTTGCTTGCTAGCGGGGTCAGTGCGAAATGCTTTTCATTCCAAATACAGAGAATACACCAGACGTAACTTATCGTGTGAGTGTACTATGTTTGCCATTCCAAAGCTAATGATGGGCAGGGTCCATACTGCAGAGATGCCGGCATAAGGATGGGAAATCTATAGCTGATCGAATGGAGTTGGAAGACACACACAGTGATCAATATTTTAATATGTAATTGCTAATCAGTTGGCTTTCCATAGTATTTTCAGACTATTTAGAGTGACTGGACTTGATGTATAAATTTATTTTATTTACAATATGGAATGTTACTTTTATACATATTTACTCGACTGAAGGACACGTCAGCAATTAATGCAGGAAAGACGGAGATAAGTACGACCACAACATCTTTTGACCGATCAACGAAAGGAACATTGCTCGCTTGACAACCATCTACTCGCGTCATCTGGACCAATAACGAATGAAGATGTATTTGCTAGAATAGGCTGACCTAAAAGACAGGAATCATGTTCGCTAGATTTGTTCGCTTGACCTAGATTTACAAGACCGAAAGGTAACCTTACTTCAGTATACCTCTTATGACAAGGAATCGACCCAGTATAAGATACGAAGAGATATCATACTCCAAAAAGGACACAAACTGTCCTCAGTAGAGAAGTCCAAACTGGAAACAAATCATAATCCATTCACCATAGCAGACTCATTACGCAAATAATAGAGAAGACTCTGACGTCAACATGGCATGAGCAAGGAAAAACCCTAGCCAACCTAATATAAATAGAACCGTATGTCCCATGGAAAAGGGGTTCGAAATTTGTAAGAGAAAGGCAATTGTATGAGAGATCTGAGTGTGTAAAGCTACAATAATCAATAATGTTATTCTTCTGCCCTCAAGGGCGCCGTGGTTTTTATCCCATTCAAGGGTTTTCCACGTAAAACTCGTCTTGCATGCATTGATTTTATTCTCTTTTTATTTGTTTAATTAAGATATAATTGTTGAGTGTGGCAATCCAAAATTCACCGTCAACAATTGGCGCTAGAAGGAGGGGGCTAGTTTGAACAAGAGACTTCAAAGAACCCTTAGAAGCAGGTACAACATGAGCAACGATAGCGACAGAGATGAAATCCCCAGCAACGATCATGTCCTCGAAGCAGCCGTGGTAACATGGGAGGAAACGTTGACAACATGGGAGGATTTGACAGTGACGCCAGGAATAGGATAGCCAACCTAGAAACTCTACAACACTTTCACATTGCACTGTTGAATTTGGTCAGCGAAGCCAATAAGATCAGATTCTCTCTCCTTATAGGCTTAGGAGTTTCGTCTCCCTATGAGCTGACAACCAACACACACTGGAATCATCCACTAAGAAGGCTGCGATCGAAAGTTCATGTTACAACTCTCGACACCCAGGCAAAACCAACTATAGAGGAAACACCCAAGGACCAACTAGAGGTCCTAGAGGGAAAAAGGCAAAGGAAGGGAAAAGGTTTACTAGACGAAGAATTTCTGGAAAAGCAAAGCCGTGGATGAGTACATGGGGCGGCCGCCGATAACGCGTCTCATAGAAACTACCGGAGACGTCGGTCTATCTCGTCAGAAGACAGAAGTCCCCAGCCAAGGAAAGGATTGCGATCAAAAAGGACGCAGCAAAGAAGGTCCAAAAGTACAGATGACCTAGGGGCCGGTGGGAGTATTGACAATAAAGAAGGTGATTATCAGAAGATGACAATCAAAAGTAGGCTTAACCCGGAAGGGGAGCTGACTGGTCACCGAAGCGTCACCCTTCAACAACTATCGAGAAATGTCTCAGCAATGGTTCGGAGGTATGGACATAATATTTCTTTAGATGACGAGTCAGACAATCCATTCATCTACCATATCGCCCGTACCCAATTCCCAGAAAGATTTAGAATGCCGACTATCGAGCAGTATAAAGAAAACAGGGACCCAAAAGAGCATGTTCGTCGATTCTGTAATGTCATGGCCCAATATGCGTCCAATGACTGTCTCTTGTGCCCAAATTTCCCCCAAACCTTTAGCGACCTTGCCTCCAGATGGTTTGGACGCCTCCTTGCCAAAAGTATTAACAATTTTTCCAGTCCCAGCAAATCATTCGTAAGACAATTCATGGGAAGTGTGCAAGGAAGAAAATCATTGGCCCACCTGTCATTTAAAACAAGAAAGTAATGAATCACTTAAGAAATATCTGGCCAGGTTTGGGAATGAAGTCGCCAAATAGAAGGTGTTAGTGACATGGCTATCATAGCAGCTTTCACCAATGGTTTGCAGAGTGGTCTCTTATCTTTTGATCTACGTAGAGATTGGTCAAAAACTTACTACGAGATGATGGACATAGCGGGGGACTATGCATTAGTAGAAGAGGAAGAAGTGGCGCAAGGGGGCAACTACGTACATGGTCACAAGCCTAATACCAAACCCGAATCCAGGGACGATAGGACGAAAGGTTAGCCGCGTGATCGCCAAAGAGAGGAGAAAATTTAGAAGAGTCAACCCAGGGAAAGTAGGGAAGCAACCGAACCAGTAGGTTCCGAGGAAAGTATAGCAATTACACCCCTTTAACAAGCGAACAAGAATACATACTTTATATGGTAGAAGATAAGGGGCTTGCCAAATATCCGTGACAACAATCGGCCAATGACTGGAGGGACACGACGAAATACTGTAGGTTTCACAAGGATCACGGGCATGACACTTCAAAATGCTTTCATTTGCATGATCATATTGAAAGCTTAATTAGAGACGGGCGCCTTAAAGATTTCACCCTGAAGGGAGACAAAAATAGCGTTTGCTAAGATAACCATTGAGGAAATGGGCAAGAAAGGAAGAGCCACAGAAAGATATACTTTCTGTGGTAGAAGATAAGGGGCTTGCCAAATATCCGCGACAACAATCGGCCAATGCCCGGAGGGACACGACGAAATACTATTGGTTTCACAAGGATCACAGGCATGACACTTCAAAATGCTTCCAGTTGCGTGATCATATTGAAAGCTTAATTAGAGACGGGCACCTTAAAGATTTCACCTTGAAGGGAGACAAAAATCGCCAAGATAACAATTGAGGAAACGGGCAAGAAAGGAAGAGCCTGAGAAAAGGCAGTCCTAGTACCGCAATAAATACCATTTTTGGCAGGCCTCACACCGGCAGAAGCAACAGAGAGAGAATGTCGGAGGTCCGGGAGGTAATGTACAAAAACAGAGACATGGAAGTAAATTCCATATAGAAAAACCACAAGAAAGCAAGAGGGGGACACGACCCGATAATTTTCACAGTCAAGGACTTAGAAGGAATTGATGTAAAGCCTAATGACGCAATAGTTGCAGGGGTCCAAATAGCCCACAGAGATGTCCTCCGGGTAATTGTAGACAACGGAAGCTCAGCCGAAATTTTGAGCGCTAGGGTGTACGATGAGCTTCAGCTAGATAGAAAAGATTTGAAACCATTCCATGTGCCCCTAAAAGGATTTAGAGGTGCGAAAGTAAGATCCTTGGGAATAGTAAAGCTATCTATAAGGTTCGGAACAACGCCCTGTCGGAGAACTATCCTACTAGATTTCGTTGTTGTCGACATCTACAATTGACCGTACAACGTCTTACTCGGTCGACCATTCCTGAAAAAAGCCCGGGCGGTCACATCGACCCATGCACTGAAAGTAAAGTTCCCAATAGAGTTCGGAGTTAGGGAACTCAAGAGATCACAGGAAATGGCTCGCCATGCCAACCTATCAACCTTTAAAGACAAGACTGGAGTGGAGACTTTGGGCGTATTCGAACTCAATCAGGGGACGCAGGAAGAAAACCCGGAGACCTTTGAGCTGGACCCAAGAGATAAGGCCGATAGAGAAAAGGAAGAACCCATCGAGCCTGTTATCTTGGATGAAAAGGAGCCCGACAAAACCGTCAAAATTGGAGCAAGGTTAGTGGAGCAGGTTAAGATTGGCATAACAAGCTTACTAAAAGAATACAAGGAGATCTTTGCTTCGAGCCATGAACATATGCCAAGGATCAGTGCGAATGTAATCTCACACCATCTGGCCGTAAATGATGAATGTAAGCTGGTGATACAGAAAAGGAGGAGCTTTAATCCAGAAAGAAGCATAGCCATAAGAGAAGAAATATCCAAGTTACTGGCAGCAGGATCAATCAGAGAAGTTAAATACCCTGAATGGGTGGTGAACGTTGTGCTCGTGAAAAAGAAGAATAATCAATGGAGGATGTGTATAGACTTCACTTACCTGAACAAAGCTTGCCCCAAGGACAGCTAGCTTCCCACTGCCAAGAATTGACCAATTGGTCGATGCAACAGCTGGACACGAGCTGTTAAGCTTCATGGACGCATATTCAGGGTATAACCAAATCAAGATGCACAAACCAAATGAAGACAAGACAACATTCACTATAGATCAATGATTATATTGTTATACCGTCATGCCATTCAGTTTGAAGAATGCTGGGGCAACGTATCAGCGGTTAGTCAACAGAATGTTCGCCAACCAAATAGGAAGGAATATGGAGGTGTACGTCGATGACATGCTAACAAAGAGTATCATAGTCGACATGCATGTAGAGGATCTGCGAGAGACCTTCGATGTATTGACTAAGTTCGGGATGAAATTAAACCCTTCAAAGTGCATGGTTCGGCGTACCCTTCGGTAAGTTCCTCAGATATCAGGTGCATCAAAGAGGGATAGAGGCAAATCTTGACAAGATCAAGGCACTGGCCAATATGGTTTCCCCAAAAACCTTGAAAGACGTCCAAAAACTTACAGGATGCTTAGATCACTGAACAGATTCATAGAAAAATCAACCGATCGATGCTTACCATTTTTCAAAGCCCTCAAGAAAGGAAAGGGAATCAAATGGAATAAAGATTATGAACGGGCCTTCCACGCTCTAAAGGAATACCTCAGCCGAGCACCATTGCTATCAAAATTAGTCATGGGAGAAACATTGTACATATACCTATCTATCACAGAAGCGGCCACCAATTCAGTGCTAATAAGGCAAGAAGAAGGAATCCAAAAACCGGTATACTACACAAGCAAAACATTGCTACCCACCGAAACTAGGTACTTGCCAGCCGAGAAGATGGCACTCGCATTAATAACTGTAGCAAGGAAACTAAGGCCATATTTCCAAACACACAAGATTGGAGTGTACACAAACTGCCCACTCAAGTTGATTCTACAGAAACCAGAGGTGTCCGGTCGGCTCATAAAATGGGCGATCGAGATGAGTGAATTCAATATACATTCCAAGAACATCAATTAAAGGCCAAGCAGTAGCAGATTTCGTGGCAGAATTTACTGAACCAGATAGTGAGGTGGCAAAGATGATAATAGAGCGAGAAAAGAAAAATTTCCGCTGGCAACTTCGCGTCGATGGCTCATCAAACACACACGGCAGCAGGGCAGGGATAGTGGTCTCAACACCAGAAGGTGATTTGGTAGAATGTGTCATACGTTTTGATTTTAAAGCCACTAACAACCAAGCCGAGTATGAAGCGCTAATAGCAGGATTAATGGTGTGCACAACCTTAGGAGCCGATGAAGTAGAAATAACGAATGAAGATGTATTCACCAGAATAGGCTGACCTAAAAGACAGGAATCGTGTTCGCCAGATTTGTTCGCTCGACCTAGATTTACAAGACCGAAAGGTAACCTTACTTTAGTATACCTCTTACAACTAGGAATCGACCCAGTATAAGATACGAAGAGATATCATACTCCAAAAAGGACACAAGCTGTCCTCAGTAGAGAAGTCCAAATGGGAAACAAATTCTAATCCATTCACCATACCAAACTCCTTACACAAATAAAAGAGAAGACTTCGACGTCAACACGGCATGAGCAAGGAAAAACCCTAGCCAACCTAGTATAAATAGAACCGTATGTCCCATGGAAAAAAGGGTTCAAAATTTGTAAGAGAAAGGCAATCGTATGAGAGATTTGAGTGTGTAAAGCTACAATAATCAATAGTATTATTCTTCTACCCTCAAGGGCACCGTGGTTTTTTTTTTCCCATTCAAGGGTTTTCCACGTAAAACTCTTCTTGCATGCATTGATTTTATTATCTTTTTATTTGTTTAATTAAGATATAATTGTTGAGCGTGGCAATCCAAAATTCACTGTCAACAGTTACAATGAGTGTATTTAGTAATTCTTTTAGCGATAATTGGACATATTATTTACAATTATATGGTAATATTTGAAGTTATAATGAAGAGAGTCCAACTTTGATTGTGAATGACAAGGAGAGGTTCGATCACAAGGTCGTGGCGATAGGATATTTAGGGAACATGAGAATGAAGATATATTAATTGATGGGGGAGTAATCTACTAATATGGAAATTGATAGTTATGTATTTGATGTTAATGTAAACAAATCAAATACCATACAATCATTTTTATAATTCAATTAAAAATGATTGAATGGTCCGTTAGAAATGATTAAATTCAAGTTATTATATTATTATGAACAATTGTATAATTTTTTCACATATATATTAAATTATAAATTATAAATTTAAGTGGATATAAATAAATATTACAACCTTATAAAAATAATTTAAAGAGATGAGATAGTCAAATTACATATGTACAAAATTTTCAGTTTTTGATGTTTTTAGTTAATTTACCGGACGTGTTTTTGTTGTTTTCATTTTTAGATTCAGTTTTCAGTGATGTTACCATACGCGTTTTTACAGTTTTCATTTTCAGAATACAACTTTTAGTATATGCTACCAGATGCGTTTTCCGAATTCAAAATTGAAATAAAAAACACTGTTTTTATTTTCAATTTTATTTTCGAAAAACAACAAATAAAAAATGCTTGCATGATAGGCCCTTAGTTCTTTGGTTTTCTTAATATAACCAAGATCTCTACCAATAGCCTTTCAATGTTCCATACTAGGGTTGCTAGTAAATTTGCTAAGTTTACTAACAGGAAATGATATGTCTACCATTGTACATTATGTAGCATACATTAAACTCCCAATTGCACTTGCATACTCGAGTTGAGCCATTGTTCTTCCTTTATTCTCAACAATTTTAACACTTGAATTGAATGGGGTATTTGCCTGTTTAATTTTTAGATGATTGAATTTGTTAAGTACCTTCTCAATGTAATGAGATTGACTTAATACAAAACCCCCAATAGTTTTCCTTACTTTGATACCCAAAATAGTATCAACTTGTCCAAGATCTTTCATCTTAAAGGTGGATGATAGAAACCTTTTCGTTTCTATTATACCCTTCATGTAACTAATCATATCAGTATATCATTAACATAAAGGCAAACAATAATGGTATAGTCATCACAAGTTTTAGTATATAAACATTTATCAGCATTATTATGACTAAAAACATATGAGAGAATAGTAGAATCAAACTTTTCATGCCATTGTTTGGGTGCTTGCTTCAAGCCATATAATGACTTTACAAGTTTGCACACTTTATATTCATTCCCAGGTAGAACAAAACCCTTAGTTTGTTCCATGTAGACCTCTTCATTGAGATCTCCATAAGAATATTGTTTTAACATCCATTTGATGAGTATAAAGGTCATGGATTGAAGCCAAAGCAAACGATATCCTTATAGACATTATTCTTGCCACTAGTGCATAAGTGTCAAAATAATCAATTTCCTCTTTTTGTCTAAAACCCTTGGCTACTAATCTAGCCTTGAAAGTTTGAAGGATACCATCTGATAATATTATAATTGCCTATGTTTTATACCTCTGTTGTAACACTCCAAATCTGGGACCTAAAGGACCAGAATGTTACGTGATTCGGACTTTACAAAATCCTTAATTTACAAAATTCTTCACAATTAGATCATCAACAATATATCCACCAAATTACAATACTAATACCTAATATCATCCAATTCACTAATCTTCCATATTCTAACCGTAATTACAGCATTAAATAAATTAATTCTTTACAGTATGTACACACATGGTATTAAATCCTCTGGCGATACAAGTCTCACATATGCTAATAAACCCCATCCATTCTAAATCCGTGAACTCAATCTGCAAAAAGTGGTGACAAGGGACGAGCCGTCAATTTGGTAAATAAATTCATGCATAACATGTAAAATAAATAGCCTTTGTAAAACCTTTACGTTCAAAACCTTGCTCATAAACCCGTCGGAAAATATCCTAACAATGTATTATTTAATAAAATCAGAATTTGCATTTAATACAATTTATGTACTTAAATATCAATAAAATGACTGGAGTAATACTTAAAATCATATTTGTAAATCATAAAATATCTCATAAAACGATAAAACAATAGCTTTAAAGTATAAACGATATTCTTTCATAAAACGGTAAGCATATAGCTTTACAATATAAACAATAATCAATATATCAGTTAACTCATGTTCCATAGTGTCACAATTACCTGTGTGACGCGGTCAATATGTCACATTTACCCGTGTGACGCAGTCAATAACAATATGTGTGCACACAAAATCTCAGCTGAGCCAATACAATAACAATAACTATGGAACAATGAGCCAAAACAGTTTTATACATTCACATGTAACAAGTATTTTCATATAACAAAATAGTATAGATAACAATAGAAATCTCAGTAGAACCTTTTTAGTATAAATAACAGCAGTCCAATTGTATTCAAAATATGTAAGTAAGGAATTAGTTCAAGACGCTTAATATAAAATATTTACAAAGGCAATCTTACATAAAGTTAGTGAAATCCTTAACAAAATATGATAGAGTATAAAATGGTAATGATGCTAAAAATAGTAGTTCGATAATTTGAAAAATAAATATATCATAAATGAATTTACTCATTTATCATATAAACATTTGAAAACACAAATGAGTTTACTACATATATATATACATTTTGGAAAACATAACATATCATGGATGAGTTTACTTACCTTAAACACGTACAAATCTGCTCTAGCTTTAGAAACTCAAGAATCACCCAAACCTATCAAATATTACATTTGATTCACTGTCATAATCTCATCATCACAGCCATTTAAATCAACATAAGCTTTACGTATGTTGAACTAAACTTAGAAATCTAATTCCCAGCTTTTAATCACAAATGACCACCCTCTTATCTATGATTTTTAAGTAATTCTTTACAACTCCAAATATTACGAAATTTGACATGGATGATCTAGACATACAAGAAATACTACAGTAAAATTTTCAGATCATTAAGAAGTCATTAGCACATCCAAAATATCTATCTTTCATGGTTTCTCAAAACAGTCGAGCAGAATTCAAATACCGACCTCTGTCCACCCCAAAATTTATAACAATGTTTCTACAGATTTAAAAATCACGAAACTTTACAGAATGATATTAGACATATACATATACCTACATATAAAATTTCTTAATTTTTAACTATGATTAACCAACCCAAACATTTTTACGAAATATGACAGGTCTAGTAAAACAGGGGATTTCAGCAACCTCTATACTAGTTCGAAAATACAAGAAAAATCATGCTAGAGACCACTATCGACGGAATCAATATAAATCAGTTCTATCTATTTCTATTCTCATAAATGATTCATAAAATCATCTAATATAATTTGGAAGTCCATGACATGAAAGGAATACAGTAGAAAAAGAGAACTTACCTAGTACCAAGAGTTCTTCAAACTACTTCTTATTTCTTATTTCTCCAATAAGAAGATTTAGGTTGGCTGCTGGAAAAGAAAGGGGAATGATCGCTACCTTTTTTTTTTTTTCTTTCTTAGACGTAGGGGCTGCTATAACAAGTTTAAGTGCTTGTTTGGTTGAGCTTTCTACTGGCTCAAAATGTCTACCAATGTCTATTTGAGTTTTTTAGAGTTGTTTGGTTGAGCTTTCGAGATTATCTATTTTAAATTGAGTAGAGGCTAGTAGAGTTTAAACCTCTACTGGGCAGAAGTTCATGAGGAGGTACTTCTCCAAATAGACTTTTTTTTTTCTTTTTAAAAAAAAAAAAAAAAAATCTACCAACCAAACATCTATGATTTTTTTTTTTTTTTTTTTCAAAAACTCTATTTCTAATAGATTTATTACAAGTAGATATTTTACCAATAGAGGTTTTTCAAAAGCCCAACCAAACAAGCTCTAAATAACGTTAAAGCTCTAAACCCTAGCAGTCACTAGGAATCAAACCCCAAAAGGAAACTTATTAATCAATATATATACTTCCTTCTTTTCTATTATTTCATGTAGAAGGTCTTGGGTTGACTAAACTAATATGGAAATATATAATAATTTGATTTGAAAATTAAGGCTATTAAACACATGATCTTATTCAAAATTTTACAAATTTACGGCTGTTACATTTATTCTTTAGTTTATTGCTCTGTTTTGAGTTAAACTCTTGCCTTTTACGTTTCTTTTCTTAGTTCTCAGCTATTCAGGTCATAGGAGATAACTGGAAGCAATTTGGAAGATTTTCTATCAAGCCCGAGAAAACAACGTCTGTTGATGGGTCAACTTCAAGAATTAAACTGTATCAACTCAGATGGAACTGGGTTTGGAGCCCTATATAGTTGGAAAGGTACGGAAGTTAGCTTTCGTAGAATTTTACAGTTCATGATTTTGAATTTTCTAAAGGAAGTTATGACCATTTTACCACCCAAAGGTGGCCCAGAATTTCTATGCGGGATTTTGGAAATAAAGCATTACGGGCTGCCTATTCAGGAATGAAAGTCTTAGACGATTTTGTTATGTTTTGGAAGATTAATGAAGGCCTAAAAGTCACTTTGATTCAGTTTTAGTTGATCCTAAACTTTCCATGTCAGGATTAGTTGAGATTGGATTAAAATTCCTAAGGTTAGAAGGATTGTATTTCCTATTTTGAGTCACATTGAATTAGCCTTATTGGATGTTGATTAGGGAACTAAAGGAGACCTAATTCATGCCTATTTAAGAGAAAATATAGCAGAAAAGTCAGATATACAGCAGCAGAGGCAAGTTGAAAAGTTCAAAGGCGATATTCCATCGATTTTTCGGGTTCTATCATTATTTTCTTCTATGTTTTCTCTTAGTCTTGTACTCATAACTATGAGGAACTAATTCTTTTTGCTAGGGCTACAATGTAGCCTAGCCATGATTATTTGATTTATCTACTTAATGTTAATTTTGAGTTTTCTTCCCTATCTAGTTTCTTTTGCTGCGCTTTAATTATGTGTGATTGAATTTGTATGTTTGATCACCATCTATTTTTAAGTAACTTGATGCAAGTAAGAGTAGATGCCATACTTTACTTGAGTTTTGCTTCTTGCAATTGATACCATAAATGTTTAATTGTAGATGCCATGCAATTAGGATTTATGTGATGTTTTAACAATTTCCATGGAACTTAATGGGTTTTTATGAATTCAATTCATCTAGATGCCATAGAGGATTAATTTGTAGGAATACTTTTAGTGTAACCAGATGCCATGGCCATTAAATATATTTAGGAATATTTGGGAAAATTGATCATCAATAAGGGGGATTAATTCGAGTTAACAAGCCAAAGGAATTAAGTATGATTGGTTACAGTGAAATCAGATGCTCTAGTTTTTCGCCTATTTGATTTTCGACTTTGCTTTGCTCTGAACTTTTATTATTTTTCTTTAATTTTCTGTTCTTAGTCAATAATTCACAAATCAATTATCATTCATTAAAGTTTTCAATTTAAGGCTTAGTTTTAGTTTAATTTGTAAGAATTGTAGGATTAATTCAGTCTTTGTGGGAACGATATCTATGCTTCGCTAGCTATACTATCTTTTGATTCGTACACTTGTGAGCAATTAGAATTTGGAGATAATTTGTTAATCATATTTCACAAAACCCTCAGTTTGTTCCATGTAGACCTCTTCATTGAGATATCCATTTGAGAATGTTGTTTTAACATCCATTTGATGAATATAAAGGTTATGGATTGAAGTCAAAGCAAAAAATATCCTTATAAACGTTATTCTTGCCACAGGTGCACAAGTGTCCAAATAATCAATTCCCTCTTTTTGTCTAAAACCCTTGGCTACTAATCTAGCATTGAAAGTTTGAAGGATACCATCGGTGTGTTATATCTTTTTAAACACCCATTTGCAACCAATTGGTTTTGAACCAGGTGATTAGCCGTCGTTGTGTACTCAACAAAATAATGTTTTAAATGTGATCATTTTGAAAACCAATTTCACCACTTAGAAAATCCACTTAGATAGAAAATTAGTAAAGTGGTAAGTAGGATTCGTTCCTAGGGAATTAGAGTAATTAGTTGAATTAATTAACAATTCCGAAAATGCAAAATAAAGTCAATCATGGTAGTTTGAATGGTGTATGGTTTAAGAAACCATCAAACATACATGGAAAATAAAAGCAATAAAATGTAAAGAGAATATGAATAGATAGGAATCCAATAACAACAACCTAGATAAGAAAATGATTAAACAATTAATTGGAAGTCTAGGGAAATGATAGAGTAGCTAATGGACTTTGTGCAATTCATACATGGCTTCGTTAATGCAGTATTCACACAATCAATTAAGTGTGTCAATAACTCAACCAATTTTATCACTATGTGCTCTAATCACTTAAGTGTGTCACTATGTGCTCTAATCAGTTAAGTGTGTCAATAACTCAACCAATTTTATCACAAATAATCCTACAACATATTGTAATCAATAAGTGTGCCAATACTCAATCAATTACATAAGTGCAAGATCTAATTAAAAAATGAATAAAACTATAATTGAATAAACATAATATTTAAAGCCTTAATAAATAATCATTATCCAAAAGTGTCTCAAATCATCCCCCTATAAAGGGGGTTTAATTACACATAATCACAAACAAAGAAAAGAAGTAAAATGGAGAGAAATCACCCTTAGGTCTCTCTTGTAAGCTTGATCCTTTCTTGAGCTTCCTTGCTTGAGTCTTGTGCAAAGGTTGGGTGTTGAGGAGGTGTCTAGATAGGTGGAGTCAAATGGAAAGTGACAAAGGAAATGAGTGGAGAAGATGGAAAGAGAGGAATGATTTATGTGGAGTAATTTAAGTGTTTATTGGAGAGGAGAAATGGTGGGATTAGGAATAGTGGAGAAAGTAGGTTTCTTGATAAACAAGAGTTGTCAAGAATTATCAATTCTTAGCATAAAATGGTGTATTTATATGTTAGAAAAGCTAGGGTATGAAATGGGCATGAAAGGATAAGAATACCCCTAAAAAATGGCTTGAAAAACATCCATTTCGTTGCTTCTAGAAAGTGGTGTCGCCCTGGCGTCACCTTAGGGTCGCCGTGGCGACAGGGAATGCGCAGCAGTTACTAAAATGGACTTAATTTTTTCTAAAAGACTTGGAATTGCAATCCATAAAAACCGATGGAAAGAAGACTTCCGGGGCTTTCCGAATATATATAATTCGAAATGTGGTTCAATCTGAGGAGAGAGATATGCCTCTTTTAAGATGAATGATCTGTACGCACTTTTTACAATTTCAGCCCCTTTTGCCACCAATATTACTCCAATGCCTCTGAACTTTATAAATACCTGAAAACACTTAATTCACACCGTTAAATCATGGGATATTGGCCATGAATCAAGCAAAAAGAGAAGGAAGTGAGGGCCAAAATCATACCAATATTGGTTCTATCAAATATCCCCAAACCTATCTTTTGCTCGTCCTCGAGCAAAACAACATAAGCACACATGGACATGTGTCTAAATATCACACAATCAAAATTAAAGCACCAACTCTTTGAAAAAGACTCAAAAGTCAATATTCGACTTGCAAAACCATAAGTGAAAAGATTTAATCAACGTTGTGCTCATTAGGAAAAATGTGCATGTAAGAGATGCTAAATGAAGATTAAAGTCATGCCACTCTGAGTAATTATTGCACGCAACGCGATCCTACATTCAAGATGCTAAAGTTTCAAAAGCTAGAGTGCCATTCAGAAAAGAATGTAATTCGCCTCAACATCTAATCCTCATCGGATTCTCTCATTTTCGCACAGATTCCTAGGCTTCACTCACAATCCATATGCAATATGAGTTCATGTTCAGGATATCAAATATAATTGCACATGATCATTTAAAAACACAATTTCTGAAAATTTGTCTCATGAAAGGAATTGAAAGCCATGAACCGGAAAGATCATGCATCAACCAAAATTTTCAAAGTGGACATCCTTGAAGATCAAATAGGTCTTTCATTTGGTTGTAATGGGGCCTAAGGTGAGGGGTGAGTCAATAAATGGGAAAAATTGATATCAAACACCCAATTGTCACACTAAGGCATACATTTTAAGTCAAGCACAATTTGCTCATTACAACTTGCATAATCCACACTTTGGCATCCAGGCTTACAATTTAATATGTGCATTTTCTACTCTTGATTTTCATTGAGTAGCTCATTTATTTTCACATAATTCATCTAGAGTGCCTCATTAATCTTTTCTTTTCTTTCTTTTGCTTTGCTTTTCTTTTCTTTTCTTTTCTTTTCTTTTCAAGCATAGCATTTCATCTTTTTGATGTGTTTGCACATACATACTTGCCTAGGTACACGCCCTACATTTTAATATACCTCAAAGCTTACATTCAACCCTTAAGCCTTAGCAAACCATTTGGTACAAGGTAAGTCTAGTGTATAGGCTATATGGTTTATGTTGATATGGTTCATGAATGAAAAGCTTAATTGTGTTTGGCTTCAAATGGGCAATGGAGCACACACATTAGAGGGATTGGAAGTATTTAGGCCAATTTAGTGGTTTTTCACATGCATTGCCTAAAATCATCTCTAAAGGTTTGTCCACTAAGTCAATTAAGGCATCCACAAGCAGTCCATATGTTCTATGGCAAACAAATTTTAAGTGCGAATGAGAAATTTTAAATATGCTTAACATGTGTGTTTGAATGAGTGTTTAAAGAGTGAAAACTTTCCCTCAAAATAAGCTTTTCAGGCTATGTTTGTGAACCTCACGGGAAGTCTCTACTATTAATTCTTAACCTTCAAGCACAATTGAATATTCACTCCAACATTAAGAGAAAAGAACTAGCGCACTTTGTGCAATGCAACCCTAAATGACATGAAGTTAATATAAACTAAGTAACACAAAGATGCACAATTCCTTACTCGCACACACAATGGCACAATCTCAACAAGCAAAATATGCTCAAGCATGGCATTATCACAAGATTTTCGAAAAATTAGGCTCAAAATATTTGCTCACAATTGCAAACAAGAGACGGTGTTGCGCATACACCCCCAAACCTAAATCAGACATTGTCCTCAATGACTTTGGGGCATATAAACCAGTAATTAAATGCAGCGCAACACACATCCACAATCAAGAGTCAAAACAACATCAATGTCCATCTAAAAATTTATCCCAAATATTAGAATCAAGAGGTTCAATAATATCCTATATGCTCATCATTAATTCAAGAGATATATCAATGTAAATTCATCAAGAGTTTACCATCACAATCCATGTGGACAAAATATGTGATCATTCAAGCCTAAATCCACTATCACAAACAATTCACACCCTTATTCTATGCAAGAAACTAAAAAGCAAGAAATAAAACAAATTAAAAAGCAAGAAAAGAAATTGTACCTAGATGGGGTGTCTCCCACCTCCGGCACTCCAAACTCCAAAATGTTGCTTTTCTTAGGATAAGGCTCTCACCCTTTGTATGAGCACTCTTGGCTTGCTCGTCACTCCAATACTCACAAGTTGTCTTTGTTTCATCCCAAGAGATAAAGAAACCTTTCTTTAATGCACAAGCAACACAACACGCTTTCTCAAGAGGCAAACAAAAATCTACACATGCTCACAAGCATATTAGAAAGTTCCGGCAAGTAAAACTATACTCAATACATGCAATTGCCAACAAGAGCTTGGACAACCATTTATTGCTTTAAAAAAAACAAATTTAACCAACTAAAAACACAATGCGAAAAAACATCTAAAAATGGAGGACAAAATTCCAAAAACTGGTGACTTTTGAATTCAACCTATGTTTGCTCTTCAGTGCATATTTTCAAAAATACTTAATAAAACCTTCTCAAATTTTGGAACAGGAAAATAGACATGTAAATGCATACTTTTTATTTAAAAAAACATTTCAAAATTAAATTTGGAAAAGTATGGAAACGGACTTCGAAAACGGTTCACGTGTAGAATTTCAAAACAGGGCATTGCTATGACCTTTGGTCGAAGGAACATTCATAACTTTTGAACCCCCACCCAGAATTTTATGTTCTTTATACCGTTGGAACTGTATCGAAAAATCAAAGAACATTGCATGAGCAAAATAATTTATTTCCTTACCAAGAAGTATAGTTTAAATGAAACATTTGACCTCAGAAATTTCAAAACAGGGTACATTCGCAAAGGTCAAAGAAAAACTTAAAAGAATAAAGTGAAAAATGACTCAAATAATGAATCCACACTCACAAACCTAATCTAAACATTATCTTCAATTTATATATGACATTGAGATGCATGGACAAGGAATAAATGAAACATGGAAGGCAAGAACTCAAAACACAAACAACTTAAATACCCTAGGCACTAAACACAACACAAACAAACCACACACTTACTCTAAACAAAAATATAAAAACTAAAAAGAAAAATAAAATGAACAAAGAAAGAAATTATACCTAGGTGAGGTGCCTCCCACCGAGCGCTTGGTTTTACGTTCCCGCTAGACATGCTACTTGGATCGGTCAACCGAATTCCAAGGCTTCGAAGATACGTCAATGCGAGATTAGATCTTGGAAATATTTGGTGTGCATCGGTGTGTTCTAATTGCTTTTGTGTAGGCGGCATGGACAAGTAGTGGGAGGGACATAAGGCTTTGGTTCCTTCATTTCATCATTTGTCTCCTCTTTTGCTACTTCTTCACCTATAAAACTAGAAGACTCATTAGCAAAATTATGAAAATAATTGTTCTCTACATTCTCACCATTACAAGGGATGGTGGTAGCTTCTTCTAGCTTTGGTGGACTTGGGAACTCTTGGCTCTCTTTCCCTTGCTTGGCTTCCATGATAGCTCCAAGGTGCACTTCTGTTCTTCTCAACGAAGCTTCTAATCCCAAAAACCTAAGTGCACCTACCTCCAAACATCCATTTAAAGTATGCATGTACGTCATTTGTGATGCTCAGATGGCCTCTAGCTTTTCTTCCTTGGGATTCTCATCCTTCGGCCCCGTATTGGAAAAATTCGAGTCATAAGCTCTTTCTTCCCTCGAGCGCCTTGAGGCAAATAATTCCATGTCCCGGTTGAATATTGCCAATTTCAAGTCAAAAGGATCCATTGTTCCTGAAAAGAAAACAAACAAACAAACAAACAAAAAGAAAAGTAAAAGAAAAACGAAAACAAGACAAAAAAAAGAAAAAAAGAAAAAGAAAAAAAAGGACTAGAAAATCTAAAAATAACAAAAATGACAAACAACCTAAAAAAAATCTAACTACAAAAATAAAATGAATAACAAAAGAACTACGAAAATCTAATAAACAAACTAAAAACTAGCAAAAAATAATAATTAAAAGAAAACAAATGTTAGTAGGCTAACTAATAAGATTCTAAGCTACAAAGAAAAGTTAAGTAATTCAACAATCGCTTTAATTCCCCGGCAGCGGTGCCAATTTTTGATGATCCGTCGTTGTGTACTCAACAAAATAATGTTTTAAATGTGATCATTTTGAAAACCAATTTCACCACTTAGAAAATCCACTTAGATAGAAAATTAGTAAAGTGGTGAGTAGGATTCGTTCCTAGGGAATTAGAGTAATTAGTTGAATTAATTAACAATTCTGAAAATGCAAAATAAAGTAAATCATAGTAGTTTGAATGGTGTATGGTTTAAGAAACCATCAAACATACATGGAAAATAAAAGCAATAAAATGTAAAGAGAATGTGAATAGATAGGAATCCAATAACATCAACCTAGATAAGAAAATGATTAAACAATTAACTGGAAGTCTAAGGAAATGATAGAGTAGCTAATGGACTTTGAGCAATTCATACATGGCTTCGTTAATGCACTATTCACACAATCAAGGACCGATCTCATTCAAAAGTGTTGTTTAGACCGTCACTACGAACCTTAAACAACTTCCCACTGCAATGCTTAACTGATTATGGAGAGGGGGTCACGGTGAGATCAGTTAGTGACGTTCGAATGGCCTAGGCAATCGTGGTAGGCCTACCCTCCAAAAGCCTATCCTACTCACTATGTGTTCTAATCAATTATGTGTGTCAATAACTCAACCAATTTTATCACAAATAAATCCTACAACATATTGTAATCAACAAGTGTCTCAATTCCCAATCAATTATATAAGTGCAAGATCTAATTAAAAAAGTGAATAAAACTATAATTGAATAAACATAATATTTAAAGCCTTAATAAATACTCATTATCCAAAAGTGTCTCAAATTATCCCCCTAGTAAGGGAGTTTAATTACACATAATCACAAACAGAGAAAGGAAGTAAAATTGAGAGAAATCACCCTTAGGTCTTTCTTGTAAGCTTGATCCTTCCTTGAGCTTCCTTGCTTGAGTCTTGTGCAAAGATTGAGTGTTGAAGAGGTGGTTAGATAGGTGGAGTCAAATGGAAAGTGACAAAGGAAATGAGTGGAGAAGATGGAAAGAGAGGAATGATTTATGTGGAGTAATCTAGGTGTTTATTGGAGAGGAAAAATGGTGGTATTAATAATGGTGGAGAAAGTAAGTTTTTTGATGAACAAGAGTTGTCAAGAGTTATCAATTCTTAGTATAAAATGGTGTATTTATATGTTAGAAAAGCTAGGGTATGAAATGGGCATGAAAGGACAAGAATACCCCTAAATAATGGATTGAAAAACATCCATTTCGTTGCTTCTAGAAAGTGGTGTTGCCTTGGTGTCACCCTAGGGTCGCCATGACGACAAGGAATGCACAGCAGTTACTAAAATGTGCATAACTTTCTCTAAAAGATTCATAATTGCAATCCGTAAAACTTCTGGAAAGTAGATTTTCGGTGCTTTCTGAATATATGTAATCAGAATTGTGGTTCGATCTGAGGAGAGAGATATGCCTATTTTAAGATGAACGATTTGCACACACTTTTTACAATTTCAGCCCCTTTTGCCACCAATATTACTCCAATGCCTTTGAACTTTATAAATACCTGAAAACACTTAATTCACACCATTAAATCATGGGATATTGGCCAAGAATCAAGCAAAAAGAGAAGGAAGTGAGGGCCAAAATCATACCAATTTTGGTTCAATCACCAGGTGGCAAATCAACAATTTCCCAAGTATGGTTTGACATAATTGAATTCATTTCATCATTTATAGCCTCTTTCCAAAAAGCAGAATCTTTTGAAGACATGGCTTCTTTGTATGTTTTAGGATCATCCTCTATTTGAAGAATTATAGGAATTTTCCTTATAACTTTTTCTCTATTTCTTTTTACTAAGCAGAAAGAAATACGTTGAGAATCTGTTTCATTTGATCCCAATTCTTTTGTTTTTCCAACTCTTTGGCTTTTACGAGGCTCACTTGGTTGTTGTGCAACCTTAGGAGGTATCTCCACTTGAGATTTTCCATTTTGAGTCGGAGTTTGAGATTTATTGTCACAAGACAATGAGTTCTCAAAATAATCTACTTCTCTAGATTCAATTATTATACTAGACTCCAAGTCTAATAATCTATAAGCTTTGCTATTTGTTGCATATCCAACAAATGCACACTTTATAGCTCTAGATCCCAATTTTGTTCTCCTAGGATCTATGCTTTTGCAATAAGCAAGACACCCCCACACTTTAAAAAATCCAATATTGGGTTCTCTCCCTTTCCATATTTCATATGGAGAATTCTATTAAGTATATGACAAGCAACAAGAATGGCTTCTCCCCACAAATTAAATGATAATTTTGCATTTAATAACATGTCATTTATCATCTCAAGAAAAGTCCTATTTTTCTTTATGCTAAACCATTTTGTTGGGATGTGAAAGGGGCTAAACATTGATGAATGATTCCATGTTCTTCATAGAAAACAGAAAATTCATTTGAAAAATATTCTCCACCCCTATCGCTTCTAAGTATTTTAATTTTTCTCCCTAATTGGTTTTCAACTTCAGCCTTGTAAATATTAAATGCATTAAAAGCTTTATCTTTATGCTTTAGCAAATAAACATAGGTATATCTAGAAAAATCATCTATAAAAGTTATTAAGTATTGTTTACCACCCCTTTTTAGCAAGCCATTTAATTCACATAAACACTATGCACTAGATAAAGTAATTGGGAAGATCTTTCAATAACACTATGAAAAGGTTTCTTTACCATTTTTGATTTAATGCATATTTCACATTTTCCTAAATTTCTAACATCACAAGATAGTAAACCACATTTTATGATCCTTTTAATTGTACTAATACCTATATGTGCAAGTCTACTATGCCATAAAGTAACAGAATTTGAAGCAAGCAAGTAAATAGAACTTGAAACATTTTTATCGATATCATTGTCAACAATACAAAGCTTTACATCCCATCACATGAATAACCCTTTCCAATAAAATTCCCAGACTTGGTAAGGATTAATTTCCCAGATTCATACACGGATTTTATTTTAGGTTAGCCTAACAAATCACCACTGACTAAGTTCTTATTCATATCAGGAACATACAATATGTTAGCCAAAGTGATTTTTCTTCCTGAAGTGAAGAAGAGTTCGATGCTTCCTTTGCCAATGAACTTGGAGCAACCTTCGTTTCCCATTTGAATCTCTTGTCCGTTACTGACTTCTTCAAAAGTCTTGAAGAGAGATTTGTCATAAGAAACATGGACTGTTGCACAAGTATTGTACCACCAGCCTTGCACTTTTCCTTGGACAACACAAATCTCACTCACAGCAGCAATGATTTCTTCTTCAGTGGCATTAACCTTGGCCTCTTCATTTTGTTTCTTTCGGAATCTATAATCATGAGCATAATGCCAAGATTTGCCACAAATAAAGCAAGCCCCTTTTTTGTTATTCTTGAATTTTCCTAGATAGTGCCTTGGACCAAGAGAATTTCTAGAATTCCCTTTTTTCTGGTTATTTCCATAATTTCGTTTCTGGTTGTTACCTCTGGGATTGGTGGGCTTGTTTACAACATTTGCCTTGCTAGTGTTGAACTCTTCAACAGTCTTATCTCTTGAATACGATTCTTTCTCAATGCGAAGATGATTCTGAATCTCTTCCAAAGATTTGCATAATGCCAACTTGGTGGCAACTTGGTGGCAATTTAGCAATAATTGCACCAACTTGAAATGGTTCAAGAAGTTCAATTTTGATAGCCCTTAGATTGTTGATTATGATTTGCAATTCATGAATTTGAGGTAGAAGAGGTTTTTCATCAAAAAATTTGAAATCGAAATATTTTGAGATTAAAAACTTTTTGGTACCTTCCTCATCAGCCTTATATTTGTAGTGATGTGCATTCCATATTACCTTGAAAGATTCCTTATTGGTGTAGAGATCGTAAAGTTTGTTAGATAATGCATTCAGGATGTGTCCACGACAGATTAATTCATCCTTATCACGTTTCTTTCTGGCAACCTTCAATTGTTCAGAATCTTTATCAGTACGCTCTGGCAATGGTTACAAGTCAGGATCCAGGATGTAGAAAATTTTCAAAGCAGTTAGCAGAAACTTCAATTTGTCCTGTCAACGAGTGAAGTTCAAGCCATCAAAACGATCGAGTCAAACAAGGTCTTGATTTATCAGTTTGATTATGGATACAATTGTCTCGGAACAAATATCGCTTTTTGATTGTTAGAAATTCTAGAGATAGGCTTGAAACACGTAGTATGTATGCTTTCCAAAAAGCAATATTTGCACCCTCTCTGATTACTTGTGGGTTTCTCTACAAATAGCCTTCGGGATATGACAAGCCTTCAAGTGAATTTGCTTCAAGCAAGAAAGAAAATTCACATATAGAAATATGGAATTTGGGTTTCTTGCAATTGAGAAAATTTTGTTTGTTAACAATATGATGTTTAAACAATTCTCTGCACACTCTTTTATAGAGTTTTTAGAGACAGTTGTATCTTTTCAAAAAGGCATTAACAGATAGTCATGTCTTTTGAAAATTACAGCAACAATTAAATGTGTCTATTCATTAATAATTGAGTTGTCTTTTTCAAAAAGTATCAATATATAAAGGAATCTAATCATGAATAGTTGTGTTTTTTAATAAATACATGGTCTATAATCTGTCAACTGCCAATTGTTTCACTAATTTAATACTTGACCAATATTAAAATTCTAACATTATATAAACAAAAACATTGTTATGTCTATGAACACTAATTTGTACGATGTATATGAACAAAATAGATAGCATACCATAATTATAAAACTCATACCAATAGAAATGAAGATAAGCAACAATCTTAATTGTCCATAAATTTTCAATACATAATCACATTAAATAATAGATATTACAATCTAGCATTACATAAGAAAATATGTTGCATATGTACGAAGTATGAGATTGGTATGAGGCAAGTTTGTATGCTCAAGCAAACATATCTATATAATTACTACACCACGTACAAGCACACAACTACTTTCATCATTACTGGGCAAAAACCTAATCCTAAATACCAATTTGTAACCTTACGAACAAAATCTCCTACAAAATATACAATGCATTTGTGAATCTATTTCTAAAATACTAATGGTATCAGCTGAGATTTTTGTAGATATCTATTTGAAGAAAAGAAGATATTTTTGTAATTTTGTTTATAAATTTATTTGTTGTAATAGTTGTTGGCAAATGTGTGATGATCCTTGATTTAGGGAAACTAGTCATGTTAAAGTTAAAAGTTAGTGTCTGTTTGGTTTTGACCAACAACTTCATACTTAATCTTTATAATATATAAAGCAGTGTATGAATGAAAGAAGTAGTGCTTTTGCTGCATATTTTCCTTTCTTCTAGTATTTTTTGTAACACGGTATTTTTTGTAACACGGTATCAAAGCACATTGATCTTTAAGGGCTGTGTGTGTGAGAGAAAACCAGTAAGGCTTCCTTTTCCTTAAACTGAAACTCTTTGTAAATGCCTCACTTTTTAATTGGCTTATTTCATTGACAAAATTATAATGGGGTTTAAATATGTAAGGGTAGCTTAGGATTGAAGAATCCTCCTCAAATGCCAATGGACCTCATTGTGGATTTCATGTGCTTCAAGGAAGGTGGCTTACTTTTCTTGACTCTAAATTGAAAAGATTTAGATTGCACACACACACACACACACACACACACACACACACACACACACACACACACACACACACACACACACACACTAAATTGAAAAGATTTAGATTGCACACACACACACACACACACACACACACACACACACACACACACACACACCTCTCTTGTATGCATCTGTGTTCATTTCTTTTTATGTACACTCTTTTCACATCTCACACTTGCACCTCTTTGTTAGATTTATGTGTGGTTGTGTGTTATACAATTCGTTTCCTGAAGTATGTTCAGAAACGTCCATGTTTGCACGATGGTGTGCTTGTCATAGCGCGATGTGTGACCACTAAAGAGTTCCATTTTCCTCTCTTGGTTTGGTCTTGGGTCACATGGTCTTATACCATGAGTTTGGGCAATATTGTTGTTTTCCAAGTCTGACCTTTGGTCACTCAAATGATCATAACTCTTTCTACAGACTTTAAAACCTCATTCGATAAAAAGGAATAGAAAGTAGACATCCATACCTTTCCAATGGTATATTATTTAAATGTTTTCGATGTCGTTTGGTCATATTTTGTGTCACTTGAAAATTCGAGTCACTGACCAGAATTCATGGCGACCTTTGTAGCGACCAAATCCACTTGCCTCACCAGTCGCCACAATCTCTGATGTGTGACCAGAAATTATGGCGACCTTTGTGGCAACCAAATTCTCTTGCCTAACCAGTTGCCACAACCTCTGTTGTATGACCAAAATTCATTGCGACCAAACCACTTGCCTCATCAGTTACCTTGAATACCCAATTTTTTTTTTGCTAATTGGCACAGATGCCCCCTGAACTCTCTAAAAAGTTGCACTGTGCCCCATAAACTTTTTTTTTCGGCACTAAACCCCCTGAACTCTCGTAAATTTACAATCACTGAAGGAATCTACCCCCTGGTGAGGGGGCAAATTCCTTCAGCGATTGCCAAATTACAAGAGTTCAGGGGGTTTAATGGCGAAAAAAAAAGTTCAGGGGGCAAGGTGCAAATTCGGGTATAGTTCAGGGGGTTTCCGTGCCAATTAGCATTTTTTTTTAAACCCTTCCAAAATGTCATTGTAGGGAAAAATATCGTAGTACACGCAGCGGAAGCGAGACTAAAAAAAATATTGATTTAGTAGCTTTTAAAATTTTTCCTTTTATGAACCTTAACCCTTTTAATTAATTAAACATACATATAATCAACAAAAGAAGAATACCTTTTGTCGTGTGATCCGATTGACTTACGTCGATGGTAATCCGCAAAATCTTCAATCCTAGCACGAACGTGAATCACCTAGGAGCGTGGTCTCCATTTTTCTTTGAATTGCAAACCTGAGAATGGACAAACAAACTTTTCTTTTCTTTTGTTAGTCACAAAACAATCAAAAGAAGACTAAGATTATTCCGGTCACTTTTGAGTTCTCAATCTAATGATCGAAACTCGCGTGAACCTAAATCGATGTTGTACACACAAGCTTATTGATGAACAAGCAATTAGTGTACCATCAAAGAATAATCTATTCACTCTTTTTTGTTTTTAGTAGAATAATATTCCTTTCTATGAGTTGAGAAGAAGAAGAAGAAGAAGAATTGTTTCAAGCACAACAACACCCAAATTAACAAGGGTGGCCGAAAATCTCTTCTCTTTTCTATTTAGGGTGGCCGAATTCTCTTCTCTAAAAACACTAGGGTTGCCGCAATTTTCACTCCTAAAATATAGGAGTTTTAGTTGCACCCTAATTCCCTTCTAGTTTTAAGAGTTCAAACCCTAATCCAACTCATAGATATTTTTATTCTCTTATTTTGACTAAATTAAAAACACTTCTTTTTTGATTAAATAAATAAAATTAATTATTTATTTTCTTGTCAAACAAGTCTTTTAATTTAAGTATACTACTACCAATAGTATACCTTTAGGAATCATATTTCCTAATCATAAAAGATTTGTTTCTTAATTAAACAATTAATTAATAAATTAATTAATTCTCATTTAATTAAAACAATGAAACAAAATAATATATTAGGTTTAATATACACCTAGCCGCCCCACTTATAAATATTGGGCCATATATTATTTTCTTATTTCATTTAATCCATTGGACTTTAAATAAAAAGCCCACATGTGAACCAGACCCATTCTTACTAAAAAAAACAAGCCCACATGTCTTTCATTAATATATTAATATAATTGTGCAGCCCATTAAATAAATAATGTGCAAATTATATTCTTAATATATTAAATGCAATTCTAAATGGACACATAAATTGGTCCGGTAGAATATATCAAGTGATCCATGCAAGTCCGTGTGGATTGGGGATCTTGGCGGGCTATCTAAATTTAAGCTTCAATAGACATAACCTAATCAAAATCAACAAATGATTCACTTAGGTTCGATCCATTAATATTAACTCATTCCACTAAAGAGCTAAAATTGAACTCTTAAATAAAGACAGAAAAGGAAGAAGTTCCTCATTCATACCCTAGACAATCATGTTGGAGATAGTGTATCCTCATGATTAATATCAGTAATCGCCAAGAGTTCATAGACCGCCTATAACTCTCCAAGTTACCATATTTACTCATATGACCACGTTTTGAACTTGGATATTTTGACTTGTCCAGAAGCCATGTTTTCAATAGACACTATCGAAAACTCAACGTTGAGATTTAATATCCAATTACCTCAACACATCCATATGATGATATTATACTCTCATTTAATAAATGGAGCCACGATGTCCATATCTATAAATGAAGTCCTCTATCGATTAACAAATGAATATCACCAAACTATCGAGGATAGACTATGCGATATAATCGTACTCATTGATAACTCAAATGATATCACTTGCAACCATAAGTCCATCATTTATCTCAGGATTGAGATAGACTCTCCGATTGTCCTGATAATGAAATGACTTTTATCTACTGACGGTTATAGATAAAGTATTTCATTGTGATCCAGTTCAATGCACCCAGTGCACTAGATTCTTTTGCTCGAAGACACTCCGATGATTTTAGACTCATCATATCTCATTTGATCTCACTCAAATGCTAACAAAAGAATTCTACAACTTTAACAAGATAAAGGTGCCCAACCTTTAACTTAAGTTGTGAACAATATTCAAGACTAACTAAAGAATTGTGTCTACCACATACATATCCAGATGAACGAACAATTCTTCTTTTCTCATAGTCTTTAGACCTTATGATTATTTACTTTGACAATTATAATATTAAACTATAAATGCTATAAGATTTGTTTAAACCAGAAATCACTTTATTAATATGAAAAGGATTGTTAATTACAATATTACATTCTTGCTATTGAGCATAATCCTAACAATCTCCCACTTGCGCTATAGCAAATGTGTCATATCTCTCAAGCCCATATTCTCTAGATGCCCATCGAAACTCTTCTGAGGTAGAGCCTTTGTGAAGAGATCTGCTAGATTTTCTATTGACGCGATTTTGGTAATCGTCACGTCACCTCTTTGAACAATCTCCCTTAAAAGATGATACTTTCTTTCAATGGGTTTACCTCTCTTGTGACTTCTTGGTTCTTTCGAATTAGCCATTGCTCCACTGTTGTCATAGTAGATAGTGATCTACTTATTTGCACTAGGAACCACTTCCAAGTCAATTAAGAATTGGCGGAGCCAAACAGCCTCTTTGGCAGCCTCGCATGCAGCAACATACTCAGCTTCCATGGTGGAATCAGCAATACAAGATTGCTTGATACTCCTCCACATAACTGCTTGATGACTCGCTTTTTGTGTCGTTACCAAATTGCGAATTACCAAAAGAATGTTATAAAATGAATCTTTACGCAATATATTTTAAGATTTGAAAATGAGTATTGTGGTAAGCTTAGAATTCGTTCCACAGGGAATTAGAGAAATATGTTGATTTAATTAGCTAATCTATAAACAATAAAATAAATCATAAATGATGAATGAGTGTATGGTTTGTCAAACCATCAAACATACATACAAAATTAACCTAACTAAAAATATGGTGATATGAAAAATAGAAGACTCACAATCTTGATAAGATAAATGGATGTAAACAATTAATGTTGATGCTAGGAAATTGATTGATTAGCAAATGGGTGTGGGTAGTGCTTCTTAAGCCACTTTAAGGACCAATCTCTACATGTTAACCAATTTAGGTTTAGATTAATGTGGTTGATATGCCCTCCACTAATCTATCCTATTTATTGGGTTCTTAATCACTCAAGTGTGTCAATCCAAGAGTGATTATATAACATGTTATTCTACACAAGATTGTAATTAACAAGTGGGTATACAAGTCAATCACATAATGAATAGAATCTAATAAATTAATAAATAAAAAACATATAGAGATTCATTACAAAGCTTAAGCAAAAACCCACAACCAAATGTTTATCAAATCAATCCCCTACATTAGGGGTTTAATTACACATAGTAGCAATCAAATAGAAACAAGTAAATGGTAAGGAAATCACCCTTGTGCCACCTTCTTTAGTGCTTGATCCTTGTTCCCCTTTGATGCTCCTAGATGCAAAAAATGGAAGAGGAGGATGTGTCTAGATAGGTGGATGGCTTATGGTGAGTGACAAAGGACTTGTGATGGAGAAAATGGTGGGGAAGGAATGGTCTAGGGAAGTAATCAAGATTTGGTGTGAGGTTTTGGATGGAAAAGATAAGTCCAAGTATAGAAATGGAGGAGTTTGGGAGATGATTAATGGAGAAAAGGGAGATTGGTAGGAGAGAATAGGCTTGAATAGGCTTGGTAAGGCTTTGAAATCTGTAAAGGTTGATGAATTTATAGGCTAGGAAAGCTAGGGTACGAAATGGGTATGAAATGACAAGAATACCTGTCCTGTATGCCAACATAGGAATTCCTACGCTGGAATTCCAACGTGGCGACCTCAAATGGCGACCTCTCATGGATTCTTCTGTCGCCATGGCGACCAAATGGCGACCATTCCCACGTTGGAATTCCTACGTTGGAATTCCTATGTGGTCGCCATTTGCAAGTGTGGGTCACTATGGCGACCTCAAATGGCGACCATGAGATGCTTTGCAATTTCCTCTGTCGCCATGGCGACCATGTGGCGACTTTTCTTGCTCAAATAGCGAGAATGCCCTGTTTCACCTATTTGTGAGTCTTTTTGCACCAAATTCTTAATCTTCTTCACAAATGCCCTTGAGTTCTAATAAAATCTGAAACACTTGATTTAACGACATTAAATACGGGGAAATGCCCAAGAATCAAGCATAAAGAGATGGGAATTGAGGGCCAAAATCATACCAATTTTGGTTCGATCAAATACCCCCAAACCTATCTTTTGCTCGTCCTCGAGCAAAACAATCACAAATCAACCCCCAAAGACATGCATCAAGCCATTTCAAATATTTTCAATAACATTCTAACTTACTCAAACAAGGATCTACTATCCAATCATTAACATGCGAAACCAAAATGAGGAGATTAACACAATGATGCATTAGCGAGGACTGAAACATGTAAGATAATGTCAAGTATAGATTAAGAGCATGCCACTATAGATATGATTGTACGCAATGCGACCTTACATTCAAAATGTCAAAGCTTCAAAGCAAATGTGCTATTCGGTTTAGAATGTAATTCGCCTCGATCTAATCCTCACTAGATTCTCTCTTTTCTTCTCTTTGATTCCTAGGTTTCGCTCAAAAGTACATATACAATATGAGTTAATGTCATGGATATCAAATTGATTGCATATGATGTTATTTAAAGCGCAATTTCTGAAAATGAGGTCTCATGAATGGAATTGCAAATCATGAATTATAAAGAACATGCAAACACCAAAACTCACAAGTGGACATCCCTAAAGATCGTGAAGGTCTTTCTTAGGTTGTAATGGGGCTTAGGTGAATGGTGAGTCAATAAAATGGGGCAATAGATAACAAGGAACCCAATGATTTATACTAAGGCATACATTCTAATAATGATTCCCAATTGCTTTCACACATTTGTTCACGCCTTTGGTACCAATTTCTTACAATATCATTTCACTTGCATCTTCACTACTCACTTTTCTTTAAGTAGCCTATTCAATTATAAACCCTCTATTTAGGCCACTTGTGCCTCATTCATGGTTCTTTTTTTTTTTTTTTTTTTTTTTTTTTTTTCATTTTGTTTGGCTTTGCCCTTTCTTTTCTTTTCTTTTCTTTTGCATGCATCTTTTATTTCAATCTTTTTTCTTTTCTTTTTCTTTGCTTTTCTTTTTCTTTTTCTTTTTCTTTTTCTTTTTCTCTTTCTTATCCACTCTTGCATTTCAATACTATTTTACACAATTTTACATGCCTAGGTACATGTATCAACATTTCCTTGAAAAGAGCTTAACAACCATATCCTAAGCCTTAGCAAAATCATTTGGTTAAGGTAAGTCAATTATGTAGGCTATATGGTTCATGTGGATGTGGTTCAAAAATGAAAAGCTTAAGATGTGTTTGGCTTCAAAAGGGCTTGGGAGCACACACATTTAGAGGGTATGGAAGTGTTTAGGCCAATTTACGGTTTTTCACATGCATTGCCTAAAGTCATTTCTAAAGGATTGTCCACAAGCAAATCAAAGCATCCACAAGCAGTTCATAATATTCTATGATATGCAATATTTAAGTGCAAATGAGACCTATACATGCTTAAAAGAGTGTTTGAGAGTGAGTGTTTAAAGAGTGAATATTTGACAACTCAAAATACGCTTTTTAAGGCCGTGTTTGTGATCCTCACGGGAATCTCCACTATTAATTCCTAGCCTTTAAGCAAAATTGATTATTCACCCTAACATTATGAGAAAAAGATTAACGCACTTTGTTCAATGACACCCTAAGTGGCATGGTGTTAATCTAAACCAAACAATGGCAAAGATGCACAATTCCTCACTACTTCATGTAAAGCACAATCTCAACAAGCAAAGTATGCTTAAATATGGCATTATCGCAAGAATTTGAAAAATTCGGCTCAAATTTTAAAAACCAAGCAAAGTGAGTAAAGTGGTGTTGTGCAAATGTACCCCCAAACCTAAATTGACATTGTCCTCAATGTTCATGGGAGGCAAAATTTGACAAAAGGCGCAACCCAACAAATCCAAAACAAAAGATGCATATATGTCCACAAATAATCAATGTATTTTCAAAAATTTTGGCAAAGTGCCCTCTCATCCTATTATGCACAAAATCATCTAAAAAGATGCTCAATCAAGTATGGCATATACCTCAATAATCCTATAATTCAAAAATCATCAATGAAGCACATTCATCCCAAATCCACTACCAAAATTCGTCTCACACCCTTATTCTAAGCAAAAACGAAATAGAGATAAGGGAAATCAAAAATGAAGAGACTACTTAAAAATTTAAACTAAGAAAGAAATATACCAAGTGGGTTGCTTCCCACCAAGCGCTCTATTTAACGTCTAGGCAAGACGTGGCATGGTGCTTCCGCACTTCGAACCTCCAAAAATGTTGCTTCCTAAGTGATAAGGTCCTCGCCCTTCTTATGAGCACTCTTGGCTTGCTCGTCCCTCTAAGACTTGCAAGTTGACTTTGTTTCTTTCCAAGAGATAAAGAAACCTTTCTTTATGAACAAGCAACAAACACTTGCTTCCTCAAGAAGCAATAGAAAATCTAAACACTCACAAAACTCATTAGAAAGTTTCGGCAAAATATACTCAATTCAAGCAATTGCCAACAATAGCTTGAAACACCAATTATTCAAAAGAAATAAACAAATAAAGCAATCAAAACAAAAGGCATAAAAATAAAATGCACCAATATTTTCAATGTTGTGCATTTGGGGTGGGATTAGGATTAACTAAGGGTGGTTTGATCAAGTTGGGAAATTCACTCTTCTTTACAACCCAAATAAATGTAGATGATTTCCCTATCATTTCCTTTCCCTTCTTTCTCATTTGGTTCATTGCTTCTTTCCTCACCCAAATTTTTCTTATCCTAGGTGGACTCCTCCTATTCCTAGGCTTCTCAACCCATACCTTCCTAACATACATATATGTCTCTCTATGTCTAAAATTCCCTCGTGTGCCTTGCCTCTCATTTTCATGGTTTGGTGGTCTAATGTGACCTATCTTATGGCAATGATGGCACATGGTGATAGAGTTAGGAATGATACCTTCTCGGTGGTTCTTTGTTGGAGGTGGAGGTGGAGGGTTCTCATTCCTCCTTTTTGCCTTTCTCCTCCTTGCTTTGCTAGGATTCGGTTCCTTGACCTTGGCACTTGAAGAGGCTTGACTCATGTCGGGCATTTCTTCTTTTTCTTGTTTAGACCTTGCAAGTTTCGCAAGGTGGTCAACTTCCTTCGTCTTCATTATCTCCAAAGCCTTGTCTCTTGTTTGAATTTCGGCTTGCATTAGCCACATCCTCTTTGCAAAGTCTTCCTTAATCTCTTCAAGCTCCTTCAACGTTGTACTCTTCTCGCCTTCACGTCTCTCAATTTGTTCTTCAAAATCTTTGATCTTGGTAGAGGCTTCACAATTATGCTTCTTGAGAGTACCATTTTCGGCTCTAAGCGTCTTTACTTCAAGAATGATTTTCTTGTTCAATTCTTGAAGCATGCTCTCCCTTGTTGTTCCCAAGGCTTCCTTGCCTTCTAACTTCTTCTTCAAGAGTTGTATCTTCCCTTCGTAATCCTTGGTGATTTCCTCTTGTTGGAGGGAAGTTGTCATGATTCTTTCTTGAAGTAGAGCATTCTCCTTTATCAATACATCCATCGCCATTACTAGGTCTTCACTCATGCTCAAAATCTTCTTGTTCATCTCTAGTGTGATATTGCATAGATCTTCTTCCTTCGATTGATACAAGACTTCTATGTTGTGTTGAGTTGTGGCATTGATGGAGTTGTTGAAATTTTCTTCAAATGTGGACTCTATTCCTTGGTCCGGCCAACTAGATGACGTATAGTCATTCCTATCTTCCGATGACCTTCCCATTGGCGCGTAGCTTGGCCTCGAGTTTTGCACAAGGAAATCCATAGAGTCCTGAAACAAAAATAAACAAAAACTACCCAAGAAGTGAAAAGAAACTAAAAAGACTAAAAACAACTAAGAGACTAAAAATTAATAAAAACTAATAAAGAAATGAAAATAACTAAAACGACTAAAAACAACTAAGAAAAGCTAATTGAATCAACTATCGCTTTAATTCCCCGGCAGCGGCGCCATTTTGATGACTCGCTTTTTGTGTCGTTACCAAATTGCGAATTACCAAAAGAATGTTATAAAATGAATATTTACGCAATATATTTTAAGATTTGAAAATGAGTATTGTGGTAAGCTTAGAATTCGTTCCACAGGGAATTAGAGAAATATGTTGATTTAATTAGCTAATCTATAAACAATAAAATAAATCATAAATGATGAATGAGTGTATGGTTTGTCAAACCATCAAACATACATACAAAATTAACCTAACTAAAAATATGGTGATATGAAAAATAGAAGACTCACAATCTTGATAAGATAAATGGATGTAAACAATTAATGTTGATGCTAGGAAATTGATTGATTAGCAAGTGGGTGTGGGTAGTGCTTCTTAAGCCACTTTAAGGACCAATCTCTACATGTTAACCAATTTAGGTTTAGATTAATGTGGTTGATATACCCTCCACTAATCTATCCTATTTATTGGGTTCTTAATCACTCAAGTGTGTCAATCCAAGAGTGATTATATAACATGTTATTCTAAACAAGATTGTAATTAACAAGTGGGTATACAAGTCAATCACATAATGAATAGAATCTAATGAATTAATAAATAAAAAACATATAGAGATTCATTACAAAGCTTAAGCAAAAACCCACAACCAAATGTTTATCAAATCAATCCCCTAGATTAGGGGTTTAATTACACATAGTAGCAATCAAATAGAAACAAGTAAATGGTAAGGAAATCACCCTTGGGCCACCTTCTTTAGTGCTTGATCCTTGTTCCCCTTTGATGCTCCTAGATGCAAAGAATGGAAGAGGAGGATGTGTCTAGATAGGTGGATGGCTTATGGTGAGTGACAAAGGACTTGTGATGGAGAAAATGGTGGGGAAGGAATGGTCTAGGGAAGTAATCAAGATTTGGTGTGAGGTTTTGGATGGAAAAGATAATTCCAAGTATAGAAATGGAGGAGTTTGGGAGATGATTAATGGAGAAAAGGGAGATTGGTAAGAGAGAATAGGCTTGAATAAGCTTGGTAAGGCTTTGAAATCTGTAAAAGTTGATGAATTTATAGGCTAGGAAAGCTAGGGTACGAAATGGGTATGAAATGACAAGAATACCTCTCCTGAATGCCAACATAGGAATTCCTACGCTGGAATTCCAACGTGGTCGCCACTTGTCCTTCTAGGTCGCCATGGCGACCTCAAATGGCGACCTCTCATGGATTCTTCTATCGCCATGGCGACCAAATGGCGACCATTCCCACGTTGGAATTCCATTTTCGTTGGAATTCCTATGTGGTCGCCATTTGCAAGTGTGGGTCCCTATGGCGACCTCAAATGGCGACCACATAGGAATTGGCGACCTCAAATGGCGACCATGAGATGCTTTGCAATTTCCTCTGTCGCCATGGCGACCATGTGGCAACTTTTCTTGCTCAAATAGCGAGAATGTCCTGTTTCACCTATTTGTGAGTCTTTTTGCACCAAATTCTTCATCTTCTTCACAAATGCCCTTGAGTTCTAATAAAACCTGAAACACTTGATTTAACGACATTAAATACGGGGAAATGCCCAAGAATCAAGCATAAAGAGACGGGAATGAGGGCCAAAATCATACCAATTTTGGTTCGATCACTGCTCCTCCTCCAATAGTAAACACAGCCCCTGATGTGGATTTTCTGGAGTCAGAATCTGATTGGAAATCAGAATCTGTATACCCAACGGGAATTAAATCCCCTCCAGAGTATACAAGCATATTATCTCTCGTTCTCTTAAGATACTTAAAAAAATGCTTGACTACCGTCTAGTGATCAGGACCAGGTTTCGATTGAAACCTGCTAACTATGCCAACAGCAAAACAAATATCTGGTCTAGTACAGAGCATTGCATACATGAGACTTCCAACTGCCGAGGCATATGGAACTCTACTCATGAATTGCTCTTCATGCTCATTCTTAGGAACTTGTTCCTTAGAAATCTTGATTCTATGTCTGAAAGGTAACATACCTTTCTTGGAATCCTGCATGGAAAACCTAGACAAGATCTTGTCTATGTATGAAGCTTGGGATAATGCAATCGTTCTATTCTTTCTATCCCTTATAACTTGGATACCTAGAATAAAACTTGCTTCTCCTACGTCCTTCATATCAAATTGTTTTGCTAACCATTCTTTTACTGATGTTAATACACCTACATCGTTTCCGATGAGTAGTATATCATCAACATAAAGAATCAGGAAAACCAACTTGTCGCCATTAATCCTTTTGTATACACAAGGTTCGTCAAGATTCTAAATAAATCCAAAACCTTTGACAACTTGATCGAACCTTATGTTCCAGGATCTGGATGCTTGCTTTAATCCATATATGGATTTCTGCAACTTGCATACCTTTTCCATTTGGCCCTTTTCAATGAATCCCTCTAGTTGCATCATGTAGATGCTCTCGTCAAGACTTCCATTAAGGAAAGTTGTCTTGACGTCCATTTGCTAAATCTCTAGATCTAAAGATGCTGCAATGGACAAGAGTATCCTAATGGATTTAAGCATGGCCACAGGAGAGAAGGTTTCCTCGTAATCGATTCCTTCTTTCTGTGTATACCCTTTAGCTACCAATCTAGCTTTAAAGGTTTCCACCTTTCCATCCATACCTTTTTTCCTCTTGTATACCCACTTGCACCCAATGGGTTTTATCCCTTTAGGCAAGTCTACAAGGGACCAGACTTTGTTATCGAACATAGATTCAATCTCAGATTGCATTGCCTTTTGCCAATGGCGACTATCAACATCCTCCATAGCTTCCTTGTACGTGTAGGGATCATCGTCGTCTGGGAGATTCTCCACTGATTCTCCCAGACCGATGTATCTTTCGGGTTGTGTTCTAACCCTCCCACTACGACGAGGAATGGTAGGTTGTTGATCTTGTGTTGGATCAAAACTTACAATTGGGTTTGGTTGTGTAACCTCTCGTGGAATTGTATCTCCTGACATCTCATTCAGGACAATTCTACTTCTAGGCACCAAATCATTCATATAGTCCTTTTCCATAAATTTAGCATTTGTCGAAACAAATACTTTAAGATCTGAAGGACTATAAAAATAATATCCTTTAGTTTCTTTTGGATACCCTACAAATATACATGTTTCCGAACGGGGCTCCATCTTTTCTGTCTTTCCTTTTAACACATGCGCAGGATAACCAAATATCCTTAAGTGTTGTAAACTAGGCTTGAGCCCAGTCCACAACTCATGCGATGTTTTAGGAACAGATTTAGATGGTACATCGTTTAGAATGTATATAGCAGTTTGTAAAGCATATCCCCAAAAAGAAATAGGAAGTGTTGAATAACTCAACATAGACCTAACCATATCCAAAAGAGTTCTATTTCTCCTTTCTACTAGCCCATTTTGTTGAGGTGTACCTAGTGTAGAAAACTAAGAAATTATCCCATTATCAATAAGATATTGCTGAAACTCACCAGATAGATATTCTCCACCACGATCAGATCTCAAGATTTTTATGTGTTTCTCAAGCTGATTTTCCACTTCAGCTTTGAATGCTTTGAACATGTCAAAAGCATCCGACTTATGTCGCATGAGATACACATAGTCAAATCTTGAGTAATCATCTGAGAAAGTGATGAAGTACTCATATCTACCTCTAGCTTGAATGCTCATAGGTCCATATACATCAGTGTGTATCAACCCTAAACATTCAGTGGCTCTGGCACCTTTGGCAGAGAACGTCCTTTTGGTCATTTTACCTTCCAAACAAGATTCACAAGTTGGTAGATCATCAACCTTTAAGTCACTCAAAGGTCCATCACTTACCAATCTTTTAATCCTATTAAGGTTAATATGACCTAGGCGTCAATGCCATAGATAGGTTTCATCTTTTGATAATTTAACTCTTTTATGATTAGGTTCCGTTATTTCTGTGTCTAACGAGTGAGAGATATTTCTATGCAAAAGGTATAGACCGTTTTCCAATGTACCTTGGCAAATAATTTTGTCATTCTTACTAATAATAAAAACTTTATTAAAAGTAACCGAATATCCAAATTTATTCAAACAAGAAACTGAAATTAAATTCCTCTTGAATTGAGGTACATAATAAACGTCTATTAAATCTAAATGCCTTCTAGAATCCAAATAAACTCTAATATCTCCCACTGCACTTGCAGACACTAACGATCCGTTGCCCAAGCGCAAATTGATTTCATTCTTACTCAGCCTTCTCCTTTCTTGGAACCCCTGCAAGGAATAACAAACATGATTAGTGGCTCCAGATTCTATGATCAAAGAATCTATAGAATCTGTCAAAAAACATGTTTCAAGATAATTCATGATGAGAATAAGGGAGCTGCACCAAAGGACCCATTGCATGTTCCGGTTGGGCCAATAACAAGGGCTAGAGCTAGGAGATTCAAAGAGGCACTCAATGGCCTGATTCAAGACACTTGGGCTGATTCTAAATTGCTAAAGCCCAAGATAGGCCCACATGAAGACCAAGGCTTATTTAATGTCATCAAGGCAATGGATTGGGCCGAATAAGAGAAGACTTGGGCGTGAAGCACAAGTTTGGAGGAGTTTCAATTTCAGTTGTTTTATTTCCTTTTTAGTTCCGTTTTGTAAGGCTAAGGCCGAAATTCTTTTCCTTTTTGAATTAGGCGTATAACCTAATATTTGTTTCCTTTTTGAATTAGGCGTGTTGCCTACCTTGTCTTCTAGGGTTTTAGTTTAAAAGGAACAAATCTATGTTATTTTCGGCAGTTTTTGAATTTTAATGAAAAGTGAGAGAATTTTCTCCTTTGTTCTTTGAGAACTAATTGGAACTTATCAGATTTTCTCTGTGGCGTTCCTCCCTGACTTATCAATCAAGTCTTCCATCCTTGATTGTGGCGTCTTCCTTATACCAAGGTTCACATCTCGCTATAGGTGTTGGGTCGCGGTCTCCATCCGAACCAGAGGTTAGAACGATCCTAGGCATCATCCTTGTTACAACCGACAAGGTTCGTATCAGTTGGTATCAAAGCTTAGGCTTCTAAATCAGGTTTGATCTATCCTTTTTTTTTTCTATTTCTTTTTATTTCTTTAGATCAAAAAAAAAAAAAAAAAAAGTTGATCAGATCCGTTACCACAAAAAAAAAAAAAAAAAGTTTGATCTGATTCTGATTAAAAAAAAAAAATTGATCAGATCCGTTACAAAAAAAAAAAAAAAAAAGTTGATCAGATCCGTTACCAAAAAAAAAAAAAAAAAAAAGTGAACGAAGTGTGAAAAAAGGCAAGAGAGTGCGAGCTCATCAGAGGTTAACAGCTGAAATTGAGTGAAACACGAGTGTGAGTGCCTTCATTATTGAGAGTAAACACGTGAGGGAGTGTTTGTGAGGCTTACCAATTTGTTTTCGCAGGTTAAAGAAAAAAAAAATGTCTGATGATGCACCAGAAAAGTATGATCTCAAACTTTTTTTAAAGTTCTTTGATGAAAAGTTTGATCAGTTGGAGATGAGGTTGGATCAACAATCGAAGAGGAAGGGTACCACACGAGTTGGGCAACATTCGGGTTCTTCTTCATTATGGGAACCGAATTGGAACGAGAGGGATGACCAACCTAGTTTCAATGCCAAGGCCGAACCTTCCAAAGATCACAAAGATGGAGAGATTTTGGTCGCAAGAAGAACTCTTAGTGCTCAAGTAAAGGAAGATGATGAGGTACAACGTGACAATGTCTTTCACACCCGATGCCATGTTAATGATAAGGTATGTAGCATGATAATTGATGGGGAAAGTTGTACTAATTTGGCTAGCACTAGTTTGGTGGAAAAACTAAATTTGGCCACTTTAAAGCACCCAAAACCTTATAAGCTACAATGGTTGAATGATAGTGAAGAAATCAAGGTGACTAAACAGGTGTTGGTGTCTTTTTCCATTGGAAAGTACAAAGATGAAGTCTTGTGTGATGTGGTACCAATGCATGCGAGCCATATCCTTTTGGGGCGACCATGGCAGTTTGATAGGCGTGCAACTCATGATGGTTACACAAATAGATACTCCTTTGTACTCAATAAAAAGCGAATCACTCTTGTACCCTTAACCCCAATACAAGTTTATGAAGATCAAGTGAGATTAAAAGAAAGAAAAGATGAAAAAAAGGAGAGTGAGAGTTCAAAAGAAAGAGAGACAAAAGAAAGAGAGATTGAAACAGCAAAAAAAGAAATCTCGGCTGATGAGAAACAAAAAAAAAAGACAACAAGTGAACTTCTATGCAAAAAAAAGTGAGATCAAAAAGGCCTTGTTTTCAAATCAGCCAACTTCTTGGCCTAGTGTTATTGTTTCTCTTTTGCAGGACTTTGGTGAAGTGTCGCAGGCAATCAACAACATTACGGTGAAGATTCGAGGACGAATCCTTTTGAAGAGAGGGGGAATGATGAGAATCAAGAAGCATCACCAAAGGCTCAATTGCATGTTCCAGTTGGGCCAATTGCAAGGGCCAAGAGGATCAAAGAAGCATTTAATGATAATTGATTCTGAGTTGCTGAAGTACAAGTTCGGCCCACATGAAGACCAAATCCGGGCTAAACTTTGTAGACCTCTACAGGGGGCATATGAGGTCGGATTATCTATTATAATATGTTTCTGGAAAGCCCAAGACGAGCCCTACAGATGTTATGAAGACTCCGTCATCCGTAAAAGATCGCAACAGGCCCAAAATCAGCCATCTATCTTATTACGCGCAGACTTGAGCTGGACAAGAGCTGGACGCCAAGCAGAACTTCGTGGGCCTCTACAGAATTCATATGGAGTCGGATCATCTATTATAATATGTTTTCGGAAAGCCCAAGACGAGCCCTACAGATGTTATGAAGACTCCGTCATCCGTAACAGATCGCAACAGGCCCAAAATCAGCCATCTATCTTATTACGCGCAGACTTGAGCTGGACAAGAGCTGGACGCCAAGCATAACTTCGTGGGCCTCTACAGAAGGCATATGGAGTCAGATCGTCTATTATAATATGTTTTCGGAAAGCCCAAGACGAGCCCTACAGATGTTATGAAGACTTTGTCCTCCGTAATAGATCACAACAAGCCCGAATTTAGACATCTAGATTGTTGCGCGAAGACTTGAGCTGAGGAGTCCGAATTTCAGCTTAATTCCATGTGGTTGGAGGAGTCCTAATTTCAGCATACTTGTGTGTGGTACAAGTTAGGGTTAGAGAAGATTCAATTTCAGTTTAGTATTTAGTATTTTGTTCCCTTTTAGGTCTTAGATAGTTTAGTATTTAAGGGACTCATTGATGTATTATTCAAAAAAAAAACTTGGAATGGAATAATATTATTTGAGAGAACGTTTTCTCTTGGTTCTTCATTGAACTATGAACTTATCAAGGTTTATACCTTGTGGCGTTCAAACTTGACTTATCACTCACCTTCTTCTTGTTCTTGAGTGTGGCGTCTACAACCTTCTTGATACCGTTGGTTCTTATCTCCATATAGATAATGGGTCACGGTCCTTTTTATTTTCTTTATTTGTAAACTTGAATTAGAAAACGATCCTTCGTTACCATATATTGGTTTCGGGTCTCACTACTCTTGGTGAGGTTCATATCAGTTGGTATCAGAGCATTCTGCAACTCATTTTTCGCCTTTTGAAATTGTGTATGGTTTTAATCCGTTAACTCCTTTGGATTTAATTCCTTTACCTGTGAATGAGCATGTTAACTTGGATGGTAAGAAAAAGGCAGATTTTGTTAAGCAAATCCATGAAAAGACTCGGCAAAATATTGAGAGGAGAACTGAACAATATGCCAACCAAGCTAATAAAGGGCGCAAGAAAGTTGTGTTTGAACCAGGTGATTGGGTGTGGTTGCATATGAGGAAGGAACGGTTCCCAGTCCAACGGCGTTCTAAATTACTTCCTAGGGGAGATGGCCCATTTCAAGTACTTGAAAGGATCAATGACAATGCCTACAAGTTAGATCTTCCGGGTGAGTATAATGTTAGTGCAAGCTTCAATGTTTCTGATTTGTCTCCTTTTGATGTAGGTGACGATTTGAGGACAAATCCTTTTCAAGAGGGAGGGAATGATGAGAATAAGGGAGCTGCACCAAAGGACCCATTGCATGTTCCGGTTGGGCCAATAACAAGGGCTAGAGCTAGGAGATTCAAAGAGGCACTCAATGGCCTGATTCAAGACACTTGGGCTGATTCTAAATTGCTAAAGCCCAAGATAGGCCCACATGAAGACCAAGGCTTATTTAATGTCATCAAGGCAATGGATTGGGCCGAATAAGAGAAGACTTGGGCGTGAAGCACAAGTTTGGAGGAGTTTCAATTTCAGTTGTTTTATTTCCTTTTTAGTTCCGTTTTGTAAGGCTAAGGCCGAAATTCTTTTCCTTTTTGAATTAGGCGTATAACCTAATATTTGTTTCCTTTTTGAATTAGGCGTGTTGCCTACCTTGTCTTCTAGGGTTTTAGTTTAAAAGGAACAAATCTATGTTATTTTCGGCAGTTTTTGAATTTTAATGAAAAGTGAGAGAATTTTCTCCTTTGTTCTTTGAGAACTAATTGGAACTTATCAGATTTTCTCTGTGGCGTTCCTCCCTGACTTATCAATCAAGTCTTCCATCCTTGATTGTGGCGTCTTCCTTATACCAAGGTTCACATCTCGCTATAGGTGTTGGGTCGCGGTCTCCATCCGAACCAGAGGTTAGAACGATCCTAGGCATCATCCTTGTTACAACCGACAAGGTTCGTATCAATTCACATTACCTTCTTCCTTCTTGTTCTGGGACTTTGGGCAATTTCTTTTCCAATGTCCCTTTTCACCACAAAGGAAGCATTTCCCTTTGATCTTGGTTACTTTCTTGGTCTCCTTCTTGGTAGGCCCAAGTTGTTTTTTCTTCTGTTGTTTCTTGACCTTCTGATGGGTCTTAACAGTAGCAACTTTACTAACCATATGAATCTCTTGACCTTTGCTTTTCACAAGGATCTTTTCAGCACTTTGAACATCTTGCATCAGGCTCTGTAAGGTGTATTCCTTTTTGTTCAAAGTGTAGTCCAATTTGAACTGATCAAAGGAATCTGACAATGAATTGACAACCATATCAATTTTTGTCTTACCATCTATCTCAGTGCCATGCAGTTCAGCAATGTTGAGATGTGCTATGACTTTCATCATGTGATCCTTCACAGCCTGTCCAGGTTTCATCCTAAGATTCATAAAAGCAGTCACTGCCTCAGTCGTCCTAGACTTCATAGCAAACATCTCCTCTAGAGACATCATTATATCAGCAGCAGACTCCATTCCTTCATGATGCTGTTGCAACACGTCGGAGATAGTGGCCATAATATAACATTTAGCCATATCATCTGAAGTCTTCCACTGCTCATACTCATCTCTTTGCATTATGCTAGATTCATTATTAGGAGCAGGTGGTTTAGGAGTAGTTAGAACAAACTTATGTTTTTCACTTTGCAGCAACAACCCAATTTTCCTTTTCCATGTTACATAATTATCTCCAGTTAAAGTGTTATCTTTCAGGATGTTCACAAGTGATGGGGTCATGATTTCTGAATAAAAACAAAACATATATAAGTAAATAATCATTATAAAGCACTTTAAATATTTATCTTGAATTAAATAAATAACTCAATCATAAAAATTCAATGGTGATCCAACACCCATAAATGTTACGCCTCCTTTGGGAGTTCGCACCATTTACTAGTTAGACTAGGTCCCACCTAATTGTTAACATAACAACCAGTATTTTCAATTTTAGCCTTGCAATTTTACTGACAAGAACTCTTGGGAGGGTATCAATAAAATTACATTGAGTGTGTTACCAAGATATCGACCCTCAATTTTCTCTCACGAAAATCCCTCCTTGGGGAGTAGATCTCGTTTGAGTCCATTGTCTAGTCTATCCTTGTAAGGAAGTATATTGCTAAATTCCATTCATGGACGCCCCTTGGGGGGATTACCAATAAATAATTAAGCTCAACTAACCTTGGAGGCCATAGGTGTTACAAAAACACCTTCTCCCACTCAATTATTTAAGGCGTGTGATTAAATCCCATATAATGATTTACCAAGTTATCTAGATGCCAATTTAGATACCTAAATCATTCAATGCATGTTCATACCAAAAGAGATATATGAGTGGCACTCCTATTCTATATGTCATGTTATCATACAATAAAAAATATTGTAATATTTAAGCAAAAATTAAATAGCAACAATTTTGGCCCATCCTAGAAAAACAAGTAAATTACAATAATTTAGGAATACAAGATCTTCAAGTGGCCCATCAACCATACGCTCATCCTTCGGCCTCCTCCCTTGGGCTTGCACAGCCCACAACCCCACAAAGGGGCTGCCATGCGCAGCCCATAAGGCCTTGCAAGGCTGCCGTGCGCAGCCCACCATGTTATGGGCTTGCCATGCACAGCCCAATCCACTCCTAGGGTGCGCATGGTGCTCGTTCTTGGTTCCGGTTGCTTCACGTCTTCGATTCTTCGATGTAGAACGTATTACAACTTTATTTAACAATAAAATACTGCAGTAAATTTTTTTTTTTTATTCATTGCAGTGATTTTTTACAAAAAAAAAAAAAAAAAAAAAACTGCACATAAAATAAAAATACTGCAGTAAAAATACTGCACTTTAAAATAAATAAAAAAATAAACTAGCAACTACCAAGAAGGAATTATGGCGATGATAGACCACCCTTCTTGTTACAATTCCGAAACCAAAATTACATTGAAAATCTAGGACCAAAATCGAGCAATAACAATCCACATAAACATATATAAATCCATACATCCACATGTAATTATATATGCGAATACCTAGAGTGCCATCTCTTTATAAACATGCATAATCACAATAAAAAGAAATAGATTCACGTATATATACGTTAATTAATTAAAAGGGTTCAACCAGGCTCTGATACCAATTGTAGGGAAAAATATCATATTACACGCAGCGGAAGCGAGACTAAAAAAAATATTGATTTAGTAGCTTTTAAAATTTTTCCTTTTATGAACCTTAACCCTTTTAATTAATTAAACATACATATAATCAACAAAAGAAGAATACCTTTTGTCGCGTGATCCGATTGACTTACGTCGATGGTAATCCGCAAGATCTTCAATCCTAGCATGAACGTGAATCACCTAGGAGCGTGGTCTCCCTTTTTCTTTGAATTGCAAACCTGAGAATGGACAAACAAACTTTTCTTTTCTTTTGTTAGTCACAAAACAATCAAAAGAAGACTAAGATTATTCCGGTCACTTTTGAGTTCTCAATCTAATGATCGAAACTCGCGTGAACCTAAATCGATGTTGTACACACAAGCTTATTGATGAACAAGCAATTAGTGTACCATCAAAGAATAATCTATTCACTCTTTTTTGTTTTTAGTAGAATAATATTCCTTTCTATGAGTTGAGAAGAAGAAGAAGAAGACGAATTGTTTCAAGCACAACAACACCCAAATTAACAAGGGTGGCCGAAAATCTCTTCTCTTTTCTATTTAGGGTGGCCGAATTCTCTTCTCTAAAAACACTAGGGTTGCTGCAATTTTCACTCCTAAAATATAGGAGTTTTAGTTGCACCATAATTCCCTTCTAGTTTTAAGAGTTCAAACCCTAATCCAACTCATAGATATTTTTATTCTCTTATTTTGACTAAATTAAAAACACTTCTTTTTTGATTAAATAAATAAAATTAATTATTTATTTTCTTGTCAAACAAGTCTTTTAATTTAAGTATACTACTACCAATAGTATACCTTTAGGAATCATATTTTCTAATCAGAAAAGATTTGTTTCTTAATTAAACAATTAATTAATAAATTAATTAATTCTCATTTAATTAAAACAATGAAACAAAATAATATATTACGTTTAATATACACTGTTGACGGTGATTTTTGGTGGTCACCGAATCAATGATTTATTTGCAACTTGTTATGGTTTATGAACTAGGATGATTAAGAACAAAAGAAATAACAAGCAATTACGTGGTAAAACTCCAAGGGTTGGAGAAACATCCACGGTTTGTTGCCTAAACAACGAAGCCAAATTCACTATGAAGAAGGATTACAAGTATGCTGCGCTACAATCTCTCAAGCTATTTTTCTTGTGTCTCTTCTTTTTTTTACGTAAAGAAGGGGTATTTATACATATTTAATTAGGGTTTGTATGTGGTGCCCTAACTGTGTGTTCTAACCCTAAACAGATTCGGATTCTCTTTCCTTCGTATATTTCCTGATTTGGTTGAATCCAAGTCTGATTCTGATTCTTCCTCCTTTATTTACGGAGAATCTATCTGTTTCCTTATTTGAATTCTGCAGTCACTGTTGCTTATCATGGAGTTGCTTGTTGCTGATTGCTCCCAGAGTTTTGAATATAGACGTTGATGACTATCTGTTTTCATTGATTCCCGACTACACCGAGTATTTGCCCGAGTAAGATTTATTGCCCGAGCAACTCGTCTTTGCTGGTGGTCGGGAAGCTCCCTCTTTTCCCGAGCAGGTTTTCATGGAGGAATTCTTGCTCCGTTCGTTGACTTTCCTTTGACCTTGCTTACGTGGCTTTTCATAGTGATGACGTGTCTACCACGACTATTTTTACCTATAACAATACCCCCTTAAATATTTGTGCCGATCATGCTGAGTTAGTTACCTTCGGGTCAAATATTTAACTTCATACTATAACTAGTCCTTACAACTAGTCCTTGTTTGTCTTCTTCTGTATTAATGTATCCTCGTTTGCTTCAAAGCTCTTAAATGACGTGTCTTAATTACGACCGCACGCATTCGATTTATCAATCATTTCAGAAATCTTTTGATGGTGACGTTTCTGCTCACTGGCGGCTCAAGGCGCTCTTCGGTTGCCACTTGTCCTTTCTTATTTGGCTGTGGTATGGTGGTGGTACAGCGTATTTATGGGACATGACCTCTCCGTTCGCTCGCGTGTGGACTACGTCATCGCCCACGCCCCTCTGCTTTCCCGCTTCTTTGTGTTTCTCCTAGGGTTTCGTGTGTTTTTTTTGAAATCAATGCGCTGCCTATATAAACCGGCAGTGGTGGCGCTTTTTCTCTTTTATTCACTTTATTTTCTGCAATCTTTGTGCGTTCTCTGAAGAACTTACTCGCATCCCTTGCTTATTTAGTTCATTTACTGCAACCGCATCTTCATCTGCTTCAACCGCAACTCCTGGTTTTTGTTGAGTTCTTCTGCTTCAACTCCCAGGCTCTCTCTCGAAGATTTTTTCTGCGGTTTTCACTATATCGAGGTTAGTTCTCATGGATTCTACAACTAGGTACCGCCTTTATACTGTTGGTATGATTGCTATTGAGCAACATGATGCACACACTGCGTCTGTAGTCCACAATTTATTGAAACCACCTCTCTTTGATCAGCCGCATTTCATTGACGCTGACGTTTCTGCAGTTTTCCGTGAAAGCTCTATTCCTCCCGAGGCTTCACCTCCCCCTGAAGTTCATTCTGTTTCCTCGGACTCATCGCCTCCCGACTATCAGCCTACAGATTGGTCGGATTCTTCTTCCTCTACAGCTGACACTCGGCCTTGGAGACGACCGGGAAAAAAGATGAGCACTCACAAAGTTTACAAAGACTCTCACTCGCTGGAGAGCCGAGTTGGGACCCAGAGGGTTGTCGAGAACGACGTCGAAGAAGAGCATAGGGCTGCTCGCATTCCTTTCTCTCCCGAGCGCATATGCGCTTATGATGTCGAGCCGAATGTGGTCGGCCCTGAGGAGGTAAGCAGGTATATGCGGCGGTTCGATCTGGATGGCGACGTGATTTCGCTAATCCCTGCTGAAGGTCGGGCTGCCTGGAACCCTCCACCTGGCCACGTGGCGATTTATGGGGCGATGCTCGCCTGCGGTGTCACTCTTCCTCTCCAGCCATTCATCACTTGGTTTTTGGCTGAGGCCCGAATTGCCCCGGCTCAGCTAACTCCAAACAGCTATCGGATTTTGATGTGCATGTGGCACATGTGGCACAGGATGAAGAGGCCACCCCCCACTCCTCGCGAAATCCGACACTTCTACTCGTTGAGGCCCGTGGAGAAGTCTGAGGTCTATTTTCTTCAATCGGCTCAGCCCGAGTTCTGGATCCCAAAAGACGTTGTGGTCAAGGGCGAGATCGAGCCGACCACAGATGAGAAGATGAAGGGATTTGTTTGGGGCTTCCCCACCTCAAACAAATTTTGGAAGAACAGTTGGTTCTTTATGGGTGGACTTTGGCGCCAATCAATCAGTTTTGATCTGGATGGCTCCTGGATGACCTGTAGGGTTCCTCGGTACTTCTGTTCGCCCCAATGGAACCATGTAACTTCCGCCTTTACAGACGAGGAACTGAAGACTTTGGCTCGGGCTGCCGTCCGCCCCTTGGAGAAGAGGGGTAGACCCTATCTGTATAATGAGGGGAAGATGATTACAGCTCACCTTTTTCCTCAGATTTCTACACGCCGCAGACGCCGTAAGTAGCGTTATATCTTCTATTCCGTCTTTTATTCTTTCATTTGTCTTTGTATTAGTCTACTGACTCGGGCTCCCTTTTCTTTTTCTTTTTGAAGTATATGACGTGGACGTGGTCTGCGATGCTCTGGCACACCGAATGAAAGGAATCGTGGAGGCCAGCAGGAAAGAGGCTCTCCGCCAGCGAGATGCAGGAGTAGCTCCTCCCGATGATAAGTCTGAAGGGAGTGCTCCTGAGGACCTTCCCGAGGATAATGATGAAGGGGGGGTGCCCGAGTATATATGCCTGAAAAGATCCATGGTCAAGAAACAACCGCATGTTCAAAAGAGACCACGGCTGATCCGGAAGGCTTTAGAGTAAGTAGGACCGAAGCTGATTTGGACAGCCGAAAGGGTCCTTCAAAGGGCAAAGAGAAAGTGGGGCACCCCTCTGATTCCGATCAAGCAACTCTCGCTGATGGAGTCAGCTCTCCCATTTCTGCTGTTCCTTTTGCTCCTGAGGGCAGCAATGCTGAGACGAGGCAGCTTGGAAAGAGAAAAGCCTCGTTTTCTTCTGGCCGAGCTACCCATAAGATTCCCAGAGTAGTTGCCTATGTCGACTCGTCTTCAGGCGACGAGGAGGAGGGTAATGTCGGGAAAGACGTGGGCATCTCTCCTCCGACGGTCCAGTCAAAGGGTGATGTGGGAGGTTCAACTGCTACTCCTCGGGCAGCCTCGTCCGCCGAGCTTCCTGAAACCGATGCTGGCGGTTCGGGTTCCTCGCCCCATATTGATGATCCTGCCCCTGAATCCATGTTGAGGGCCATGGCTTCTGGCCGAGCCTACATTGGGGAGGATCATTGGAGCCACCTTAGGACCGGGATCGTGTCTGACCGACTCTGCAATTTTTTCAATAGTGCCTCTTACGTAAGTGGTGCCTTAGTTACATGCGGTATTTCGTATTCCTTTCTCGTCTTTCGTTATTTTTATTTACTGTTGACTTGCTGCAGATGGTGGCTGAGATGTCTGGGGCTTGTCAAGCTGGTGAAGCCCAGGCAGAAAGAATAAAGCGGCTTGAAGCCCAGTTGAAGGAGAGTGAGGACCGCTGTTCTCGGGCTGAGCTGGCTAACCGAGAGGGGGCTAAGTCGAGTCAGGTGCTCTTGGATCAATGCCTGGCTCGGCAACTGGAGGCTGAACAGCGAGCATCTTCTGTTGCCGAGGAGGTCAAGGTTCTCCAGGATCAGTTGTCATCCACTCAGGATGCTTTGCTCTAGGCTGAGCAGTCCATTAAGGATGCCAAGTTTGCTTTCGAGCGCCGAATCGAAGACTTGGAGCGTCAGACCTTGACAGTTAGGTCCCTATCGAAGGAAGCTAGGTTGGAGCTGGAACTACAAAGTGTTGATCGGTTCAAGAGGTCTCCAGCCTATGATGCTTTGCTTCTGCGCGAGTTCCAGCGGGGTATGGTCTCGGCTGGTGAATTTTTCAAGCAGAAGAATAGGGCGACTGATCGGGCTAGGGCCAACTGGAGCCTATCAATCAAAAAGCATGTGGATACCTCTCTGGAGTCTCTTCGGGCCCAGATGAGGGAGTGGCGAGCATATTGCCGAAGTAAGGGTAAAACGCCACATCCCATGCACCTCGAGGTTCCTTCCGCTGACTCCTTCTCCACGTTTTATGCCTATGAAAAGGCAGGGATCGACAACGAGACGCCCGATTTGGGGCCCGTTCCCGGGGTTGACTATGCCGACTGGATGGTCGATGAGGAGGAGGATGTCATTGTTTTGCCTTCGGACGACAGCTTGCTGAGTGAGTATGTGATGGAGCCTGATCCTGATGTTGGCGGAAGCAGCTCCCGACCCCCGGCGCCACCCTCCTGAGCCTTTTGACTTCAAGCCCTTCTTTTTTTGTTTTTGTAGCGGTGTAACAAGTTGTAACTATATTTGTATAGCGCAACTATACTTGTATATTTGTATTCTTCTCATGTATAGACGGATTTCTTTCATATATATAAGCGGATTTTTCCTAGAGAGTTTTCGGCGACCGCGTGAGTGTCTGAGTGGGATAGTCTAAATTCATTTACTTGGAATTCTTCGAACTTTTTAGGGATTTATAGTCCTTCGGGAATCCCCACCTTCATCTTGACTGGGTGCCTTATTTTCTGGCACTTTAGTCGGGTAAACCGAGAATCTTATTTAACCGGTGACTAGTTTTGGCCGAGTATCTCATGTAACTAGCCTTTTAATCAGTTTAAAACGCGTATCTTATTTAACTGGTAGTTAGCTTTGACCAAGTATCTCATGTAACTGGCTCTTACAATAATTTTAAGCCGCGTATCTTATTTAACTGCGGTTTTGGCCGAGTATCTCATGTAACTGGCCTTTATTGTTGATTTTGTTTTACCTCAACGTTACGCCGAGGCTTGCCATGACCATACGTCGAGGTCCTTGCACAAGTCACCTAGGACGTCTCCCGGTTTTATCTGTGCAAGGTTTCGCCGAATCGTTGGGGTACATTGCACCGGCCAACACGGCTGCGCATCTCACTAGCCTTTCTAGCGGCGCTCCGAGCAGTTTTCCAGTTTATTCTGGTGCCTCGACTTTGCCTTTTGCTAAGGGATACATTCTTATCGCTTTAGCTAGGCGGGCATGCTATTGCAGCTTTTCCGCCCTTCGGGCACTACTCGTCCGCTCTTTCGCGGGTTTATGGCGCCCGAATTTTCTGGTGTTTATTTGACCACCTTTTGGGGGGCCGCTGCAGAAATTTTGCTCATGAATAGTCAATTGTGCTGAGTTACTCCGTACTAGCAACTGGACTTTATTGAATGATCAACATGAATTTCATTAGATAAGACATGATTATGAAACCAAAAAATAAACTTGAAATAAATAAAGGCGGAAATTGAAAGCCGAGTTAAGGGAAAATAAGTTAAATTATAAAAATACGGTCGGATCCCTCAAGGATAGAAGATCTTTAAATATTGTGCGTTGCATGGTCGGGGTACTAGACCACCCTCTGGTCGGGCTATCATGTACGCCCCGTGTCCTACTACTCCTTTGATGATGTACGGCCCTTCCCATTTGTCGGCAAGAGATCCCGAAGATTTCTCTTTGGTGTTTGGGGATACTCTTCTTAGCACTAAGTCTCCGAGTTGGAATCTTCGTTCCCGAACATGGGAATTGTAGTACCTCGCAGCCCTTTGCTGGTACGCGGAATTTCTGACCTGTGCTGTATCTCTGATTTCCTCAAGTTCGTCTAAATTCTGCTGCAACATATTCATATTGTGTTCGGGACTGTATAACTGTATCCTGGGGGATGTAAAAGTTGTTTCTGCTGGGATGACAGCTTCTGTTCCAAATGCCAGCGCAAAAGGAGTTTCCCCTGTGGATGACCTCATCGTTGTTCGATATGCCCACAATACCTCGGGTAATTTGTCCGCCCAACCACCTTTCTTTGCCTCTAGTTTTGCTTTCAGTGTGTGATTGATCACTTTATTCACAGCTTCCGTCTGTCCATTGGTTTGAGGATGAGCAGGTGATGCGTAATAGTTCGTGATCTTGAATTCTTCACACATTTCTCTGAACTTCCTGTTGTCGAACTGGGTTCCGTTGTCAGTTATAATGATACTCGGGATCCCGAACCTATATATGATATTCTTCTTGACAAAGCTGGTGGTGTTTACCTCCGTTATGTGTACCAGTGCCTCCGCTTCTGCCCATTTGGTGAAGTAGTCCACTGCCACAATGGCGTGCTTTGCCCCTCCCTTTGTTCCTGTGGGCATTGGTCCTATTAGGTCGAGTCCCTACATGGTGAAGGGCCACGGTGAGGTTAGGCTTCTGAGTAACTCTGGGGGTTGCCGAATATCGTTTGCTATTCTTTGGCATGTCTCACAGCTCTCGGCGAATCGCTGCGCTTCTGCGAACAGGGTCGGCCAGTAGAAGCCTTGCCTAAGTACCTTGTGTGCTAGGCTTTTACCCCCAGTATGGTTCCCACACACTCCACTGTGGACACTTTCTAGGATTTTTTTGGCTTCTTCGCCGGCCACACATCTTTGCAGTACTTTCGAGAATCCTCTCCTGTATAATTCTCCCCTTAAAATTGTATACCGGGTTGACCTGTATCTGATGCGTTTTGCTTCCACTGCATCCTCCGGTAGTATGTTTTCTTCCAAGTACTTCCTGAGTTTGTATGTCCAGTCGCTTGGGCTTGGCCGGATCTCTGCTACCATGATTTCCTCTGATTTTGCTGTACTTGGCTTAGTCAGATGTGCCACTGGTATTGCTTTGGATCTGATGTTCGTGGTGGCTGAAGCTAACTTGGACAAAGCATCTGCTTTCTCGTTTTTTTCCCGAGGGATCTGAGAGATTTTGTACACTTTGAACTTTCTAAGTAGCCTTTTTGCAATGTCCAAATAAACTATCATGTGCTCTTCCCTTGCCTGGTATTCATCTAGCACTTGATTTACCACGACTTGTGAATCGCTGTAAATTTCTAGCTCGTCTGCCCCTAAAGCTATGCAAACCCTTAGGCCGGCCAACAAGGCTTCATACTCTGCTTGATTGTTGGTTGCTTTGAAATCGAACCTCATGGCACACTCCACGGTATCCCCCTCGGGGGTTGTTATGACTATTCCTGCCTCGCTGCCGTGTGTGTTCGATGACTCGTCTACATGCAATTTCCACTGAAGCTTTTCAATCCGTTCACCCTCCATTGTCCTCCTTACCTCGGCATCGGGTTCGGTGAATTCTGCTATAAAGTCTGATACTGCCTGCCCTTTAACTGCCGCTTTAGGTGTGTATCTGATGTCGTATTCGCTCAGTTCCACGGCCCATTTGGTCAGCCTTCCCGACACCTCCGGCTTTTGAAGAATTAGTTTTAATGGACAGTCTGTGTATACCTCTATTGTATGCGCTTGGAAATATGGCCTCAGTTTCCTGGCCGATGTGATCAGTGCTAGCGCTATTTTTTCTGCTGGAGAATACCTGGTTTCTGCTGGTAACAATGCCTTGCTTGTGTAGTACACTGGCTTTTGTACCCCCTCCTCTAACCGGATTAACACCGAACTTGTCGCCACCTCCGTGACCGACAAATACAAGTATAATGTTTCTCCTACCGCCAGTTTTGAGAGGATGGGTGCTCTCCCCAAATATTCTTTCAACTTCTGAAAAGCTTCTTCACATTCTGCACTCCATTCGAGCCCTTTTCCCTTTTTTATTGCCCTGAAGAATGGGGCGCACTTGTCTGTTGACTTGGCAATGAACCGACTGAGCGACGCGAGACATCCCGTCAGCCTTTGTACATCTTTCAACGTCTTTGGTGAAGCCATTCCTTCTAGTGCTCTGATCTTCTCGGGATTCACCTCAATTCCTCTTTGGTGAACCTGAAAGCCCAGAAACCTCCCCGAGGGCACTCCGAACACGCATTTACTGGGATTGAGCTTCATCTTATATTTCCTCAGAACATCGAAGGTTTCCTTCAGGTCCTCCGAATGTTTTTCTGCCATAGCACTCTTGGACAGCATGTCATCCACATAGACTTCCATGTTTCTCCCAATCTGCCGAGCAAACATCCGGTTCACCAACCTTTGGTATGTTGCTCCAGCATTTTTTAATCCAAAAGGCATCACTTTGTAGCAATACAATCCTTGATCCGTGGTGAAAGACGTTTTTTCTTCGTCTGCTTTATTCATCCGAATCTGATTGTATCTCGAGTAAGCATCCATGAAGCTTAACAGTTCGTATCCTGCCGTTGCATCTACCAACTGGTCAATTCTTGGTAGTGGAAAACTGTCTTTCGGGCAGGCCTTGTTCAAGTCAGTGAAATCTACACACATCCTCCATTGGTTGTTCTTTTTCTTGACCAATACTACATTGGCTACCCACTCCGGGTACTTGACCTCCCTTATCGACCCTGCGGAAAGTAACTTCTCCACCTCTTTCTTAATTGCGACGCTTCTCTCTGGATTGAACAACCTTCTCTTTTGCACCACTGGTCGGGACTCTGGGTTGATGGAAAGACAATGTGATATCACCTTTGGGTCTACTCCCAACATATCCTCGTGACTCCAAGCAAAAACATCCTTGTAACTCCTTAGCAATGTGACCAGTTGGGTTTTGACATGCCCACTTAAGCTTGCCCCTATCTTCACTGTCTTACTCGGGTCCGCCGGATTCAGGACTATTTCTTCGGTCAACTCATCCTTTCTGACTTCAGGTTCTTCTCTGGGATCCAATTCAAACTCTTTTGGCGCTTCTGCCTGCTCTTCTGGTTCCTCTACCTTTGTTGGGCTGTTACTTCGTACACTTGGTGTACTTCCCTATCTTTGTATACTGACAAGTTTGCTCTTCGGGCCATCTCTTGTGACCCCTTAACTACTCCTACTCCTACTCCGTATTCTGTCGGGAACTTCATCATGAGAGCATAAGTTGCCATCACTGCTTTGGTTTTATTCAAAAATGGCCGGCCTAATAAAGCGTTGTACGGCCAGTTTTCCGTATCCACCACCACAAAGTCGAGCAGCACAGTCTTTTGGCAAGGGGTCGTCCCAATCTTCACGGGCAATTTCACGGTTCCCAGCGACCTTACCTCGACTCCTCCAAATCCTCTAAGGGGTGTGGGAAATGGCTGTAGGTCTTTCTTGTCCAGCCTCAGCTGGTCATATACCTCTGCACTTAGAATGTCCGCTGAACTCCCATTGTCAATCAAAATTCGGTGAACCTCTCGATGACCGATCCGCGCTCTAATTACTAAGGCATCATTTGGCTTAACATCTAGTCCATGTGAGTCAGCTTCTGTGAATATGATCGGGTCCCATCCTTCTTTGATTCTTTTCGGGTCGGGTTCAACAGAATTAACATCTAGGTCTCTCCGTGCCTCCATGGCCTCCCGGATTTCCTGGGTCCTTTCCCTGTTACTTTTGCCGGTTGCCGGTCCGCCAAAGATGGTATTAATTACTCCTTCGTCCTCTGCTTTCTTCGGACTGAACTTTCTTACCCGTCCATCCTGCCGGCTATTCTTCTGTCCATTTGTCCTGTCTACCTGTTTGAGGACAATGTCCTTCAGGTGTCCTTCCCTGATGAGGGTTTCGATGTGATCTCTTAATTGGAAACACTTGGACGTCTCATGTCCATTCTCCTTATGGAAACAGCAGTATTTGGTGGTGTCCCTCCGAGCATATGTTGACTGCCTAGGCGGTTCTTTTGACATGTTCTTCTCCTCTAGGATTGCCAAGATTTCACCTTGATCTTTCTTCAGTGGGGTGTAATTTGTATATCTGCCCTTGAACTTCTGTCGCGGTTGGTCGGTTTTCGGGTCGTATGCTCGCCGCCCATCCCGACCATCCCGTGCTTTGTTCTTCTGTTTGTCCGTTTTGGCGTCGGGCGCCTTGGTTTGGTCTTTGGTTTTGGACCCTTCCGGACGACCTCCATGCACAAAGTAACCTCCTGTGGCAATTTCTTCCTCTTCAGCTAGGGCGTACCCCCCTGCCATGTCCATCATATCAGCATAACTGGTTAGTCGAGCTCTTCTGAGGTCAAATGACAATTGGCCATTCTGAAGGTTGTTGATGAACGCAGCAATTATTGCCTCGTCATTTGCACTCCCAATTTCGGACACTTCCTGACCAAATCTCCCCAGATACTTCTTTAGAGACTCATCCTTTCCCTGTCTGAGTTGGGATAAGTGAGCTACCGATTTTTTCCTATGCACATTCCCGAGGAACTGCCTTGAGAAAGCTTTGCTCAGCTCGCCAAAGCTGCTTATGCTTGGTGCTGGTAATCTACCAAACCACCGGGAGCCTAGATCTCCAAGGGTATGAGGAATATTCAAACATAGCAGTGCGTCATTGTTGACATATTGTGCCATGGCGCTCCTATATCTCCGGACGTGTTCTTTTGGATCGGTATCTTTCTTAAACAGTTCCACGTGTGGCATCCTGAATCTCTCCGGGAAAGGTGTTCTTAGGATCCCACTAGTGAAAGGGCTTCCGGATTCGTCATCCAACAGCTCATTACGCCCATATCGCCTGACTAAAGCATCCATTTGTCGACGATTGTTCTGAACCTCCCGGGTTAGGCTCTGTATGAGTATATCTCTATCTCCTTCTGGCTCCCCTATCGCATTGAAATTTTGACTTATGGTCAATTTTTGACCTCTTTCCTCCGGATTCGACTCTCTGCGATCTCGGTTTAGGCCATGCAGCCGTACTGTGCCCCTTTGGCGCTTGTGATGACGATTCTGCTCACTCTCTTCTGAGAATGAAGACCGGTCTCTTCGGTGACTGCGCCTCCTGGGGTGATTCCGATTCGTAACTATTCGATCTTGATCGTAACCCTTGTCAGAATCATTCCCCTCTCTATGCTCCCTACTCCTCCTATCCACCCTTTCGGATAATATCTCTGGCCTGCCTATAGGATCTTGCCTCGCTTTTAGGGGTGCATCAGGCGTTGGTATCACCACTGCGGAACGCAGTCTCACAGCCTACTGGTTTGGGGCGGACAGACTGTGAGGCGACATCAAACCCCCCGTGGCGGAAAGGTCAATTCCTTGCTTTGCTGCGTCTGATATAAGTTGCTGCAGGGAAGCATGAAATCGTTGCGCGATTTCTTCATTAGTTGTGGGGAAACGTTGAATACCAGCTAAGGCGGCTGACTGGTCTGCCGTCGCTATGGTGGTATCCGCTGTATTGAGCGTGGTGTCATCCTCCAACTCGTTATTTGGCACACCTTGATTGTACCTGGAATCGCTACCATCTCCTTCACCAGCCATTGTTGTCACAAATTTCTGGGTCCCCTTCCTTCTAGCGCCAATTGTTGACGGTGATTTTTGGTGGTCACCGAATCAATGATTTATTTGCAACTTGTTATGGTTTATGAACTAGGATGATTAAGAACAAAAGAAATAACAAGCAATTACGTGGTAAAACTCCAAGGGTTGGAGAAACATCCACGGTTTGTTGCCTAAACAACGAAGCCAAATTCACTATGAAGAAGGATTACAAGTATGCTGCGCTACAATCTCTCAAGCTATTTTTCTTGTGTCTCTTCTTTTTTTTTACGTAAAGAAGGGGTATTTATACATGTTTAATTAGGGTTTGGTATGTGGTGCCCTAATTGTGTGTTCTAACCCTAAACGGATTCGGATTCTCTTTCCTTCGTATATTTCCTGATTTGGTTGAATCCAAGTCTGATTCTGATTCTTCCTCCTTTATTTACGGAGAATCTATCTGTTTCCTTATTTGAATTCTGCAGTCACTGTTGCTTATCATGGAGTTGCTTGTTGCTGATTGCTCCCAGAGTTTTGAATATAGACGTTGATGACTATCTGTTTCCATTGATTCCCGACTACACCGAGTATTTGCCCGAGTAAGATTTATTACCCGAGCAACTCGTCTTTGCTGGTGGTCGGGAAGCTCCCTCTTTTCCCGAGCAGGTTTTCATGGAGGAATTCTTGCTCCGTTAGTTGACTTTCCTTTGACCTTGCTTACGTGGCTTTTCATAGTGATGACGTGTCTACCACGACTATTTTTACCTATAACATACACCTAGCCGCCCCACTTATAAATATTGGGCCATATATTATTTTCTTATTTCATTTAATCCATTGGACTTTAAATAAAAAGCCCACATGTGAACCGACCCATTCTTACTAAAAAAAACAAGCCCACATGCCTTTCATTAATATATTAATATAATTGTGCAGCCCATTAAATAAATAATGTGCAAATTATATTCTTAATATATTAAATGCAATTCTAAATGGACCCATAATTTGGTCCGGTAAAATATATCAAGTGATCCATGCAAGTCCGTGTGGATTGGGGATCTTGGCGGGCTATCTAAATTTAAGCTTCAATAGACATAACCTAATCACAATCAACAAATGATTCACTTAGGTCCGATCCATTAATATTAACTCATTCCACTAAAGAGCTAAAATTGAACTCTTAAATAAAGACAGAAAAGGAAGAAGTTCCTCATTCATACCCTAGACAATCATGTTGGAGATAGTGTATCCTCGTGATTAATATCAGTAATCGCCAAGAGTTCATAGACCGCCTATAACTCTCCAAGTTACCATATTTACTCATATGACCACGTTTTGAACTTGGATATTTTGACTTGTCCAGAAGCCATGTTTTCAATAGACACTATCGAAAACTCAACGTTGAGATTTAATATCCAATTACCTCAAAACATCCATATGATGATATTATACTCTCATTTAATAAATGGAGCCACGATGTCCATATCTATAAATGAAGTCCTCTATCGATTAACAAATGAATATCACCAAACTATCGAGGATAGACTATGCGATATAATCGTACTCATTGATAACTCAAATGATATCACTTGCAACCATAAGTCTATCATTTATCTCAGGATTGAGATAGACTCTCCGATTGTCCTGATAATGAAATGACTTTTATCTACTGACGGTTATAGATAAAGTATTTCATTGTGATCCAGTTCAATGCACCCAGTGCACTAGATTCTTTTGCTCGAAGACACTCCGATGATTTTAGACTCATCATATCTCATTTGATCCCACTCAAATGCTAACAAAAGAATTCTACAACTTTAACAAGATAAAGGTGCCCAACCTTTAACTTAAGTTGTGAACAATATTCAAGACTAACTAAAGAATTGTGTCTACCATATACATATCCAGATGAACGAACAATTCTTCTTTTCTCATAGTCTTTAGACCTTATGATTATTTACTTTGACAATTATAATATTAAACTATAAATGCTATAAGATTTGTTTAAACCAAAAATTACTTTATTAATATGAGAAAGATTGTTAATTACAATATTACACTCTTGCTATTGAGCATAATCCTAACAGTCATCACTTCATCTAGGGCTAATATATATGTATACATATATATATATATATATCTTCTTCTTCCTAGCTCATTTTTTACAGCTCAAAATTAGATTGAAGTGAGCGAAAGTCATCCTATAAAGTGACTTGCAAGAAAAGTAAGCAAGATTTGATTTTTATCATCCAAAACATAAACACCCATCATCCTTTCATGATTATACATCATCTAGCATGTTCTAGGTATGATTTCTCATGGGTTTTCTTTATTGCTCACATGACTTGTAGTTAGAACATTATCTTCATATTTTCACATGTTCTTGCTTTACAAGATAGCTTTTTTATGACTTGACTCGTTTCAAGAATGCTTTTTTAATGTGTTTTGTGGTTGTTTGTGATAGTTATTGCATATAGGGTTTTCTTTGCACATATAGCTAAGTTGTATGCATGTCATATAGCTACATGATTAAAGTGGATTAGCTTAGTTAGTTTAGTTTACTTAGTAAATTTGTTTTTCCTTTATTTGTTTTACCTGAGGACGAGCAAAAGATAGGTTTGGGGGTTTGATCGTGCCATAAATGTTCTCATTTAGCACTCCCTTTTCCTACCTTTTGTGTTCGTTTATGAGCACTTTTATGTATATAATGTGTGTTTTAGTTAAGTATAAGTAATATACTAATTTAGGAAGGTGTTTGAACGAAGTTAGAGAAAAGAGGTCAAAATAGGAGCAAAAGCCAATGAAAGCAGGACCTCGTGGGAAAAAGCATGTGGCGCAAAGTCGTGGGAAGAAATCAACTTGAAAGAGCCCGCCAGCTAGAAGACATGAACACGTTGGGAATTATTCCGTGGGTTCAGTCCGTAGAACATTGCCCGCCAGATAGAAGGTGTGAGCCCATAGATGATTTTTAAAAAAGCTCACTGGTTCATGCTCGAGAGAAAGAAGCCGTGGAGGCTTTGGAGGAATACCCCAGCGAGATGTATCCGCGGGAACGAACCAACGGAACGAAGCTGCGCGAGATGCGTCGAGGACAATTATGGCAATTGCTTTCCCAACTTCGACCTAAAGATATAAATATACACTTTTCTGATGTAATAAACAAAAGTGAGAGATATTAGAAGATAATTAGACTCTCCCTTTAGTATATAATAGATCTAGGAAATCATTGGCTCATATTTCAATTACTTAAGCTTCAAGACACCTTAGCTTAGTTAAGTAATTTAGTTGAATCGGCTCTTGAGAGCTACTTTGATTATCTTTGATTGTATTTGCTACGGAGAAGGGTTGTTCTCCTTTGAAATCTGGTAAGACTTCACGGGTTGTATTTCTACCTTTTGATACGAATCTCACTAAGAACAGTGAGACCCAGAACCAATATATGGTAATGGAGGATCGTTTTCTAATTTCAAGTTTGTAAACAAAAACAATATAGGATTGTAACACGTTATCTATAAGGAGATAAGAACCAACGGTATCAAAGAAAGTTAAAGATGCCACACTCAAGAACAAGAAAGAAAGGTGAGTGACAAGCCAATGTTTCAGAACCAAAGAGAAAAACTCTCTCGATTTTAATTCAATTCAAGTTTCCTTGCATAAGACATACAAGTGTCCCTTTTATACTAAAATATCTAAGATCTAAAAAGGGAATAGGCTACACTCCTAGCACTAAAATGGAAACAAATATTCGGAAATTAATGCCTTACAATCAGGAAAGTAAATGTGCAGTAATTGCCCAACAATCAGGAAATAAATAAAGACTAAAACTTGCAACTAGTTGACTTGCTCCTTATTTGGAAAACTGAATTTGGGAAACAAATCAGTCTTTTATTTGGGAAGCAAATTAACTCTTTATTTGGCAAATAAATAAAAATAGGAAATATACTAAAACTGGGACTCCTCCAACCATACACAAATATGCTGAAATTAGGACTCCTCCTATGATACGAACCTCGTCGATTGTAACAAGGATGATGCCTAGGATCGTTCTAACCTCTGGTTCGGATGAAGACCGCGACCCAACACCTATAGCGAGATGTGAACCTTGGTATAATGAAGACGCCACAATTAAGGATGGAATACTTGATTGATAAGTCAGGGAGGAACGCCACAGAGAAAATCTGATAAGTTCCAATCAGTTCTTAAAGAACAAAAGAGAAAATTCTCTCAACTTTTATTAAAAATTCAAAACTAACGAAAAAAACATAAGTTGGTTCCTTTTATACTAAAACCCTAGAAGACAACGTAGGCTACACGCCTAACTCAACAAGGAAACCAATATTTCGGCCATTAAGGCCTTACAAAACGGGAAAGAAAATAAAACAAACTAAAACAAGAAACTATTAACTTATTTCCTAATTGGAAGCCTAATTTTGGAAGGAAAATCAGCCTCTTAATTTCGGAAAACAAATCAACCCAATATTATTTAGAAACTAAAAAGGAAATCTGAAATTAAATGTTCTCCAGCTTGTGCTCCACGCCTAAGCCTCTGCCACAAGCCCAAATATTCTCTTATTCGGCCCAATCAATGGCCTTAATGACGTTAATAAGCACTTGATCTTCATGTGGGCTCATCTTGGTCTTCAACACTTCAGAATCAGCCCAAGTGTCTTGAATCAGGCCATTAAGTGCCTCTTTGAATCTCTTAGCCCTTGCTCTTGTTATTGGCCCAACCGGAACATGCAATGGGTCCCTTGGCACTTCAGCTCCCTTATTCTCATCATCCTACCATATGGATTTAGGTTGAAATTCGAACTCCTCAGCTTAAGTCTTCGTGCAATAAGCTAGATGGTCAAATTTGGATCTGTTATGATCTATTACGGAGGATGAAGTCTTCTTAACATCTATAGGGCTCGTCTTGGGCTTTCCGAAAATATATTATAGTAGATGATCTGACTCCATATGTCTTCTGTAGAGGCCCACGAAGTTCAGCATGGATTTGGTCTTCATGTGGGCTGAACTGTTAGGATTATGCTCAATAGCAAGAGTGTAATATTGTACTTGACAATCTTATCATATTAATAAAGTGATTCCTGTTTTAACAAAATCTTATAGCATTTATAATTATAATTGTCAAAGTAAATAATCATAAGGTCAAAAGACTAAGAGAAAAGAAGAATTGTTCGTACATCTGGATATCTATGAGGTAGACACAATTCTTTAGTTAGTCTTGAATAACATTCACAACTTAAGTTAAATGTTGGACACCTTTATCTTGTTAAAGTTGTAGAATTCTTTTGCTAGCATTTGAGTGGGATCAAATGTGTTATGATGAGTCTAAAATCATCGAAGTGTCTTAAAGTAAAAGATTCTAGTGCACTGGGTGCATTGAACTGGATCACAATGAAATACTTTTTTCTAGAACCGTCAATAGATAAAGGTTTTTTCATTATCAGGACAATCGGAGAGTCTATCTTAATCCTGAGATAAATGATGGACTTATAGTTACATGCGTTATCATTTGAGCTATCAATGAGTATGATTATATAGCATAGTCTATCCTTGATAGTTTGTTGGTATTCATTTGCTAATCGATAGAGGACTTCATTTATAGATATGGACATCGTGGCTCCATTTATTAAATGTGAGTAGAATATCATTATATGGATGCTTTGAGGTTTTGGATATTAAATCTTAACGTTGAGTTTTCAATAGTGTCTATTGAAAGATGACTTCTGGACAAGTCATAATATATATCCAAGTTCAAAGTGTGGTCATATGAGTAAATATGGTAACTTGGAGAGCTATAGGCGGTCTATGAGCTCTTGGTGATTACTGATATTCATCACGATGATTCACTATCTCCTATAAGATTGTCTAGGGTATGAATGAGAATCATTTACTTATTCCATCTTTATTTAAGAATGCAATTTTAGTTCTTTAGTGGAATGAACTAAAATTAATAGATTGAACCTAAGTAAATCATTTGTTGATTGTGATTGGGTTATGTCTATTGGAGCTTAAATTTAGATAGGCCCGCCAAGATCCTCAATCCACACGGACTTGCATGAATCATTTGATATTTTCTGCCAGACTATTTATGGGTCCATCTAGAATTGTATTTAATATATTAAGATATATTAATGAAAGGCATGTGGGCTTGTTTCTTTTAGTAAGAATAGGTCTAGTTCACTTGTGGGCTTTTTATTAAAGTCCAAATGGATTTAATAAAATAAGAAAAACAATATATGGCTCATGTATTGGTCATGGGCGGCAAGGTTGATTTTATTAGCCTATTTTATTGTTTATTTTATTATTCAATTAAATGGAAATTAATTAATATGTTAATTAATTATTTAATTAAAAATTAAAATCTTTTTCTGATTAGGAAATATGTTTCCTAGTATTATACTATTAGTAGTAATATATTGAATATAAAAGACTGTATTTGATAAGTAGATAAATAAGAGATTTATTTATCTAGTCAAATTAGAAAGTCTTTTATACAGTCACAAATACACTAAATAGTTGGATTAGGGTTTGAAATTCTAAGGAAATCTACCTAGGGTTAGGATTTAAGTCAAAAGACACAAATCCTACATGGTAGGGGATTTTCGGCCACAATATATAGATATATGAAATATATATATATGGCAATTGGCTAAAAAAAAATATATTTTATTTGATATGGCCGTGCGCAATATATATATATATTTTATAAAGCATACAGAAGTAATTTGCACTAAATGTATATATATATTAGGCGTGCAATAATTGCACAAGATATGTATATATATATTAGGCGTGCAGAATTATGGATGCTATATATGGCCAAGAGGAATTCGGTTAACCCTAGTTTTTCACAATTGAAAATTGATTTTCTTTTGCTAGAGAAAAAATAAAATCCTTCCCTAAGACTAGTGAGAGAATTTGGCCAAGAGAGATTGAGAGAAGATATTGTTCTTGTTTCGATAGTGCACTACTAGCCTTTACATCAAAAGGTTTTGTGCACAATTTCGAATAAGGTGCACGCGAGTTTCAATCTAACGATTGTGAATTCAAAAGTGACCGGGACATTCTTTGCAATCTTTTGGAGTTTATTGTGACTAATAGAAATCAGAAAAGTTTTGTTATCCATTCTCAAGTACACAATTCAAAGAGAATGTAGACCATGCTCCTAGGTGATTCACGTTCGTGATCGGATTGGAAGATCTTACGGATTACAATCGATGCAACGTCAATCTGATCATATGACAAATGTATGATATCTTATGTTGTATATGTTTAATTAATTAAAGGGTTAAGGTTCAAACTTGGAAAAATTTTAAAATATACTAAACTTCTTTTAGTCTCTCTTCTGCTGCGTGCAAACGTTTTTCCCTACAATTGGTATCAGAGACTTGGTTGTACCCTTTAATTAATTAACGTATATATATGTGAATTTATTTCTTTTTATTGTGATTATGCATGTTTAGAAAGAGATAGCACTATAGGTATTCTCATATATAATTACATTGGAATGTATGGATTTATATATGTTATATGTTGATATAAAGTGAATTGTTATTGCTCGATTTTGATCCTAGAATTTTAATATATTTTTTGTTTCGGAATTGTAACAAGAAGGGTGGCATATTATCGTCACAATTTCCTTCTTGGTAGTTGCTAATTTTTTTTTTTATTGTATTAAAATTAAGTGCAGTGTTTTTTTTTTTTTTTTGTATTAAATACTGCAGTGATTAAAAAAAATAAAACTACAGTATTTTATTGTTTAAATAAAGTTGTAATATGTTCAAGCATCGAAGATTCAAAGACTTGAAGAATTGAAAGCAACCGAAACAAGTTTGGGACCGTGCGCATGATGACTCGCTTTTTGTGTCGTTACCAAATTGCGAATTACCAAAAGAATGTTTATAAAATGAATCTTTACACAATTTATTTTAAGTTTTGCAAATGAGTATTGTGGTAAGCTTAGAATTCGTTCCACAGGGAATTAGAGAAATATGTTGATTTAATTAGCTAATCTATAAACAATAAAATAAATAATAAATGGATGAATGATTGTATGGTTTGTCAAACCATCAAACATACATACATAATAAACCTAACTAAAAATATGGTGATATGAAAAATAGAAGACTCACAATCTTGATAAGAAAAATGGATGTAAACAATTACTGTTGATGCTAGGGAATTGATTGATTAACAAGTAGGTATGGGTATTGCTTTTTAAGCCACTTTAAGGACCAATCTCTACATGTTAACCAATTTAAGTTTAGATTAATGTGGTTGATATACCCTCCACTAATCTATCCTATTTATTGGGTTCTTAATCACTCAAGTGTGTCAATCCAAGAGTGATTATATAACATGTTATTCTAAACAAGATTGTAATTAACAAATGGGTATACAAGTCAATCACATAATGAGTAGAATCTAATGAATTAATAAATAGAACACATATAGAGATTCATTACAAAGCTTAAGCAAAAACCCACAACCAAATGTTTATCAAATCAATCCCCTAGATTAGGGGTTTAATTACACATAGTAGCAATCAAATAGAAACAAGTAAATGGTAAGGAAATCACCCTTAGGCCACCTTCTTTAGTGCTTGATCCTTGTTCTCCTTTGATGCTCCTAGATGCAAAGAATGGAAGAGGAGGATGTGTCTAGATAGGTGGATGGCTTATGGTGAGTGACAAAGGATTTGTGATGGAGAAAATGGTAGGGAAGGAATGGTCTAGGGAAGTAATCAAGATTTGGTGTGAGGTTTTGGATGGAAAAGATAAGTCCAAGTATAGAAATGGAGGAGTTTGGGAGATGATTAATGGAGGAAAGAGAGATTGGTAGGAGAGAATAGGCTTGGTTTTCAAATTGAAAAGAGGGATGAATTTATAGTATTTTTGAAATAGGTCACGGATGGCTAATTACCAAAACACTCCCTCTATTTGTCAAATTGCCATTTTGGCCCCTCTAAGGGGCCTTCTTGTAATTTTCCACCCAATTTTGGCCAACCAGAGAAGCACAACAGATGGGTCGCGGTTTGCATAAATGGCGACAAAGTGGCGACCTAGGGTCGAAGCAATCAGGTGTGGGAAATCATCTCCCTGTCGCCATGGCGAAATTGGAATGCCAAATGGCGACCTAGGGGCAAAATGGGAATTTAGGCATGAATTAGGGCTTGAATTTGGCCGCTGGAATTTGGTCGATTGGGGCACTGGAAATGTTACGAGTTGGCAGCCGATCGTGTGGCCGTTGATTTGCCACCGGAAATCAACCAGAAATCGATCGAAAAATGGTTGGAAAAAAGAGAGTAAAACGATGGCATTTTGGGGGAAGGGCATTGGTCTGCACGCGCAAGGAGGAAGAAGATGATGAATAGTCACGGGGTGTATTCAGCAAGGGAGTGGGGTGCAAATGGCAGGCTGCCCTTTTGTGTTGGGTCGCTGTCTTGGGCTCAAGCCCATTCTTAATATCATTAATCAAAATGGTGCATTTTGATTAAGTAAGGATGATGGGCTGCTGGGGTTTTAGGCATGCATATGGGCTGCCCACGTTGGTGTGAATAGGAGAGAGCATGGGGTGCGCTCAGAAGAACTCCCAAATCCAAAGCGCACCGTTTTGCTAAGCTGACGTGGCACGAGCTTGCCTGATCTGCGTGGTAAATTGTAGAAAGCCCCCTGTATTCTTCAATAATCTCAAAATCTTCAATTCTTCCTCCATACTTTACACTTTTGCCCCTGTTCCACCAAAATTACTCCAATGCCCCTGAACTCTATAAATTCCTGAAAATACTTAATTTACACCATTAAATCACAGAATAATACCCAAGAATCAAACAAAAGGAGAAGGAAATGAGGGCCAAAATCATACCAATTTTGGTTCGATCAGCGCACCATAGCAACATGCACGCGTGCAAGATTGCACGTAGCTGTGCATGTTGGACTGTAGGCTGCGCATGGCAGCCCCATGAAGTGCCATGGGCTATGCACAACAGCCCTTGGTTGGGGTTGTGGAGTGCACCAGCCCATAGGAGTAGGCGTGGGATGCTCAAGTGATCGATGGCCACTTGAGGACTTGTTCGCCAAGAAAGGAGTTTTTGTAGTCCAAACAAATGTAATTTATTTGCTTTTCTAGGATGGATCAAAATCGTGGCTATTTACTTTGCGTAAATATTACTATAATTGTTATTGTTTGATAACATGTCATATAGAATAGGAGTGCCACTCGTATATCTCTTTTGGTATGAACATGCATTGAATGATTTAGGTATCTAATTGGCATCTAGATAACTTGGTAAATCATTCTATGAGATTTAATTACACGCCTTAAATAATTGAGTGGGAGAAGGTGTCTTGCAACACCTATGGCCTCCAAGGTTAGTTGAGCTTTATTATTTATTGGTAATTCCTCCAAGGGGCGTCCATGAATGGAATTTAGCAAGATACTTCCTTACAAGGATAGATTAGACAATTGACTCAAACGAGATCTACTTCCTAAGGAGGGATTTTTGTGAGGGAAAATATTGAGGGTCAAAATCTTGGTAATACACTCAATGTGGTTTTATTGATATCCACCCAAGAGTTCTTGTTAATAAAATCACAAGGCTAAAATTGAAATCGTTGGTTGTTATGTTAACAATTAGGTGGGACCTAGTCCAATTAGTAAATGGTGCAAACTCCCAAAGGAGGTGTAACATTTATGGGTGTTAGATCAAACGTTGAATTTTACGATTGAATTATATATTTAACTCAAGATAAATATTTTAAAATGCTAAACCATGATTATTTACTCATATATATTTTTTGTTAAGAAATCATTATCCCATCCCTAATGATCATCCTAAAAGATAAAACTTTAACTAGTAATAATTATGTCACATGGAAAAGGAAAATTGGATTGTTGCTACAAGCTAAAAAAATATAAATTTTGTTTTGGTTACTCCTAAACCACCTGCTCTTACTAATGAATCTAATGTGATGCAAAGAGATGAGTATAAGCAGTGGAAGACCTCTGATGAGATGGCCAAATGCTACATTATGGCTACCATCTCCGACGTGTTGCAATAGTAGCATGAAGGAATGGGGTTTAGTGCTGATATGATGATGTCTCTAGAAGAGATTCATATGGTTGGTAAAGTTGCTACTGTTAAGACCCGTTAGAAGGTCAAGGAATAACAAAAGAAAAAGCAACTTGGGCCTACCAAGAAGGAGACCAAGAAAGTAATCAAGATCAAAAGGAAGTGCTTCTTTTATGGTGAAAAGAGACATTGGAAAAGTAATTGCCTGAAGTCTCAGAATAAGAAGGAACGAGGTAGTGTGAATTATCTTGAAACATATTTTCTGGCAGATTCTACAGATTCTTGGATCGTAGACTCTGGAGCCACTAATTATGTTTGTTATTCCTTACGGGGGTTTCAAGAAAGGAGAAGGTTGAATAAAAATGAAATCAACTTGCGTTCAGGCAACAGAGGGTTGGTGTCTACTAGTGCAGTGGGAGATATTAGAATTAATCTAGATTCTAGATGGCATTTAGATTTGATAGACATTTATTATGTACCTCAATTCAAGAGAAATTTAATTTCAGTTTCTTGTTTAAATAAATTTGAATATTCGGTTACTTTTAATAAAACTTTATTATTAGTAAGAATGACAAATTTGTTTGCAAAGGTACATTGGGAAATGGTCTATTCTATTTACATAGAAATATCTCTCACTTGTTAGACACAGAATTAACGCAACTTAATCATTAAAGAGTAAAATTATCATAAGATGAAACCTACCTATGCCATTTGCGCCTAGGCCATATTAACCTTAATAGGATTAAAAAATTGGTTAGTGATGGACTTTTAGGTGACTTAAAGGTTGATGATCTACCAACTTGTGAATCCTGTTTGGAAGGTAAAATGACCAAAAGATCGTTCAGGACCAAAGGCACAAGAGCCACTAAATGTTTAGAATTAAATGCATACTAATGTATGTGGTCCTATGAGCATTCAAGCTAAAGGTAGATATGAGTACTTCATCACTTTCACAGATGATTATTCGAGATTTGGTTATGTGTATCTCATGAGACTCAAATCGGATTCTTTTGACATGTTCAAAGCATTTAAAGCTAAAGTGGAAATTCAGCTAGAGAAACACATAAAAATCTTGAGATCTGATCGTGGTGGAGAATATCTATCTGGTGAGTTTCAGCAATATCTTATTGATAATGGGATAATTTCTCAGTTTTCTGCACCAGGTACACCTCAACAGAATGGGGTGGTAGAAATAAGAAATAGAACTCTTTTGAATATGGTTAGGTCAATATTGAGTTATTCAATGCTCCATGTTTCTTTTTGGGGATATGCTCTACAAACTGCAATGTACATTCTAAATGATGTACCATCAAAGTCAGTTCCTCAAACACCGCATGAGTTGTGGACTGGGCGAAAGCCTAGTTTACAACACTTAAGGATATTTGGTTGTCCTGCGCATGTGTTAAAAGGAAAGATAGAAAAGATGGAGTCCCGTACAGAAACATGCATATTTGTGGGGTATTCAAAAGGAACTAAAGGGTATTATTATTTCTATAGTCCTTCAGATCTTAAAGTATTTGTTTCGACAAATGCCAAATTTCTGGAAAAGGACTATATGAATGGTTTTATACCTAAGAGTAGAATTGTCCTGAATGAGATGTCAGGAGATACAATTCCACAAGAGGTTTCACAACCTAGCCCAATTGTAAGTTACGAACCATCACAAGATCAACAACCTACCATTCCTCGTCGTAGTGGGAGGGTTATAAGACAACCCGAGAGATACATCGGTCTGGGAGAATCAGTGGAGAATCTCCCGGACGACGATGATTCCTACACATATAAGGAAGCAAAGGAGGATGTTGATAGTCGCCATTGGCAAAAGGCAATGCAATCTGAGATTGAGTCCATGTTCAATAACAAAGTCTGGTCCCTTGTAGAGTTGCCTAAAGGGATAAAATCCATTGGATGCAAGTGGGTATACAAGAGGAAAAGAAGTATGGATGGAAAGGTGGAAACCTTTAAAGCTAGATTGGTAGCTAAAGGTTACACACAGAAAGAAGGTATCGATTACGAGGAAACCTTCTCTCCTGTGGCCATGCTTAAATCCATTAGGATACTCTTATCCATTGCGGTATCTTTAGATTTAGAGATTTGGCAAATGGACGTCAAGACAGCTTTCCTTAACGGAAGTCTTGACGAAAGCATTTATATGATACAACCAGAAGGATTTATTGAAAAATGCCAAGTGGAAAAGGTATGCAAGTTGCAAAAATCCACATATGGATTAAAGCAAGCATCCAGATCCTGGAACATAAGGTTCGATCAAGCTGTGAAAGGTTTTGGTTTTGTTCAGAACATTGATGAACCTTGTGTATACAAAAGGATCAAAGGCGACAAGTTGGTTTTCCTAATTCTTTATGTTGATGATATACTACTCATCGGAAACGATGTAGGTGTATTGACATCAGTAAAAGAATGGTTACCAAAACAATTTTATATAAAGGACTTAGAAGAAGCAAGTTATATTCTTGGTATCCTAGTAATAAGGGATAGAAAGAATAGAACGATTGCACTATCCCAAGCTTCATACATAGATAAAATCTTGTCTAGCTTTTCCATGCAAGATTCCAAGAAAGGTATGTTACCTTTCAGGCATGGAATCAAACTTTCTAAGGAACAAGTTCCTAAGAATGAGCACTGTTGACGGTGATTTTTGATGGTCACCGAGTCAATGATTTATTTTTGAATTGCTATAGTTTATGAACGAGAACGATTAAAAATCAAGAAGAAATAACAAGCAATTACGTGGTAAAACTCTAATGATTGGAGAAACATCCACGGATTGTTACCTTAGCAACGAAGCCAAATTCACTATGAAGAATGGTTACAAGAATATTGCACTATAATCTCTCTCTCCCTAGCTATTTCTCGTGTACCCCCTATTTGCGTACAAAGAGGGTATTTATACATGTTGTTATTAGGGTTTGGCATGTGGTGCCTTAGTTTTGGGGTGTGCGTTCTAATCCTAAATGGATTCTGTTTCTTTCTTTGTAGTATATTTCCTGTTTTGGCTGAGTCTAAGTTTGATTCTGATTCCTCTTCCTTTGTTTGCGGAGAAACTATCTGTTTCCTTACTTGAACTCTGTGCAGCCACGCCGTTGCTTATCATGGAGACACTGGTCGCTGATTATGTCCTGCGTTTTGAATATGAGCGCTGGTGACTATCTGTTTTATTGATTCCCGAGTATGCCGGAGTATGCCTGAGTACGTGCCCGAGTAAGATTTACTGCCCGAGCTGATGGTCTTTGTTTGTGGTCGGGCGACTTACTCTTTTTTCGAGTAAGTCGTTGTGGGGGATTTATTGCTCCATAGCCTTATATGGTGATGACGTGTCTGCCACGACTATTTTTATCTATAACAATACCCCCTTAAATATTTGTGCCGATCACGCCGAGTCAAGTCCTCTCGGGTCAAATATTTAACCTCATACTTCTTTACAACTAGTCCTCGTTTGTCGTTTTCTGTATTAATGTATCCTCGTTTGATTCGAAGCCTTAAATGACGTGTCTTAATTACGACCGCACGCATTCGATTCATCAATCATTTTAGAAATCTCTTGATGGTGACGCTTCTACTCTCTGGCGGCTCAAGATGCTCTCCAGTTGCCATTTGTCTTTTTTTGTTTGGCTGTGGTACGATGCATTTATGAGACAACCTCTCTGTTCGCTTGCCTGCAGCTCACGTCACTGCCCACGCCCCTCTGTTTTCCCGCTTCTCCTAGGGTTTCGATCTTTCTTATTTATTTATTTATTTTTATTTTTATTGAATTTGAAATCGATGTGTTGCCTATATATACTGGCTGTGTTGTTGCTTTTCCGTTCTTATTTCTTTTTCTACTATCTTCGTGTATTCTTTGAGAAGAACTCGCTTGTGTCTCCTGCTTCACTGAGATCGTCTGATTCAACCCCCAGACCGTTTCTCGAACATTCTTTCTCTGTAGTCTGCATTGCCTCCGTTTTTCGCTATATCAAGGTTAGTTCCCATGGATCCTGCAACTAGGTACCGTCTTTTTACTATTGGTATGATTGCTATTGAGCGAAGTGATGCTCTCACTGCATCGGTTGTTCGCAGGTTACTAAAGGAACCTCTCTTTGATCAAACACATTTTACTAACGCCGATGTTTCTGAAATTTATCGTGACAGCCCTGTCTCCTCCGGAGTTCCACCCACTCCCGAAGTTCATTATGTTTCTTCGGATTCATCGCAACCCAACTCTTATCAGCCTGAAGCTTAATCAGATTCTTCTTCCACTTGTGTTGATACTCAGCCTTGGAGACGACCGGGGAAGAAGATGAGTACTCATAAAATTTACAAGGATTCTCACTCCCTGGAGAACCGAGTCACGACCCAGAGGATTGTTGAGAACGATATTGAAGAGGAGCATAGGGCCGCTCGCATTCCTTTCTCTCCTGAGCGGATATGCGTTTATGACATTGACCCGAACGTGGATAGCAACGTGATTTTCCTGATTCCTGCTGATGGTCGAGCTGCATGGAACCCCCCACTTGGTCACGTGGCAATCTATGGGGCAATGCTCACTTGTGGTGTTACTCTTCCTTTCCAGCATTTCATTACTTGGTTTTTGGCTGAGGCCCGACTCGCTCTGGCGCAGCTAACTCCGAATAGCTACCGGATTTTGATGTGCATGTGGCACATGTGGCATAGAATGAAGCAGCCACCTCCCACACCTCGTGAAATCCGACACTTCTATGCGTTGAGGCTCGTGGGGAAGACTGGGGTTTATTTCCTTCAATCGAACCAGCCCGAGTTCTGGATTCCAAAAGACGTAGTGGTCAAGGGTGAAATCGAATCGACCACGAACGAGAAGATGAGGGGATTTGTTTGGGGCTTCCCCACCTCAAACAAATTTTGGAAGAATAGCTGGCTCTTTGTGGGCAAACGCTAGGGCCAATCAATCAGTTTTAATCTGGATGGCACTCGGATGACTTGCAGGGTTCCTCGATATTTTTGTTCGCCCCAGTGGAACCATATGACCTCTACCTTCACTGACGAGGAGCTAAAGACTTAAGCTCGGACGGCTATCCACCCTTTGGAGAAAAGGGGCAAACCCTATCTGTATAATGAGGGAAAAATGATTAAAGCCCGCCTTTTTCCTCAGATTTCTGCATGCCGCAAACGCCGTAAGTTAATTGTTTTTCCTTACTCTTGCATTCTTGTTCTTAAATTAGTCTACTGACCCGGACTCTTTTTTTTTTTTTAGTATTTGATGTAGACATAATCTGCGATGCTCAGGCACGCCGGATGAAAGGCATCATGGAAGCCAGCCGAAAAGCTGCTCTTCATTAGCGAGATGCTGGAATAGCCCCTCCCGAAGATGACTCTGATGGGAGCACTCCCGAGGATCCTCCCGAGGGAGACGATGAAGAGGGAGTGCCTGATTATGTGCTCAAGGAGACCCATGGCCAAGAAATGACGTCATGTTCCACGGAGGCCGTGGGCGACCCAGAAGGCTTTGAAGCAAGTAAGGCCGCTGCTAATCAGGACAATCAAGTAGGTTCTTCTTCCGGGGGGAAAGAAAAAATGGGGCACCCCTTTGAGCCCGAGCAAGCGACTTTCCCCAGTGGAGCCAATTCTCCCCATTCTGCTGCAAACACGCCAAGTGTTACTTCTCAAGGTGTTGAAGCAGCTGGGAGACATTCGGGCGTGGTAGATCTGGAGATTCCAACTTAGGTCGAGCCGAATCCTAATGCTTCGGAGATTCCAACTCCTGCTGATCCAACTCCTACCCCCGGAGATAGCAATGCTGAGGTGAGGCTGCCTGGTAAGAGGAAAACCTCGTTTTCTTCTGGTCGCCCTACCCCCAAGATTCCCCGAGTAGTTGCGTATGTTCATTCATCTTCGGATGATGAGGGGGAGGGTGATGTTGGAAAGAACGCGAGCATGACCCCTCCACTGGACCAGATCAAGGATAGCGTTGGAGGCTCAACTGACTTTCCTCGGGCGGCCTCGTCTGCCGAGCTCCTTGAAACCAGTGTTGGTGGTTTGGGCTCTTCCCCCCAGACCAATGATCCTGCCCCCGAGACCATGCTAAGGGTCATGGCTTCAAGCCGAGCCTACATTGGGGAGGATCACTGGAGTCACCTCAGGATTGGGACCGTGTCTGACCGACTCTGTAATTTTTTCAATAGTGCTTCTTACGTAAGTAATGCCTTGGTTATATGCATAATTTCGTATTCCTTTCTCTCCTTTTATTTTTTTATGTTACTTCTATTTGCTGTTGACTTGTTGCAGATGGTGGCTGAGATGTCCGGGGCTTGTCAGGCCGGTGATGCCCAGGCAGAAAGAATAAGGCGGCTAGAAGCCCAATTGAAGGAGAGTGAGGATCGTCGCTCTTGGGCTGAGTTAGCTTGTCAAAAGGGGGCTAAATCGAGTCAGATGCTCCTGGATCAATGTCTGGCACGGCAAATGGAGGCTGAACACCGAGCATCTTCCGCTGCTGAGGAGGTCAAAACTCTGCAGGATCAGTTGTCGTCCACTCAGGATGCTTTGCTCCGGGCTGAGCAGACTGCTGAAGACGCCAAGTCATCTTATGAACGCCGAATTGAAGACTTAGAGCTTCAGGCCTTGACAGTCAAGTCCCTATCGAAAGAAGCTAGGCTGGAACTGGAGATACAGGGTGTTGATCGTTTCAAGAGGTCTCCAGCCTATGATGCTTTGCTTCTGCGTGAGTTCTAGCGGGGAATGGTCTCGGCTAGGGAATTCTTCAACCAGAAGAATAGGGCGACTGATCTGGCTAGGACCAACTGGAGCCTTTCAATCAAGAAACATGTGGAAACCTCTCTGGAGTCCCTTCGGATCCAGATTAGAGAGTGGCGGGCATATTGTAGAAGTAAAGGTAAAGCGCCACATCCCATGCACCTTGAGGTTCCTACTGCCAAATCTTTCTCCACCTTTTATGCCTGTGAGAAGGTGGGGATTGACAACGAGCAGCCTGATTTGGGGCCCGTCCCCGAGACTGATTATAGCGCCTGGATGGTCGATGAAGAGGAGGATGCGATTGTGTGGCCCTCGGATGACAACCTTCTGAGTGAGTACGTGATGGAACCTGATCCGGATGTCGGCGGAAGCAGCTCCCGACCCCCAGCGCCACCCTCTTGAGTTTTGATTAGATTGCTTCAAGTCTTTTTGTAACTATATTTGTATTCACTTTTCCCCATATATACATACGGACTTTTCTTATATTGTTCTACTTTCCTGTACGTCAAACGCATAAATGGGACAATATAAATTCGCTTTGCCCGCTTGTACTTGGTTATCTTCGAATTTATGGATCCTTCGGGAATCCCTAGCTTTACTTTGACCGAGTGCCTTATTTTCTGGCAGTTTAGTCGACTAGACCGAGTATCTTATTTAACTGGTAACTAATTTTAGCCGAGTATCTTATGTAACTGGCATTTCAATCAATTAGGCCGAGTATCTTATTTAACCGGTAACTAATTTTAACCAAGTATCTTATGTAAATGGCCTTTTAATCAATTAGACCGAGTATCTTATTCAACCGGTAACTAATTTTAACCAAGTATCTTATGTAAATGGCCTTTTAATCAATTAGACCGAGTATCTTATTTAACCGGTAACTAATTTTAGCCAAGTGTCTTATGTAACTGGCCTTTATCCTTCGATTTTTGAGGTTGTTTACCTCAACGTTACGCCGAGGCTCGCCACGACCATACGTTAAGGTCCTTGCATAAGTCACCTAGGACGTCTCCTGGTTTTATCTATGCAAGGTTTTGCCGAATCGTTGGGGTACTTTGTACCGGCCAACAAGGCAACGCATCTCACTAGTTTTTCTAGCGGCGCTCCGAGCAGTTTTCCAATTATTCTGGTGCCTCGGTTTTGCCTTTTTGCTAAGGGATGCGTTCGTATCACCTTAACTAGGCGGGCACGCTACTACAGCTTTTCCGCCCTTCTAGCACCACTCGTCCGCTCTTTCGCGGCCTTATAGCGCCCGAATCTTTTTGGTGTTTATTCGGTCGACTTTTGAGTGACCGCTGTTGAAATGTTGCTCATGGATTTTATCGATTCCACTGGATTACTCCGTACTAGCAACTGAACTTTATTAGATGATCAACAACTGAACTTTATTAGATGATCAACATGATTATGAAATCAACAAATAAATCTGAAATAATTAAAGCGGAAACTAAAAACTGAGCTAAAGCAGAATAAATTAATTATAAAACCATGGTCGGATTCCTTAGGGATAAAAGATTTTTAGATATTGTGCATTGAATGGTCGGGGTACCAGGCTACCCTCTGGTCGAGCTATCATGTAGGCCCCGTGTCCTATAATTCCTTTGATGATGTATGGTCCTTCCCATTTATCGGCGAGAGATCCCGATGATTTATCTTTGGTATTCGGGGATACTCTTCTTAGCACTAAATCTCTGAGTTGGAATCTCCGCTCCCGAACGTGGGAATTGTAGTACCTTGCAGCCCTTTGCTGGTACGCGGAATTTCTTACTTGCGCTGCATCTCTGATCTCCTCAAACTCGTCTAAGTTCTGCTGCAGCATATCTATATTGTGTTCGGGGCTGTATAACTGAATCCTGGGGGATGTAAAAGTTGTTTCTGCTGGGATAACAGCCTCTGTCCCAAATGTCAGCGCAAAAGGAGTCTCCCCCGTGGACGACCTTATAGTTGTTCGGTATGCCCATAGTACCTCGGGTAGTTTGTCCGCCCAGCCACCTTTCTTTGCCTCTAGTTTTGCTTTCAGTGTGTGCTTGATCACTTTATTCATAGCCTCTGTCTGGCCATTGGTTTGAGGGTGAGCAGGCGATGCATAGTAGTTTGAGATCTTGAATTCTTCACACATTTCTCTGAACTTCTTATTGTCGAATTGGGTTCCATTGTCAGTTATAATGATACTCGGGATCCCGAACCTATATATTATGTTCTTCTTGACAAAGCTGGTGGTGTTTGCCTCAGTGATGTGTACAAGTGCCTCTGCTTCTGCCCATTTGGTGAAATAGTCCACCACCACAATGGCGTGCTTTGCCCCTCCCTTTGTTCCTGTGGGCATTGGTCCTATTAGGTCAAGTCCCCACATGGCGAAGGGCCAAGGTGAGGTTAAACTTCTGAGTAATTCTGGGGGTTGCCGAATGTCGTTTGCTATTCTTTGGCATGTTTCGCAACTCTCTGCGAATCGTTGCGCCTCTGCAAACAAAGTCGGCCAGTAGAATCCTTGCCTAAGTACCTTGTATGCTAGGCTTTTACCCCCGGTATGGTTCCCACACACTCCACTGTGGTCACTTTTTAGGATCTCTCCGGTTTCTTCGCCGGCAACACATCTTTGCAACACTTTTGAGAATCCTCTCCTGTACAATTCTCCCATCAGAATTGTGTACCAGGTTGACCTGTATCTGATGCGTTTAGCTTCCACAGCATCCTCTGGTAGAATGTTTTCCTCTAAGTACTTTCTGAGTTTGTATGTCTAGTCGCCGGGGATTGGTCGGATCTCTTCTATCATGATTTCTTTGGTTTCTATTGTACTTGGTTTAGTCAGATGTGTCACTGGTATTGCTTTGGATCTGATACTTGTGGTGGCTGAAGCTAGTTTGGACAAAGCATCTGCTTTTTCGTTCACTTCCCGAGGGATCTGAGAGATTCTGTACACTTTGAACTTTTTAAGTAGCCTCTTCGCAATGTCCAAATAAGCTATCATGTGCTCTTCCTTTGCCTGGTATTCGTCTAGTACCTGATTAACTACGACTTGTGAATCGCTGTAAATTTCCAGCTCGTCTGCCCCTAATGCTATGCAGACCCTTAGGCCGGCCAACAAGGCTTCATACTCTACTTGATTGTTGGTTGCTTTGAAATCGAATCTCATGGCACACTCTATAGTATCTCCCTCGGGGGTTGTTATGACTATTCCTGCCCCACTGCCATGTGTGTTTGATGACCCGTCTACATGCAATTTCCATTGGAATTTACTAGTCTGTTCATCTTCTATTGTCCTTTCTACCTCGGCGTCTGGCTCGGTAAATTCTGCTATAAAATCAGATACCGCCTGCCCTTTGATTGCCGCTTTGGGTGTGTAACTGATGTCATATTCGCTGAGTTCCACTGCCCATTTGGTCAGCCTTCCCGACACCTCCGGCTTTTGAAGAATGAGTTTCAGTGGGCAGCCTGTGTACACCTCTATTGTATGCACTTGGAAATATGGCCTCAATTTCCTGGCCGATGTGATCAGAGCTAGCGCTATTTTTTCTTCCGGTGAATACCTGGTTTCTGCTGGTAACAGTGCCTTGCTTGTGTAATACACTGGTTTTTGTATTCCTTCCTCTAATCGGATCAATACTGAACTTTTCGCCACTTTTGTAACTGAGAGGTATAAGTACAATGTTTCTCCCACCACCGGTTTTGAAAGGATGGGTGCTTTCCCCAAATACTCTTTCAATTTCTGAAAGGCTTCTTCACATTCTGTACTCCATTTGAGCCCTTTTCCCTTTTTTATTGCCCTGAAGAATGGGGCGCACTTATCTGTTGATTTGGCTATGAACCGGTTGAGCAACGCAAGAGATGTCAGCTTTTGTATATCTTTCAACGTCTTTGGTAAAGCCATTCCTTCTAGTGCTTTGATCTTCTCGGGATTTACCTCAATTCCTCTTTGGTGCACCTGAAAACCTAGAAACCTTCCCGACGGTACTTCGAATACACATTTACTTGGGTTGAGCTTCATTTTATACTTCCTCAGGACTTCAAAGGTTTCCTTCAAATCTTTCGAATGTTTTTCTACCGTAGTGCTCTTAGTCAACATGTCATCCACATAGACCTCCATGTTTCTCCCAATCTGTCGAGTGAATACCCTGTTCACCAACCTCTGGTACGTTGCCCCAACATTTTTTAATCTGAATGGCATCACTTTGTAGCAATACAACCCCTAATCCGTGGTAAAAGATGTTTTTTCTTCGTCTGCTTTGTTCATCCGGATCTGATTATATCCCGAGTAAGCATCCATGAAACTTAGTAGTTCGTGTCCTGCTGTTGCATCTACCAACTGGTCAATCCTCGGTAGTGGGAAACTGTCTTTCGGGCAAGCTTTGTTTAAGTCTGTGAAAGCCATGCACATCCTCCATTGGTTGTTCTTTTTCTTGACCAATACTACATTGGCTACCCACTTCGGGTACTTGACTTCCCTTATCGATCCTGTGGAAAGTAACTTCTCCACTTCTTTCTTGATTGCGACGCTTCTCTCTGGATTGAACAACCTTCTCTTTTGTACCACTGGTCGGGACTCTGGGTTGATGGAGAGGCAATGTGATATCACTTTTGGGTCCACCCCCAGCATATCTTCGTGACCCCAAGCAAAAACATCCTCATAACTTCTTAGCAGTGTGACAAGCTGGGTTTTGACATGTATATTTAAACTTGCCCCTACCTTCACTGTCCTACTCGAATCCTCTGGATTCAGTGCCACTTCTTCTATCGGCTCATCTTTTCTGACCTTAGGTTCTTCTCTAGGATCCAACTTAAATTCTTTCGGCACCTCTGCCTGCTCTTCAGGTTCTCTAACCTTTTGCTGGACTGTTACTGCATATACTTGGTGTACTTCCCTATCTTTATATACTGACAAGTTTGCTCTTCGGGCCATCTCTTATGACCCCTTGACCACTCCTACGCCAAATTCGGTCGGGAACTTCATCATGAGGGCATAGGTTGCTGTCACCGCCTTGGCTTTATTCAAAAATGGTAGGTCTAATAAGGCGTTGTACGGCCAGTTTTCTGTATCCACCACCACAAAGTCGAGTAGCACTATTTTTTGGCAAGGAGCCTTCCCAATCTTCACGGGTAACTTCACCGTGCCAAGCGACCTTACTTCGACTCCTCCAAATCCTCTAAGGGGCGTGGGAAATGGCTGTAGGTCTTTCCTATCTAGCCTCAGCTGGTCAAATACTTCTGCACTTAGAATATCCGCTGAACTCCCATTGTCAATCAAAATTCGATGAACCTCTCTATGACCGATCCGTGCGCTGATCACCAGAGCATCATTTGGCCTAACATCTACTCCGTGCGAGTCGGCTTCTGTGAATATGATTGGGTCCCAGCCCTCCTTGATTCTCTTTGGGTCGGGTTCAATAAAATTGACGTCCAGGTCTCTCCGTGCCTCTATGGCCTCCCGGATTTTCTGGGTCCTTTCCCTGTTACTCTTGCCAGTCTCTGGTCCTCCAAAGATGGTGTTAATTGCTCCTTCATCCTCGGCTTTCTTGGGACTAAACTTTCTTGCCCGCCTGTCCTGTCGGCTATCCTTCTGTCCATCCGCCCTGTCCACCTTCTTGAGGATAATGTCTTTCAAATGCCCTTCCCTAATGAGGGTTTCGATGTGGTCCCTTAGCTGGAAACACTTGGATGTCTCGTGCCTATTCTCCTTGTGGAACCGGCAATATTTGGTGGTGTCCCTCCGAGCATATGTTGACTACTTAGGCGGTTCCTTAGACATGTTCTTCTCTTATAGGATTGCCAAGATTTCACCTTGATCTTTCTTCAATGGGTTATAATTTGTATATTTGCCTTGGAACCTCTGCCGCGGTTGATCGGTTTTCAGGTCGTATACTCGCCGTCAATCCCGACCATCCTGTGCTTTATTCTTCTGTTTGTCACCTTTGGTATCGGGCGCCTTTGTTTGATCTTTGGTTTTGGCTCCCTCTGGGCGACCGCCATGCATGAAGTAACCTCCTGTGGCAATTTCTTCCTCTTCAGCCACGGCGTAACCCCCCGCCATGTCCATCATATCAGCGTAACTGGTTAGTCGGGCTCTTCTAAGGTCAAATGACAATTTGCCATTCTGAAGGTTGTTGATGAACGCGGCAACTATTGCTTCGTCATTTGCACTCCCAATCTCGGACACTTCCTGACCGAACCTCCCCAGATATTTCTTCAGCGACTCGTCTTTTCCCTGTTTGAGTTAGGATAAGTGGGCCACTGATTTTTTCCTGTGTAAATTCCCAAGGAACTGCCTTGAGAAGGCTTTGCTCAGCTCGCCGAAACTATTTATGCTTGCTGCTGGTAGTCTACCAAACCACCGGGAGCCTAGATCCCCAAGAGTCTGAGGAAAATTCAAACATAACAGGGTGTCATTGTGGACATATTGCGCCATAGTGCTCCTATACCTCCGAACGTGTTCTTTTGGATCGGTATCTTTCTTGAACAGCTCAATGTGTGGCATCTTGAATCTCTCCGGGAAAGGCATCCTCAGGACCCCATTGGTGAAAGGGCTTTCGGATTCATCATCTGACAACTCGTTATGCCCATATCGCCTGACTAAAGCATCCATTTGTCGATGATTATTCTGAACTTCCCGAGTCAAACTCTGTATGAGTATGTCTCTGTCTCCTTCTGGTTCCCCTATCGCATTGAAACTTTGACTTATTGTCAGTTTTTGGCCCCTTTCCTCCAGATTCAACTCTCTACGATCTCGGTTTAGGCCATGCAGCCGAACTGTGCCCCTATGGCGCTTACGATGATGATTCTGCTCACTTTCTTCTGAGGATGATGACCGGTCCCTCCGGTGACTGCGCCTCCTAGGGTGATCTCGATCCCTAGCTATCCGATCTTGATCGTACCTTTTGTCAGAATCATTCCCCTCTCTATGCTCCCTACTTCTCCTAGCCACCCTTTCGGATAATATCTCTGGTCTGCCTGTAGGATCTCGTCTTGCTTTTAGGGGTGCATCAGGTGTTGGTATCACCACTGCAGAACGCAATCTTGCTGCCTGCTGGTTTGGGGCGAACAGATTGTGAGGCAACATCAAACCTTCCGTGGTGGAAAGGTCAATTCCTTGCCTTGCTGCGTCTAATATAAGTTGTTGCAGAGAAGCGTGGAATCGTTGCACGATTTCTTCATTAGTTGTAGGGAAACATTGAATACCAACTAGGGCGGCTGACTGGTCTGCCGTCGTTAGGGTGGCATCCTCTGTATCGAGCGTGGTGTCATCTTCCAGCCCGTTACTTGGCATGCCTTGACTGTACCTGGAATTGCTACCATCTCCTTCGCCAGCCATTGTTGTCACAAACTTTTGGGTCCCCCTCCTTCTAGCGCAAATTGTTGACGGTGATTTTTGATGGTCACCGAGTCAATGATTTATTTTTGAATTGCTATAGTTTATGAACGAGAACGATTAAAAATCAAGAAGAAATAACAAGCAATTACATGGTAAAACTCCAATGATTGGAGAAACATCCACGGATTGTTACCTTAGCAACGAAGCCAAATTCACTATGAAGAATGGTTACAAGAATATTGCACTATAATCTCTCTCTCCCTAGCTATTTCTTGTGTACCCCCTATTTGCGTACAAAGGGGGTATTTATACATGTTGTTATTAGGGTTTGGCATGTGGTGCCCTAGTTTTGGGGTGTGCGTTCTAATCCTAAATGGATTCTGTTTCTTTCTTTGTAGTATATTTCCTGTTTTGGCTGAGTCCAAGTTTGATTCTGATTCTGATTCCTCTTCCTTTGTTTGCGGAGAAACTATCTGTTTCCTTACTTGAACTCTATGCAGCCACGCCGTTGCTTATCATGGAGACGCTGATCGCTGATTATGTCCTGCGTTTTGAATATGAGCGCTGGTGACTATCTATTTTATTGATTCCTGAGTATGCCCGAGTATGCCTGAGTACGTGCCAGAGTAAAGATTTATTGCCCGAGCTGATGGTCTTTGTTTGTGGTCGGGCGACTTACTCTTTTTCCGAGTAAGTCGTTGTGGGGGATTTATTGCTCCATAGCCTTATATAGTGATGACGTGTCCGCCACGACTATTTTTACTTATAACAAGCATGAAGAGCAATTCATGAGTAGGGTTCCATATGCCTCGGTAGTTGGAAGTCTCAGGTATGGAATGCTCTGCACTAGACCAGATATTTGTTTTGCTATTGGCATAGTTAGCAGGTTTCAATCGAAACTTGGACCTGATCACTGGACGGCAATCAAGCATATTTTCAAGTACCTCAGGAGAACGAGAGACAATATGCTTGTATACTTTGGAGGGGATTTGATTCCCGTAAGGTATACAGATTCTGACTCCAGAAAATCCATATCAGGATCTGTGTTTACTCTTGGAGGAGGTGCAGTCATATGGTGGAGTATCAAGCAATCATGTATTGCTGACTTCACCATGGAAGCTGAGTATGTTGCTACATGCAAAGTTGCCAAAGAGGCTGTTTGGCTCCGCCAATTCTTGATTGACTTAGAAGTTGTTCCTAATGCGAATAGGCAAATCACTATCTACTGTGACAACAGTGGAGCAGTGGCTAATTCGAGAGAACCAAGAATTCATAAGAGAGGAAAACACATTGAAAGGAAGTATCATCTTCTTAAGGAGATTGTGCATAGGGGTGACGTGACGATTACCAAAATCGCATCAGCAGAAAACCTAGCGTATCCTTTCACAAAGGCTCTACCACAAAAAAGTTTTGATGGGCACCTAGAGAACAAGGGAATGAGAGATATGACACATTTGCTATAGCGCAAGTGGGAGATTGTTAGGATTATGCTCAATAGCAAGAGTGTAATATTGTACTTGACAATCTTATCATATTAATAAAGTGATTTCTGTTTTAACAAAATCTTATAGCATTTATAATTATAATTGTCAAAGTAAATAATCATAAGATCAAAAGACTATGAGAAAAGAAGAATTGTTCGTACATCTGGATATGTATGAGATAGACACAATTCTTTAGTTAGTCTTGAATAACGTTCACAACTTAAGTTAAAGGTTGGGCACCTTTATCTTGTTAAAGTTGTAGAATTCTTTTGCTAGCATTTAAGTGAGATCAAATGTGTTATAATCATTCTAAAATCATTGAAGTGTCTTCGAGTAAAAGAATCTAGTGCACTGGGTGCATTGAACTAGATCACAATGAAATACTTTTTTCTAGAACCGTCAATAGATAAAAGTTTTTTCATTATCAGGACAATCAGAGAGTCTATTTTAATCTTGAGATAAATGATAGACTTATGGTTACAAGTGTTATCATTTGAGTTATCAATGAGTAAGATTATATAGCATAGTCTATCCTTGATAGTTTGGTGGTATTCATTTGCTAACTGATAGAGGACTTCATTTATAGATATGGACATTGTGGCTCCATTTATTAAATGTGAGTAGAATATCATCATATGAATGCTTTGACGTTTTGGATATTAAATCTTAATGTTGAGTTTTCAATAGTGTCTATTGAAAGATGACTTCTGGACAAGTCATAATATATATCAAAGTTCAAAGTGTGGTCATATGAGTAAATATGGTAACTTGGAGAATTATAAGCGGTCTATAAACTCTTGGCGATTACTGATATTCATCACGAGGATTCACTATCTCCTATAAGATTGTCTAGGGTATGAATGAGAATCATTTACTTATTCCATCTTTATTTAAGAGTGCACTTTTAGTTCTTTAGTGGAATGAACTAAAATTAATAGATTGAACCTAAGTAAATCATTTGTTGATTGTGATTGGATTATGTCTATTGGAGCTTAAATTTAGATAGGCCTGCCAAGATCCCCAATTCACACGGACTTACTTGAATCACTTGATTTATTCTACCGGACTATTTGTGGGTCCATCTAGAATTGTATTTAATATATTAAGAATATAATTTACACATTATTTATTTAATGGGCTGTTTAATTTTATTAATATATTAATGAAAGACATGTGGACTTGTTTCTTTTAGTAAGAATAGCTCTAGTTCACATGTGAGCTTTTTATTAAAGTCCAAATGGATTTAATAAAATAAGAAAAACAATATATGGCTCATGTATTGGTCATGGGCGGCAAGGTTGATTTTATTAGCCTATTATATTGTTTATTTTATTATTTAATTAAATGAAAATTAATTAATATGTTAATTAATTATTTATTTGAGAATCAAAATCTTTTTCTGATTAGGAAATATGTTTCCTAGTATTATACTATTAGTAATAATATATTAAATATAAAAGACTATATTTGATAAGTAGATAAATAAGGGATTTATTTATCTAGTCAAATTAGGAAGTCTTTTATACAGTTGCAAATATACTAAATGGTTGGACTAGGGTTTGAAATTCTAAGGAAATCTACCTCGGGTTAGGATTTAAGTCAAAAGACACAAATCCTACATGGTAGTGGATTTTCGGTCACAATATATAGATATATGAAATATGTATGGCAATTGGCTAAAAAAATATATATATTATTTGATATGGCCGTGCGCAATATATATATATTATAAAGCATACAGAAGTAATTTGCACTAAATGTATATATATATTAGGCGTGCAGTAATTGCACAAGATATATATATATATATATATAAATTAGGCGTGCAGAATTATGGATGCTATATATGGCCAAGAGGAATTCGGTTAACCCTAGTTTTTCACAATTGAAAATTGATTTTCTTTTGCTAGAGAGAAAAAATAAAGTCATTCCCTAAGACTAGTGAGAGAATTCAGCCAAGAGAGATTGAGAGAAGAAATTGTTCTTGTTTCGATAGTGCACTACTAGCCTTTACATCAAAAGGTTTTGTGCACAATTTTGAATAAGGTTCACACGAGTTTCAATCTAACGATTGTGAATTCAAAAGTGACCGGGACATTCTTTGCAATCTTTTGGAGTTTATTGTGACTAACAGAAATCAGAAAAGTTTTGTTATCCATTCTCAGGTACACAATTGAAAGAGAAGGGAGACCACGCTCCTAGGTGATTCACGTTCGTGATTGGATTGGAAGATCTTGCTGATTACCATCGACGCAACGTCAATCGGATCATGTGACAAAGGTATGATATCTTCTGTTGTATATGTTTAATTAAATAAATGGTTAAGGTTCAAACTTGGAAAATTTTTAAAATATACTAAACTTCTTTTAGTCTCGCTTCCGCCGCGTGTAAACGTTTTTCCCTACATGAACTTGGACTTCAGCAACTCAGAATCAGCCCATCATTAAATGCTTTTTTGATTCTCTTGGCCCCTTGTAATTGGCCCAACTGGAACATGCAATGGATCCTTTGGTGATGCTTCTTGATTCTCATCATTCCCCCTCTCTTCAAAAGGATTTGTCCTCAAATCTTCAAAGGAATGTTGTTGATAGCCTACATCACTTCATCAAAGCCATGCAAAAGAGAAACAAGAACACTAGGCCAAGAAGTTAGCTGATTTGAAAACAAGGCCTTTTTGATCTCACTCTTTTTTGCATAGAAGTTCACTTGTTTTCTCTTTTTTTTTTTTTTTTTTTTTTTTTGCTCACTAGCAAAAATTTTTGTTTCTTTTTCACTCTTTTTTTCCTCACTAGCAAAAATTTCTGTTTCTTTTTCACTCTTTTTTTCTCTTCTTTTTGTTTCGGCCTCTCTTTCTTTTCAACTCTCACTCTTTTTTTTTAACCTCACTTGATCTTCATACAGCTGTCCCAAAGAAGGTTTGGCCTTGGCCTTGAAACTAGGTTGGTCAACCTTCCAATTCGATTCCCATGATGAAGAAGAACACGAATGTTGCCCAACATGTGTGGAACCCTTACCCTTCAATCATTGATCCAACCTCATCAAACTTGTATGAACCTCACCAAACTTAATCTCCATTTATTCAAACTTTTGTACCATGGCCTTGTACACAAATTTGAGATCTTTCGTTTCCGGTACAACATTATACATTTTTTTTTTTACTGGCCTTGATCAAATGGACTCAAGCAAAGCATTTAGTAATTTTTTTTTTTTTTTGTACTGGACATCAAACGGAATCAAGTTTGTGAAATTTTTTTTTTTGATCAAATGAAAAAAAAGGAAGAAGAAGAACAAGGATAGATGAAACCTGATTTTAGAAGCCTTAGCTCTGATACCAACTGATATGAACCTCACCAAGAATAGTGAGACCTGGAACCAATATATGGTAATGGAGGATCGTTTTCTAATTTCAAGCTTGTAAACAAGAACAATATAAGACTGTGACCTGTTATCTATAAGGAGATAAGAACCAACGGTATCAAACAAAGTTAAAGATGCCACACTCAAGAATAAGAAAGAAAGAAAGGTGAGTGATAAGTCAATGTTTCAGAACCAAAGAGAAAAACTCTCTCAATTTTAATTCAATTCAAGTCTCCTTGCATAAGACATACAAGCATCCCTTTTATACTAAAATATCTAAGACCTAAAAAGGGAATAGGCTACACTCCTAGTACTAAAATGGAAAAAAATATTCGATAATTAATGCCTTACAATTAGGAAAGTAAATGTGCAATAATTGTCCTACAATCAGGAAATAAATAAAGACTCTGAGCAATCTCATCATCGGCGAACTCACCCTCCTCCATTTGGGAAGCCCATGAAGAATTTGGGATGAGACGAAGCTTGGCCTGAGATTCTGACAACGGACCCGAGGTCCGAATAAGCACCCTAGGAACCACAACTGAAGAACAAGAAAAACCAGATCCATCACTACTCTGATCCACAGTGACATTCGAAAAAGAAGACACAACCGCCTCCTCAGATGATTGATTGCCTGAAACCTCATGAACCCTAACTTGCCGATGAGCTATCTGACCTGGACGAGAAGATGACCTAGATAAAATGGTAGATACCATAGGACGAACTTGATTGACCAACGAAGAACCCTGAACAACAGTCTTAGCATCATGCATCACCCCTACAGTCGAACTGATAGAACTAATAGAAGGATTAACAACCGAAGAACTAGAAACCAGAACTGAATCAGTGCCCTCATAATCAAATCCTGAACCCTTGCAAATCTGCAATGCCTGGGAAATCATTGGAGGAACCGAACTCGAAACCACTTCAGAAATAGCTGTTAGGATTATGCTCAATAGCAAGAGTGTAATATTGTAATTAACAATCTTTTTCATATCAACAAAGTGATTTCTGGTTTAAACAAATCTTATAGCATTTATAGTTTAATATTATAATTGTCAAAGTAAATAATCATAAGGTCTAAAGACTATGAGAAAAGAAGAATTGTTCGTACATCTGGATATGTATGTGGTAGACACAATTCTTTAGTTAGTCTTGAATATTGTTCACAACTTAAGTTAAAGGTTGGGCACCTTTATCTTGTTAAAGTTGTAGAATTCTTTTGCTAGCATTTGAGTGGGATCAAATAAGATATGATGAGTCTAAAATCATCGGAGTGTCTTCGAGCAAAAGAATCTAGTGCACTGGGTGCATTGAACTGGATCACAATGAAATACTTTATCTATAACCGTCAGTAGATAAAAGTCATTTCATTATCAGGACAATCGGAGAGTCTATCTTAATCCTGAGATAAATGATGGACTTATGGTTGCAAGTGATATCATTTGAGTTATCAATGAGTACGATTATATCGCATAGTCTATCCTCGATAGTTTGGTGATATTCATTTGTTAATCGATAGAGGACTTCATTTATAGATATGGACATCGTGGCTCCATTTATCAAATGAGAGTATAATATCATCATATGGATGTTTTGAGGTAATTGGATATTAAATCTCAACGTTGAGTTTTCGATAGTGTCTATTGAAAACATGGCTTCTGGACAAGTCAAAATGTCCAAGTTCAAAACGTGGTCATATGAGTAAATATGGTAACTTGGAGAGTTATAGGCGGTCTATGTACTCTTGGCGATTACTGATATTAATCACGAGGATACATTATCTCCAACATGATTGCCTAGGGTATGAATGAGGAAACATCTTCCTTTTCTGTCTTTATTTAAGAGTTCAATTTTAGCTCTTTAGTGGAATGAGTTAAAATTAATGGATCGGACCTAAGTGAATCATTTGTTGATTGTGATTAGGTTATGTCTATTGAAGCTTAAATTTAGATAGCCCGCCAAGATCCCCAATCCACACGGACTTGTATGGATCACTTGATATATTCTACCGGACTATTTGTGGGTCCATTTAGAATTGTATTTAATATATTAAGAATATAATTTGCACATTATTTATTTAATGGGCTGTTTAATTATATTAATATATTAATGAAAGGCATGTGGGCTTGTTTCTTTTATTAAGAATGGGTCTAGTTCACATATGGGCTTTTTATTAAAGTCCAAATGAATTAAATAAAATAAGAAAACAATATGTAGGCCCAAGTTCTAGTCATGGGTAGCAATGGCTAATTTTTAGCCCATAATATTGTTTTATTTTATTATTTAATTAAATGGAAATTAATTAATATGTTAATTAATTATTTAATTAAAAATCAAATCTTTTTCTGATTAGGAAATATGTTTCCTAGTAGTATACTACTATTAGTATTATACTGAATATAAAAGACTTTATTTGTTTAGTCAAATAAGGAAGTCTTTTATATAGTCACAAATACACTAAAGAGTTGGATTAGGGTTTGAATATAATATACATAGCAAATTGAATTCAAGTGGAATACAAATATATAATATATGGCAAGTTAATTTGCGGCATATATGATATATATTGGAAGTAGAATTCAGGTATATGACATAGTTGCCGTGCACTATATATAAATATATATATTAGGTGTGCAATTAATTTGGCACAATATATATAGATATATTAGGCGGTGCAGTAACAGCATATATATATATATATATATATATTAAAAGTGCATGCAGTAATTGCAAGATATAAAATATATATATAAGGCATGCAGAAGAAAAGAAAGATATATATTTTGGCAATATATTGTCGGCCACAATATATATAAATATATTCTTTGTATATTTTAAGAACCCTAGTTTTTGCAATTGAGAGCTTTTTCTTTTGCTAGAGAAAAATAAGATCCAACTCTAAGACTAGTGAGTGATTCGGCCTAGAGGTTTGTGAGAGAAGAATTGTTCTTGTTTCGATAGTGTACTAGTGATCTTAACATCAAGAGATCTTGTACACACTTTCGAATTAGGTTCACGCGAATTTCAATCTTACGATTGTGAATTCAAAAGTGACCAGAACGTTCTTAGCAACCTATTGGAATTTTTGTGACTAACAGAAACCAGAAAAGTTTTGTTTGTCCATTCTCAGGTTTGCAATTCAAAGAAAAGGGAGACCATGCTCCTAGGTGATCCACGTTCGTGCTAGGATTGAAGATCTTGCGGATTACCATCGACGCAAGTCAATCGGATCACGCGACAAAAGGTATTCTTCTTTTGTTAGATAATATATATGTTTAATTGATTAAAAGGGTTAAGGTTCATAAAAGGAAATTTTTTTAAAAGCTACTAACTCTATTTTATTTTTAGTCTCGCTTCCGCTGCGTGTACTACGGTATTTTTCCCTACAATAGCTGACACGGTAGAGGAAGATGGATCCGAAGAAAGAACCAAACTAGCGGACGGAATGGATCCTGAAATCAAATTAGACCCTATTGAAGTATGGACAACCACCGAATCTTGACCACCTATATCCTGATGAATAGCTGTAAAAACATTGGATAACGGGACCTCCTCCTGAGGTGCAATAACAGGGCAATAAACTGATTTAGAAGAACGGGTCCGAACAGGTTGAAAACCATCAGCTCCAAAAACTTTAGAATCCCCCGCTATATCCTGGGTTGATTTTGCAGAACTAGTTAGAGGAACCTTAGAAGACTTGTTCCAACGACAAGAACTAGGCAAATGACCTATAGAAGAGCAAGTAGAGCAAAAAATTGGGAGATTCTCATACTCAACAGCTATAAAAGAACTATGAAATTCATCCCTCTCTAGCAACACTGAAGTAGGCAGCACTGATGACACATCCACATCAACTAGAACTCTAGCATAATGACCAAAATCCCCATCACTAGTAGCCTTGTCCAACCGCAATGGCACCCCAATCCCTCTAGCCAAGTCAGAAATAATTTTTGGATGCCAGTATTCCCACGATAAATCAAAGAGCCTAACCCAAACTTGAGCATTGGTGGACTTCTGTAGCGACGGGTTAAAATCCGGGACCCAAGGCTGTAGGCGAAGAATACCTGGCTTCAGATGAACTGAACCTAACCCCCAAACATGAGTCTTCTCAGCAGGAGACTTTATAAGAATCTGATAATATCCTCTCCCTAGAGAGATAAGTCGCCAATCGGAATTTAGCATCCAATGCTTGCTAAGTCTTACCTTGAGATCCACAAGCTTCCAAGGCCACTCACCACTGGAAAGCACCACACGACCAATAAGAGCATTCTTACACAACTCAAGACGAGCCTGATAAGCAATCGGATCCACCCGAACAGAAACATACCCCCCCTTCTTAGAGGGAACTGATGGAACCGGTAAAGTCTCAACAGGAGAAGATTTGAAAAGACCCGCAAAAGACTTACCACCCTGGACCATAGGCCCTGGACTCTGAATAAGACTTGTAACAGAATCTGAAACGATCATCGAAACATCCCCCTCAGGCTGAGAAGGAATCAACTCACCAACCAATGAACACACCCCACCAGATGCAAGAGGAACAACCCGAGAAGAGGAATTCACTCCACTCACCGTACTCAAACCAACCAGACTATTCGAGGTGGAAGACACTGCCACCGGAGATGAAAGAGACAAAGCGGCCTCTATGCACATAGGATCCATCAAATACTGTAGAAAATCACTGTAGCGGATCCTGTATCAAAATCACTGTAGCACTGTAGCGGAATCCTATAGCGAATCACTGTAGCGGATACTGTAGCGAACTGTAATAGTGACTGAACTGTAGCGGAAACACTGTAGCATTGACGGAACTGTAGCGGGGGCACTGTAGCAGCGACGGAATTACTATAGCAGCGGCAGAGTCACTGAAACTGTAGCGGAAACATTGTAGCAGCAACAAAACACTGTATCGACACTGTAGCAATGACCGAAATACTGTAGCGAAAACACTGTAGTGGTGCCAAAACTGTAGCGGCACTGTAGCGTTGACGGAACTGTAGCGGGCACTGTAGCAGCGACGGAATCACTGTAGCAGCGGCGGAGTCACTGTAGCAACGACCACTATTCACTTTTTTTTTCTCTCCCTAGGGTTCCCTCATCTTTTCTCCTGGAAAAATTAATTCTCCGATGGTCCGGATATCGAGCTCCTTTAAAGTCCGGATATCGGGCTCCTCCGACGGTTTCTGATGATTAATGTTCTCTTTTGGAACTGTCATGGGATCCGAGGCGAGCCCACGAGGCGGGTACTTAGAGAGTTATGTCGTTTACATAGACCTACTTTGGTTTGTATTGCAGAGCCTATGGTTGATTTTTCCTCTATCTCTTCAGGTTTCTGGTCTTCTCTCGATCTTTGTTTGGTGGGCATGAATGATAGGGGTGGGTTGATTCCGACTATTTGGGTTTTCGCTTATGTTTCTTTTCCTGAGGTTCAGATAGTTCATTGTCATGAGCAACATCTTACTGTTTCACTTTCGATCGGTTCTCGGGTGCATTGGTACACTTTTGTTTATGCAAGCACTTCTACAGTGGTTCGTAGGTCTCTTTGGCAGTCTCTTCGTGATATGGTTAGTTTGGTTTCTTCTTCCTGGTTGGTTGTTGAGGATTTTAATGCCATTCTGGGTGCTTATGAGGCTTTGGGTTCTCGTTCTCCTGCCCGTGGTTCTTGTGAGGATTTCAGGTCGATGATTGAGGATTGTGATTTGGTTGGTATTCGTTCTCAGGGTGCCCGATTCACTTGGGTTAGAGGTCGCAGTATCTGCACTAGAGTTGAGAGACGATTAGATAGAGTTTTGGTTTCTAATGGTTGCATTTCCTGTTGGTAGGAAATTTCGTGTGTGGCTCTTCCCCGTATCTGTTCAGATCACTACCCGTTGTTGGTTCAGTTGTCAGATTTTGAGGTTTCTAGTCATAGATCGTTTCGGTTTCAGAGCATGTGGTTAGAGCATCCTGATTTTATAGCTATTGTTCGTAGGATTTGGAGATCTCATGTTGTGGGTAAGCCTCCTCAGGTTGTTATCTATAAGCTGAGAAGCTTGAAGAAGGCTCTCAAGTCTTGGAATTGGGAGGTTTTTGGTGATCTTAACTCTACCATTGCTGGGAAGTGTGCGGAGCTTCATTCTATTCAGCTAGATTTGTCTAACCGGGGTTTTTCAGATGATCTTTTTATGGCCGAGGCGAGTGTTCATTCTGAGCTAGATGTGTTGTTATGGAGACAGGAGTGTTTTTTTCGGGATCGGTCTAGAGTTAGGTGGCTTCGTGATGGGGATCGGAACACTTCATTCTTTCATGCCTCTATCAAACGTAGGCAGTATCGTAATGTTATTTAAGCCCTTTCGATTAATGGGGTTATCTCGGAGGATCGGCCTACCATCAGGGATCATATCATTAGTTATTATTCTGACCTTTTTTCCTCGAATGTTTCTCAAGTTGGAAGAGATTTATCTATTGTAGATGATGTGATTCCTTCCTTGGTAACTGCCGTAGAGAACATTTTCTTGACTAGCGTTCCATCTGCAGATGAAATTCACAATGTAGTCTTTGCTATGGATGTTGCTTCTGCCCCTGGGCCAGATGGGTTTTCTGGTAGATTTTATCAAAGATGTTGGGATGTTGTAGGTAGTGACGTGGTCCTTGCTGTACAGGATTTTTTCATCACTGGAGTTGTTTTCCCGGGTCTCAATTCCAGTTTCATTATTCTTCTTCTGAAGCTGAGGGAATCCATTTCGGTTGATTAGTTTCATCCGATTGTTCTTAGCAACTTTCTATTTAAAATTTCTTCGAAGATTTTGGCTGATCGTTTAGCTCGTGTTGCCTCCAGGATTATTTCACCTTAGCAGTTCGGTTTCATTCGAGACCGGCATATCGAGGATTGTATTGCTTTGGCTTCTAACTATGTGAATGTGTTACAAAAGAAGTGCTATGGGGGTAACTTGGCCATGAAGATTGATATCCGTAAGGCTTTTAACACCCTGGATTGGTCTTTCCTTTGCAGAGTGCTTCAGGCTTTTGGGTTCTCTTCTGTTTTTGTGGATTGGATGGACAGTATTCTTCATTCGTCTAGGCTTTCAGTTCTTTTGAATGGGGTCCCAGAGGGATATTTCAGCTGCTCTAGAGGGGTTCTTTAGGGAGATCCGCTCTCTCCGTTTTTGTTTGGTATTGTAGAGGACTTCCTTAGTAGATTATTAACGAGGTTGGTGGGTTCTTCTCAGATTCTGCTGATTTCTTCCCCAAGGGGTTTTTTGGCTCCAACTCATTTGCTCTATGCAGATGATGTTTTGATCTTTTGCAGAGGCACTCAAAAGAATCTAAAGCATATCATGGGTGCTTTTGGCAATTATGGTGATATTTCAGGCCAATTGGTTAACTGGGGTAAGTCTTTGATTTATTTCGGATCTTCTATCTCCCTCTCTCGGATTGGTAGTTTGCAGTCTCTGGTTGGTATGCAAATTGGGCATCTTCCATTTTCTTATTTGGGAGTCCCTTTATTTCGGGGTAAGCCTCGAAAAGCTGTGCTACGCCCTATTGCGGATAAGATCTTGTCTAAATTCGCTAAATGGAAGGGCAAGTCTCTCTCTCTGGCCGGTCGTGCTACTCTGATTAGGTCAGTCATCACTGGTTCATTTGTGCACTCTTTCATGATTTATAAGTGGCCTTCTTCTTTACTGTCACTAATTAACCACAAGTTGAGAAACTTTTTGTGGACCGGTTCCTGTGAGGAGACTAAGTTGGTTCGGGTTGCATGGGATCGTTGTTGTAGGCCTTACTCACAGGGTGGTCTTGGTTTGAAAGATATTGGGTTGCTGAATGACTCACTGTTGCGGAAATTCACCTGGAAGTTTATGACCTCTGATGGTTTTGCTTTCTCTTTTCTTCGGGAGAGGTATCTTAGGCATTTGCAGAAGCCTCATGGAGGGTATGTCACCTCCTCGATTTGGTCTTCTCTTCGGTCTAATTATAGTTCCCTTCTTAAGGAAGGTATTTGGCTGATTGGCGAGAACTCTCAGAGGGACTTTTGGTGGGATAATTGGTTGGGGGTTCCCATTGTGGACCTTTTAGGGATTCCTGATTATTTAGCTAATCCGCTCCGGGCAAGGGTTTCAGATTTTATTCATCAGGGTAGATGGGTGCTAGACGATTGTTTCCGAGATCGCTTCCTGGATCTGTGTTTTCGGATTGATCGTATTGCAATTTCTCCTGTTGTGGATTCTCTGGTTTGGGCTAATTCTCGGGATGGTCGTGTTTCTTGCAAGGCTACTTATTCCCAGTTTTTCCGTGATATTCCTCAGGTTGTTTGGTGGAGAGATGTTTGGTCCCGTTTTATTCCCCCCTCTCGCTCTGCTTTGACTTGGCGTTTGATGTTGAACAGGCTTCCTACTGAGGATCGCCTTTGCAGGTCTGGGTTTCAGTTGGCTTCTCGTTGCAGTATTTGTGGGGTTAGTAGTGAATCTGCAGATCATCTTTTTCTTCATTGTCCCCTGGCGGTTGCTCTTTGGGAGGCGGTTTTCTCGACTTTCTAGCTACGTGTCTCTACCGAAATTTGGCAATCCTTCTTCTTGCAAGCCATGTCGGTATCCTTTAGTGAGCAGGTCAGGATTTTATGGAAAGCGGCTATCCATGCAGTGATATAGGGGGTGTGGACTGCTCGTAATCAGTGTATCTTTGAAGGGAAGTCGGTGGACTTTAGATCCGTCCTTTCTTGGTCTGGTGTGCTGTTTCAGAGGCTAATCGCCTAGAGATTGGTTGTATTCGTAATTGTATGGATGACCTTTTGATTCTTCATCGATTTGGTCTTCAGGGTCACCCTTCTAAAGCCCCAGTTATCAAGAGTGTGGTTTGGTTGCCTCCGGCCCCCGGCTGGATCAAAGTGAATACTGATGGCGCTGCTTTGGGCTCTCCGGGGGTTGGTGGTTGTGGTGGTATCTTTCGGAACTGTAAAGCTTTTGTGAAGGGTTGCTTTGATATTCCTCTTGGTCAGGTTTTCGCTTTTGAGGCTGAGCTTCTGGCGGCCTCATTGGCCATTAATTTTGCTTGGAAGTATGGGTGGCATCGTATCTGGCTTGAGAGCGATTCTTCTTATGTGGTTTAGCTTCTTTCTTCTCATTCTGAGTTGGGTCCTTGGAGGGTTCGTCAGGCATGGCAGCGCTGCATCTTCCAAATCTCACATATGGATTTTCAGGTTTCACATATTTTTAGGGAGGGTAATCAAGTTGCAGATACGCTTTCTAAGCATGCTTTGGAGCTTCAGACAGATTCTTGGTGGTTCTTTGCCCCGCCATTCTGTTCTTCATTAGTTGGCAATGACTGCATGGGCCGCAAGTCTTTTCATTTTTCTTGATGTTTTCTTTTTCTTTTTCTTTTTGGTGTGGCCTACGTGCCTCTTTTTGTTTGGGGTTGTTTTCCCTGGCTCTTTGTGCTTTGTTGCTTTTTGTCACTTTTTACTTTCTTTTATCTCTTTTATATACGGATACTGTCTAGGGGTTTTTCAGCATATGATCGTTTGTGATGCTTTTTCCCCTTAGATCAGTCCAATTTTATTGAAAAAGGAAATAAATAAAGACTAAAACTAGCAACTATTTGACTTGCTCCTTATTTGGAAAACTGAATTTGGGAAACAAATCAGCCTTTTATTTGGGAAACAAATTAACTCTTTATTTGGGAAATAAATAAAAATAGGAAATATGCTAAAACTGGGACTCCTCCAACCATACGCAAATATGCTGAAATTAGGACTCCTCCACCATACAGATTTAGGCTGAAATTCGGACTCCTCAGTTGAAGTCTTCGCACAACAAGCTAGATAGCCAAATTTGGGCTTGCTGTGATCTGTTATGGAGGACAAAGTCTTCATAACATCCATTGGGCTTGTCTTGGGCTTTCCGGAAACATATTATAATAGATGAACTTTAGCAACTCAGAATCGGCCCATCATTAAATGCTTCTTTGATCCTCTTGGCCCATTGTAATTGGACCAACTGGAACTTGCAATGGATCCTTTGGTGATGCTTCTTGATTCTCATCACCGTTTCTCTTTACTTATGTTATTCATAGATATCATGTGTAACTAAACCACTTTTGTTGGGGGATCTATGTAAGTAACGATGTAAGCCACTTTGTTATCACTCTTCTTTATAATTAGTCACCTTATGCTTATCAATGTTTTAAATGACCAAATCATGACATGTTTCTCATAGACTCTTGAAGAACATGTATTGGTAATTTGTACTAGAGTTGATGGAATACTTACTTCATAACTGAAAATAAATATAAACGAGTCCTAAAATAATCGAGGGGGGTGGGGCGAATAGATTTTAATCGATTTTACCAATTTTTGATATAAGACAGTATTACAAAATTAAACCGAACTAGTCAAAAACTAAATCAAGTGTAAAATTGCGGAAAGTAAATGACACTTGATTTTTACGTGAAAACCTACACGGGGAAAAACCACGGGTTGTTATGTGCGCCATACAAGAACCTCAATCCACTAATTGTAATGGTGATTATAACCTAGGTTGACCATATCAAACCCTATACGGTTACTAATCCACCACTACTACCCGCATGCCTTCAAAAGTGAATCTAGTCCCTTGCTTGCAAACTACCAAAAGGCAAATACAATGCTTGTCTCTCAAAGAGAAGAGATAAACAACCTAATGTGAATATATGCAATATTCAAGATGTTAAAATGCAAGGTTAGACATTTAAGCTTATCTAGGCATGGATGGACATGTTAAAGACATTCCTAGATATCATGTGGCTATATGGCATGCATACAACCTAGCTATACGTGCAAATCAAACCCTATAGGCAATAGCTTTCATAAACAACTCACAAAACATAATAAAAATGCAATCTTGAAACTAGTTAAGTCATAAAAGAGCTATCTTAAAACTAGTCAGGTCATAAAAGAGCAATCTTGAAAAGTAAGAACTTGTGAAAGATAAATATGATGTTCTAGCTACAAGTCATATGAGACATAATGAAAAACCCATGAGAAATCATACCTCGAAGATGCTAGATGATGAATGAACCTTGAGTGGAAGACGGGTTTTCGTGTTTTGAATGATAAAAATCAATTATTTCTCTCTTCTCTTGTAAGTCACTCTTTTTGCTTTCAAAAACACAAGTTATCAGCTCTTTTTTTTTTTTTTTGTCTAAGAAGACAAGGCAACATATGTATAGAGAGATGCAACCAAAATGATGTCATTTTTGGATGAAAATCAAATGTCGCCATTTGTCTCAAGGCGACGTCATGGGGACACCATGGCAACATCAAATATACTTCTCTGTCACCATGGCGACATCATGGCGACACCAAATATTTCTTCTTTGTCACCATTTGTCTCAGGGCGACACTTCATGGCGACGCCACACCTGATTGATTTTTTAAGAATAAATCTTTCTATCGCCATGGCAACACCATCAAAGGGCGACACCAACAAATGACGACAATGCCCTAATTTCTACTTTGTGTACAGTGTGCAAGAGTGCAAAGTGGTGAATCCAAAGGAGAAGCTAATGGCATTTTCCGAAGGCAATCTTCACGTAAGAGAAACACACCATCGTGCAAGCGCGGACATTTCCAAAGTATATTCGGGAAACAAACTACTAGACACACTAACACATAACAATATACAAGGCTCAAGTGTGAAATGTGACATGTGAAGAGAGTGCACACAAAAGCAAAGCATACATATGTAACCATTAGAAGTGTGTGTGTGCAACCTAAATCTCTTCAAATTCAAAGTTAAGACAAGTAATCTACCTTTCTTGAAGCTCTTGATGCCCACAATGAAGTCCGTTGACGTTTGATGAGGATTTCTTCAATCCTAAGCTACCCTTACAAGTTTGAACCCCATTGTGGTTTTATTAACGAAATATGCCAATCAAAAGTGAGGAACTTACAATCTCCCCCTTTGGCTATTTCATGACAAAACCAGCACTTACGAAGCAACTTCGCAAAAACAAAAAACAATGGTTGGTCAACAACAATTTTTCTACATTAGAATAAAGCCCTAGTCTAAGTCTTGAACATCTTCAAGTCAATTCCAAGCTTGTAGAAAAAACCAACCTACACACAATCAACAAGAACGATACCTTTCAAGAGCAAGTGTGTGAGAGGTGCTTATAACAAGAGTAATTGCAATTGCCAAAGAAAATAAATACAATAAAAAAATGTAATCATGCAATGCAATGCAACTCCCTTTAAATGCAACAACTCCCAACATGGGTTACTTTCTCTCTCTCTCAACCCCCCCTAAATGCAATGCCCAAGAAAAAACAAATTCTCCCCCAACCCTACTCCCCCTTTTTGTTATGAGATAGGTAAAGGGAGTCTCCCCTAATAGGTAAGCATTAGCAAGGAGAGCTTGTAGCAAAAGCACATATGCATAATCATATAAGCAATTTTATGCACCTCAATGAAGTAAGAGAGATTCAAGGAGTTTTATTTCAAGAAAACTGTGTAATAAGGATGCTTTGCATGCAAGACATGTTGCATTCAAGATCAAAAGCAATGGTATTTGGCAACGCAAACAACAAAGGTTTCCTAGTAAAATTCAAACCAATTTCACCCTTTGTCATGGAAAAGCAAGGATATAGAGTTTAAGCATTTCAAATTTTAAAGAGTAACTATATCCAACTTTATAAGCAAAACAAGACATGAGCGACTTTGCACAATATTATATTTTTCCAAGTGAGATTCCCGTATGGTTGTAGCCTTGTTCTACGAATAAAGAAGGAGAGACTTTGGATTTTAAGATCCTTATTTATTTGAGTCTCAACATTTGCTTTTGCACACATATTTGCATTTAAGATTTAGCAATCAAGCATTTCATATTTTTCACTTTATGCATGTCAATAAAAAGAATCATCATGTCATGGAGATCAATTCAAAGTCATTCAAAAAGCACTTTCTAAGTACATCTCCTATTCCAAAAATGCATGTTTGAACATAAATATGACATGGATTGCAAGCAAGGAAATGAAGCACACTTATTTAGAAAAAAAATATACATATAAGCATGTACAACCAATCATCTCGAGCAACTAAATAAGAGGCATAAAATATATCAATGTAAATGCATGATCATGCAACTTTGCTCTCTTTGCTTGAGCTTCCCATATGGGGTCAAGACATACCATTTCAACCCAAGTGACAAATCCCAATAGACTTGCTAAGGTTCCTAAATCTAAGAGTGTCTAAGGGTTTTGTAAACAAATCCACTAGTTGGTTATTTGTTCTCGCATGTTCCAATGCAATGGTTTTGCTCTCAACTAGCTCTCTAATGAAATGGTGTCTAATGTCAATGTGCTTTGTCCTAGAATGTTGAATGAGATTTTTAAAAATGTTACCGGCACTCTGTTATCACAAAATAAAGTAAGAGTACCTTACTCCAAGCCATAGTCGGCTAGCATTTGTTTCATCCACATCAATTGTGTGCAAGCACTACCGGCAGCAATGTATTCCACCTCGGCCATGGATAGGAAAATTGAGTTTTGTTTCTTACTAAACCAAGAAACCAAATTGTTCCAAAGGAAAAAGCAACCGCCTGATGTGATGAGAATCAAGAAGCATCACCAAAGGCTCAATTGCATGTTCCAGTTGGGCCAATTGCAAGGGCCAAGAGGATCAAAGAAGCATTTAATGATAATTGATTCTGAGTTGCTGAAGTACAAGTTCGGCCCACATGAAGACCAAATCCGGGCTAAACTTTATAGACCTCTACATAAGGCATATGGAGTCGGATCGTCTATTATAATATGTTTTCGGAAAGCCCAAGACGAGCCCTACAGATGTTATGAAGACTCCGTCATCCGTAACAGATCGCAACAGGCCCAAAATCAGCCATCTATCTTATTACGCGCAGACTTGAGCTGGACAAGAGCTGGACGCCAAGCAGAACTTCGTGGGCCTCTACAGAAAGCATATGGAGTCGGATCATCTATTATAATATGTTTTCGGAAAGCCCAAGACGATCCCTACAGATGTTATGAAGACTTCGTCCTCCGTAACAGATCACAACAAGCCCGAATTTAGACATCTAGATTGTTGCGCGAAGACCTGAGCTGAGGAGTCCGAATTTCAGCTTAATTCCATGTGGTTGGAGGAGTCCTAATTTCAGCATACTTGTGTGTGGTAGAGAAGATTCAATTTCAGTTTAGTATTTAGTATTTTGTTCCCTTTTAGGTCTTAGATAGTTTAGTATTTAAGGGACTCATTGATGTATTATTCAGGAGACTTTGAATGGAATAATATTATTTGAGAGAACGTTTTCTCTTGGTTCTTCATTGAACTATGAACTTATCAAGGGTTATACCTTGTGGCGTTCAAAATTGACTTATCACTCACCTTCTTCTTGTTCTTGAGTGTGGCGTCTACAACCTTTCTTGATACCGTTGGTTCTTATCTCCATATAGATAATGGGTCGCGGTCCTTTTTATTTTCTTTATTTGTAAACTTGAATTAGAAAACGATCCTTCATTACCATATATTGGTTCCGGGTCTCACTACTCTTGGTGAGGTTCATATCAATTACACTCTTGCTATTGAGTATAATCCTAACATAATATTCATAGTATAACTTGTGGAATGTGTTTTTTATTGACTATACTTGTATATGAGATACATTGTTTCTTGGTATATGTTTTGTAGACTAAGGGTGGTGAATTTAGCATTGTGCAAATTGTTTTCTCATAACTATCTTGTTAAAGAATAGTTTGTATGCTCACCAAGCTGTTGACATAAGTCATGAAAGAATTTTTAATACTAGTGTGTCAACCTATTCCCCCTTCCCCCCCCCCCCCCCCCCCCCCCCTCTCTCTAGGTTGTTTAGTATAACCTTGTAGGTATTTTCAGCAACCATTAGAAGTGTGTGTGTGTGCGCAACCTAAATTGCTTAAAATTAAGAGTTAAGACAAGTAATCTACCTTCCTTAAAGCTTTTGATGCCCACATTGAAGTCCATTGACGTTTGATGAGGATTTCTTCAATCCTAAGCTACCCTTACAAGTTTGAACCCCATTGTGGTTTTGTCAACGAAATATGCCAATCAAAAGTGAGGCACTTACAATAACTTTTGATGTGTGTATTGTCATCCAATAACTTATTAAGTAGAGTGTGTTGATTAATGGTAATATCTTTGTAAATCCACACTTTTGATTGCTGTTACATGACCAAACACTCACCTAATGTTCCATCTAAGACTTTAGAGGATACCTTGAGTGAGTTATTGAATGTGCCTTTTAATATAAATGGGACTAGCCTTAATGATTTTGATCTAAAACGTTAAGGAGTGGTTACTTGGTGGTGTATCATAGTTAATTTTATACCACCCCTAGCTTCTTTATCTTATTAATTTTCAATCTTATTTTACTATTGCATTAGATAAGCCTTTAAGCATAACTCTGTTACTTAGTTGCTTTCCGAAGCATTAGACTAATTATTGTACTTTCTACATGTCCTAGCTTCTCGTGTGAATGATAACCTGTACTTGTTCACCCTATACGAGTTGAACAACTTGTGCACTTGCAAAGGTTGAAACACTCGTGCGCCCCTTTAGAATTGTCGAGGTAGATTAGGGTAGATCATTAGTGGTTTTATTAGAACCAGTTCAGGCACGTTAGGCAACATTATGCGTAACAAGGCAAAGCTTGTTGCGCAGGGGTACTTTCAAATTGAGGGTATTGACTTTGAGGAGATATTTGCTCTCGTTGGCCCATCTAGAGTCTATAAGGCTTCTCTTATCCATTTCTTGTGTGCACAAGTTTAAATTGCACCAAATGGATGTGAAAAATGCTCAATGGCTTCTTGCAAGAGGAAGTGTTTGTTGAGCAACCCAAAAGGTTTGTGGATGCACACCACCCCAACCATGTCTATCGCCCCTCAAGAAGGCTTTGTATGGGTTGAAACAAGCATTGAGGGCTTGGTATGAGCACCTCAATCAATTTCTTGTTGACAATAACTACTCAAGGGGTAGTGTTGATAAGACTTTATTCATCAAGAAAAACAATTATGAGCTTTTCATAGCTCAAATATATGTTGATAATATTGTGTTTGGCTCCACCAACAACACAATAGTCCAACAATTTGTTGATATTATGTCTCATGAATTTGAGATGACTTGTTGGTGAGCTAAGTTACTTCCTAAGTTTGCAAACTAAGCAATTAAATAATGGGATTTTTATAACCCAAGCTAAATATGCTAAAAATCTAGTGAAGAAGTTTGGTCTTGAAAATGCCAAACATTGTGATGTTGGGGTTTTTACCCTAAAGCTTGTAGTTTGTAAATGTGAATTGAACAAGAAATAAAAGAAGTAGTTTATTCATTCAAATTGTTTCATACATTTATTTATATCATGTGTACTTAACATCCAAGATTGCTGGATGTAATCTCTAACTGAGTATATGAGTGTCATATACAAAGGTATTGAATTTGAGATGAGCAATCTAAAGAGTTCGTAGATAGCAAATAGAGTTGGGTACTTTATTTGTGGCTAATCTACAGCTACGGTCCGTTCTATAATGTACGATGGTCTTAACCTAGACTATTCATATGGTGATATGAGAATGAAGGCACCTTATATGATGTGATCATATAGGACTGGGTCATGATCTATATGAATCTCTCACCAAGATCCGTTACAAGATGATATTCATATATATTAACAAATGATGGCTATATATGGGTGATCTTAATCCTGAGTGTCTTATTGACTCCTCCAGGTTAAATCGTGGTTTTTGATATACCATGGGTGAGATTAGAGTTGCATTCCTAGTCAATAACTTCGTATGTTGGAATCGTGGTTTGACTTGTGGCTAGGAAGGTTAGTACACAATAGTGGAATCCACTCCTTCTTGTGAGAAGTAGATAGTAGTTCCCTTAAGAGTTGATTCGGAGCTTGAACAATATGAGTGCTCTCCTAATTCCGTAAGGAATGTAGGATTTATTGTTCATTAGAGAATCAATGGTACTTAATGGAAAGATATAATTAGAGGGGTATAACGGACATTATGACCCAGCTCTAATTATGAACTACTTGTGGAGGATCATACCATATGTAATAGCTATATCGATGGATACCAAGAGTTATTGGTTTGTGTAAAAACGTCTACAGTTGAGAGAGTGCAGCTTCGAGTTTTTAGTGGAATAACATCGAAGTTAATAATCATGAAATATTAATTAAAGAGTTTAATTAATTATTTCTGAGGATTATTGGAGCTCAAAATACTATGAGTCCATTAGATCCCCTTACTAGGTCGATCGATTTAGGTAACAAGGGTCACGGTTGATTAATTGGATTGTCCAATTAATCGTGTTATGAAAGTAACATGTATTTAATTGGGAAATTAATTGAATAATGAGATTATTTAATTAATGAATAATGGTGATTTAATAAATTAAATAATAAGATTATTTAATTTATGTTGTTAATCACGAAATGGAGAGTGTTAGTTGATATTTGATTTTGAATGAAATAAGATAATATGATTATTTTATTTTATTAAATTAAATATTTGAAATTGAATTTAAAATGTTGAAATTCAAAAACAAATGTTTAATTATCTTTTAAAAAGATATGCTTAGAACACCCACTATCAAGGTACCAAGTGTTGAAGGCATTGGCTTTCAAGGCAACTTGGACCACATAGCAATAATATTCATCATTTCTATTCATCCTAGGCAAAACAAGGTCATTCCTAGGAGCCATTGGTCCATTGTCTCTAAAGTTTCTAGGTGCATGCATTATGGCTCTTCTAAACATATTTTTCTCAATCATGATTTCTCTTCTACACAATTTAATATACTAAAACAATTAGGCCTAATGTGGCCTTCAATTCCATAAAAATGGCAAGTAGGAGTAAAATAAGAATTCATACCATAGCCTTATGCAAGCATTTACGGCCTCCTTCTATTTTGAGTTGCTCTTGGGTGTTAAGGCAACTCTCTCCTTTGTGGTTGAGCCAAGTTTGCATGTCTTCTAGGTTGAGCATGAAAGACCCCATGTTGAGCTTGTGGGATCCTTAGTTGTGGAGATCTTGGTTGCGGAGGTTTTGGTTGTAGACGTCTAGGTTGAGGAGCTCTAGCTTGTGGTGGAGTTCTTGTTGGAATCCTTGCTTGTGCTTGCTTTGAGAATTCACCAACTTCAACCCACTTAGCTGTTTGTTAAGGGGTTTGAGCATTTTCAACCTCTTTGCTCTTGACAAATATTGTCTTCTTCAAGAATATGGCTTCCATTTCTTCCACATATCCTAACCCTCTTTCATCACAAGGACTCTTCCCACATGATAACATCTTGTCAAGCTTCTCGGTTCCGGAAGTCATCTTAGCAATCAACCCTTTTACTTTCATGAGCTCTTTCCTCAAGCTTTCTTCATTCTTCTTGGCCAAGACTAGCTTCATCTTCAATCCTTCTTCCAACTCTTTTGCTTTACTCATTTCCTTGCTTAAATGAGTTACTTTAGAAGTCAATTCAGGCTTCTCCCCTTTCAACTTTTGTATCTCCTTTTTCTTCTTCAATCTTGAGTTCTCAAAGAATCTCATGAAGTCATCATAGTCTATTTCTTCATCAAACTGAAAGTTGGACATTGATGAGTGGCTACCACCATTTGAGTCATTTCCATCTACTTATTCTTGCTTGTCCTCTTCCTCTTCTTTATCACTCACGACTTCATTGTTATTGTGAAAGGATGAGAAAGCAATAAAGTTGGCTATTTGGTCTTTATCGTCATCCGAAGACTTATCTTCTTCTTCTAGGTCATCACTATCACTCCAAGTCATCGCCTTGGCATTTCGTCTCTTTTTCTTTAAGTTTGCACACTCGGGAGCAATGTGTCCAAAGCCACTACACTCATAGCATTGGACACCCTTATTGTGATCCTTCTCTTAAGTTTGCTCCACTTTCTTGAAAGGAGCCTTCTTCTTAACAAACTTTCCCTATGAGCCAAACCCTTTCTTCTCAAACCTTATAAATTGCTTGAACATCTTTGCCATCAAAGCAATTTCTTCATCAAAGTCTTCTTCATCCTTTTCTACCTTAATGCTCTTAAAGGCAAGACTTTTTTGATTCTTTGGAGGTGTAGATGTGGGACCCTTCCTAGACTCATAGGCCAAGATCCTTCCAATAACTTCACTTTGCTTCATCTTTGAGTAGTCACTATTTTCTTCCAACGCTATCACTTTAGATTCAAACCTCTCAGGAAGCGATCTCATGATCTTTTGCTTGATTCTTCTATCTGAGTAGGGATCACCAAGTTGGTGACTTTGATTCACTATATCCATAAGCTTCACTTGAAAGTCATTGAAGCATTCATCCTCCTCCATCCTTATGGTCTCAAATTGTGTTTGGAGAACTTAGAGCTTGGAGTCCTCTACCACCTTGGTTCCTTCATGAGTCGTCTCCAATATGTCCCAAGCTTCCTTTGCTATCGTTGTAGCTTGGATGAGTTTGTTTTGGTTGTTATCCATGGCACATAGGATTGCATGCATGGCTTTGTTGCTCCATTTTGAAGCTGTTAGGTTTTTGGTTGTTGTTGGCATATATTTCATATCAAAACGTGTTTATCTTATAATGTTTATATGGTCATATTGATGATGATACAAAGCTTCAAAGAAAGGTTTGACTACGGTACTTGCAAGATGATGGCTTGATAAGGGGAATTAGCTTCATTGCTCATCAAAGGTATAATTGACCTCATTCCTCTTACAAGGCATAGGCACACACACAAAAATCATTCATAAGTGTCCCTACATCATTGTGCACCATTTATATAACACATTCACATGCATTGAACTCAAATGCTCATACATTTTAGTGTTGCATGTTCTAGGACTATGTCTAGGAAATGGCATTCATATGTGAACTTGAGTTTGTACGTTTGTGTTTCTTGTGTTTTGGACTTGTTCTTGATCTTAATTGATTCCTTATTGAGTCTCGGTCATTTCAGTTACTCATATGTTAAGTTTCGAGTCCAAACGATGTAGCTACACTACTTTTCGTTCTCATTCATTGAGTTGTGTTCGTCGTCATTTTTCGAGATGAATTCTCAACCATTTGTCAAAGTTTCGTAGTCTTCGTTGTGTGTGAGGGAGTAATTGTTTGTAATCCAAAAACAGATTCTAAATCGAAGTTCGGATGCCCGAATACGGCTGAAGAGCGTGAGAGGTGCGCGGGAGAAGCTTGGTGGCCACAGGCCAAGGCATGGGCATCCACGTGTGGAGGCCGTATGCCACACGTCCCAACCAGCCCTCTGGTCCCGTGTGGCACATGCACCCCACACGTGGGCAAGGCTGGTCTGGCCTATTTTTGGTGGATAAAAATGCCCTTCTTCCCTTCCTTTTAAATCTCTCCAATTCCCTCTATTTGTTTCTAAGAAGAAAAATTGTGAAATCCCGTCTAGAGTTTCTCTCCAATTTTCTCAACTTCCAAACACCATAACTTTCTCATACAAAGTCGGAATGGAGTGATTCAAGCTGGAGATTGTTCGTAATCGAGTCCTCTACCTTTTCTAAGTGATCCACTCAGAAAACCGAACCAGCTCGTGAAATCAAGGTAGAGTTCATATCTTGGTGATTTCATCTTTTTAAACCTTCAATTTGCTTGGGGTTTCCTCTTCTATATGTATATGTATGTTTGGTGAATGCTATTGAGAAAGATAGCTTCACAATCAATCTAATTGAAAAGTCTAATTAGAGACACATGTTGACTAGAATCTTGGATTCTTTGTTTTTAACATGATTAGGAGTTGTATTGTGATTAGATTGATATCTAGGATTATTTGAGACTTGATTGATGCATTTTATGATTAATAATCCTTTATATTTGTCTTTGATCCTTGATTGATGATATCTAGGATTAGAGCCTTTGTATGTGTTTTTAGAGATATTTAGGATTGATTTGTTTTTAACAATATCTCATATTTCTAAATCTTTGGCTAGAATACTTGTTGCATACATTTTGTGATTCTAGTATTTTTATGTATGTTTATAACAACTTGAACTTGTGTCTCATGTATATGAATTGTTCAAGTGTTATTTGTGTGAATGAATCTAGGAGTTTTATGTGTTAATTGTTTTCACATGCTCTAGGTTTTCATTTATGATTTTGCATCTAGATTTCCATTGCTTGTGTTTTCACATCTCTAGATCTAGTTGTTCCATGGAATGTATTGATCACATGTTCTATGTTGTTTTGATTGTTTGCATCATTTGCATTCACATGATCACACTAGGAAGTCCTTGTAAAAGGCATGAAGTCTTGGTTAGAGTCAGGATGACTCGGATAGCCAAGCAAGAAGTCTTGCCTAGAGTCTTGAGGACTTGGATAGGTAAGCAAGAAGTCTTGTCTAGAGTCGGGAGGACTTGGATAGATAAGCAAGAAGTCATGGCTAGAGTCGGGAGGACTTGGATAGTCATGCATGGGAGGCTTTCTAGAGGTACATGTGCCTTATATAGAGAGTTGGCTTATATATTGGTAGGCCCGGGTGTTTGGTCAGACATAGAGTCCGATAGAGCGGGGTACATGGGATATGTATGCACTCTTGAGGAATTTCTAATCTTCCAACGATGTTGGTTTGGTATGAGTTCCAATATGTGGTTTACATCATTGAGGGATTTTGTATCTTCCAATAGGGATTGGGTAAACATAGACTCCACATGAGTTGGTGATCTAGGATTGGTCACTTTGTAGAATTTCTTATTTACTTTCCAAATATATATAAGTACCCAATGGTTGTAATTCAACCCGTGGATGTTTCCTCCTTAGAGGTTTTACCACATTAAAAAATCCCTTGTGTTAATTCTTTCTATCTCTATCTTTTATATTTGTTTTTGTGTATGTTTTAATCTTGTAGTACAATCTTCACTTGTGATGTATTTGGAAACAAGATTTTGTAAAGTGTGTTTGTAAGTATATTCATTTTGATCATAATTGTAAATATAATTCTTTTATTCATTGATTGATTCTTGTACATATTGGTCATTATTGTGAATACAAGTATTATTTGTATTAATTTTAATATAGTTTCTTCTCTAGCAAGTTGTAGTGATCTTACATTATAATACTTTAAGCACAACTTGTGAAATGTGCACTTCATTGAATATACTTGTATATGAGATACATGGTTTATTAGTATATGCTGTGCAGACTAAGGGTGGTGAATTGAGCATACATGTGTTAATTGTTTTCTCATAACAATCTTGTTAAAGTCAACTTGTATGCTCACCAAGGTTTTGACACTAGTCACGAAAGAGTTTTTAAAACTAGTGTGTCAACCTATTCACCCCCCCCCCCCCCCTCTAGGTAGTTTAGTATAACCTTGTAGGCATTTTCAATTAGTATCAGAATGGGTCACTTAATGTAATTAGTGTGATTCGGGATTTACAAGGTTATTTACTATGATAACAACCTTTAGTCTATAATTGTTTGTATTGGTTGTCCTCCTTTGTTGATCGGGAAATTATTTGTTTTGTTGAAAATGCTCATGTAAGACTTCCCTAAGTCTAGTGATGAGCAAGCTTGGTTAGATTGTCAAGAAAGGTTTCTCTTCTCCATGTTTTATATTTGATGGAGTAGTTTCTCTAAACCAATATGTTCATGAAGTATGAATGAGGTTTATTTTTCTTGAGAAGTTGAAACTTTTAGACCTTTTTGCCATTATTAGTGGTGTAAGTTTTTAAACACCTTGTTCTTAATAAAAATTCAAATATGGCAAAAGAGGCATGGAATTAATTCCAAGCTACTTGTGAAATAGGTTCTTCTTGTTTTATATTTCATTTGTCTACTAACAACTTTGTTGATAAGTTTGAAAAGAATGTTAGTAACAAAAGCAAAGAAGAAGAAGTTTTCCCGGAGGATGATCGTTCTAGACTTTATCTCTTGACTTTGCAATTCCATGAAGAGGATTGCAAATCAAAGACCACCACTTCAACTTGATGGCAATAGCTCAATCGCTTGAGAAGGAAAGAGATAAAGCTTTGAATGAAGTTGAAGTGAAGAAAGAAGTGATCAATTGTCTAGAAGAGAAGACAATTGAAGTTGCTCTTGTGTTATATAGTTTAATGATTGATTTTGCTAATAATGTGTTTCTTTTTTATAGGAAACAATCAAAGGCAAGGAAGAGGAGTTGACAATCATGAAGGCCAAAGAGCTTTGTAAATTTCATGAAGATTCAAGTGACTTAGGCTTTGTAGATGAGCAAGTGGAGTCTCCTACAACTAAAGGCAAGTCACTAAGGAACAAATGGATTTCAAAGGTCAATCTTCCAAGGTCAACTGCAAAATCAAGGAGTGTAAGGAGCCATCACCGTCGGTACACTCTCACCTAAATAATATCATCTCCATATGTATTCTGGTTTGTCATTTTTGAAATGTTGTAGTGCATACTAAATCTAGATGCCATGAGTTTATTAGACAATGCAAAGTAGGAAATGAGATGCATGTAAGTGAGATGAGAAATTCTTTTATGGATGTTTCTTGCATGATAACACTTTGGATTTTGTGCGTGTAAATGATAATCATGTGAAGAAAATTGTCAAGAAATTTTTGGGTGAAAATGAGTGTTTCACATGATCATATGCATAGTCTTGATAATATCTTTATTGATGGCAATAATGTTGTGTATGACATGAGAATATCTTTATAGAGAAGATAGTTGATGATTTATCTTCTAGATATAATATTGCCTTGAGAAATGATCATGATGATTTATGTGTTTGTGCATCCAAGACCAAATGGGTCAAGGGTGAGTGCTCTTATCATTAGTGTAAGTTGCACATGTGAGTTTGCTTTAAGATTAGCGTCTAGTTTTGAGTAACTTAGCTAGCTAGCTTTGTTTCTCTATGACTTTGACATGAACTTAGCTATCTCACAAATATTGCTATGATAGTCAAAATTCATTGATTAACTTTTGAGAAGTTGTACATCATGAAATCTATATGGTAATGATTTTTGTTAAGGCTTTTAGAGAAAGTCATTTTTGTTGTTTATTTGAGTTGAAATGCTTAGCCTTTATTCTCTTGGAATCGACACACCTATAACTTGTAGTCATGAGGACATAAAAGCCAAGAGGACTCATAAAAAGGGTGAAGGTTTTGCATTTGATGAAAAAGCTTGCTTAGGTATTTCTATATCCTAATGCTTGCTTTCTAGCTTTTCATCTTTCGACTCTATGTTTGCATTACATCATGTAGCATGTCATATTAGAGAACTAGTATAGCATTCATATGGTTCTCATTGACATGTGCTCTCTAAAGATCTTTTAGTGGTATGTTCACAATGATCTTATTCATGATGCTTGAAATGCTTGTGTGATTGTTGAGTGGCTTGATGAGCAAAACTTAATTTGAATATCAATATCTTTGAGAGCTACTCACTTGAGAAGTAATGATTGATGAGAATCAAGAAGCATCACCAAAGGCTCAATTGCATGTTCCAGTTGGGCCAATTGCAAGGGCCAAGAGGATCAAAGAAGCATTTAATGATAATTGATTCTGAGTTGCTGAAGTACAAGTTCGGCCCACATGAAGACCAAATCCGGGCTAAACTTTGTAGACCTCTACAGGGTGCATATCAGGTCGGATTATCTATTATAATATGTTTCTGGAAAGCCCAAGATGAGTCTTACAGATGTTATGAAGACTCCGTCATCCGTAACAGATCGCAACAGGCCCAAAATCAGCTATCTATCTTATTACGCGCAGACTTGAGCTGGACAAGAGCTGGACGCCAAGCAGAACTTCGTGGGCCTCTACAGAAGGCATATGGAGTCAGATCGTCTACTATAATATGTTTTCGGAAAGCCCAAGATGAGCCCTACAGATGTTATGAAGACTCCGTCATCCGTAACAGATCGCAACAGGCCCAAAATCAGCTATCTATCTTATTACGCGCAGACTTGAGCTGGACAAGAGCTGGACGCCAAGCAGAACTTCGTGGGCCTCTACAGAAGGCATATGGAGTCGGATCGTCTATTATAATATGTTTCTCAAAATCCCAAGACGAGCCCTACAGATGTTATGAAGACTCCGTCATCCGTAACAGATCATAACAGGCCCAAAATCAGCTATCTATCTTATTACGCGCAGACTTGAGCTGGACAAGAGCTGGACGCCAAGCAGAACTTCGTGGGACTCTACAGAAGGCATATGGAGTCGGATCATCTATTATAATATGTTTTCGGAAAGCCCAAGACAAGCCCTACAGATGTTATGAAGACTTTGTCCTCTGTAACAGATCACAACAAGCCCGAATTTAGACATCTAGATTGTTGCGCGAAGACTTGAGCTGAGGAGTCCGAATTTCAGCTTAATTCCGTGTGGTTGGAAGAGCAGCATGCTTGTGTGTGGTACAAGTTAGGGTTAGAGAAGATTCAATTTCAGTTTTTCCTTTTTAGTTTGCAAAGAATAATGGTTGATTTGTTTCCCAAAATTAAGGGGCTGATTTGCTTCCAAATTTAGCCTTTCAATTAGGAAATAAGTCAATAGTTGCTTGTTTTAGTTTGTTTAATTTTCTTTCCCGTTTTGTAAGGCATTAATTGCCTATTTATTTTCCTGATTGTAAGGCATTAATTGTCGAATATTTGTTCCCTTTTAGGTCTTAGATATTTTAGTATTTAAGGGACTCATTGATGTATTATTCAGAAGACTTTGGAATGGAATAATATTATTTGAGAGAACGTTTTCTCTTGGTTCTTCATTGAACTATGAACTTATCAAGGTTTATACCTTGTGGCGTTCAAACTTGACTTATCACTCACTTCTTCTTGTTCTTGAGTGTGGCGTCTACAACCTTCTTGATACCGTTGGTTCTTATCTCCATATAGATAATGGGTCGCGGTCCTTTTTATTTTCTTTATTTGTAAACTTGAATTAGAAAACGATCCTTCATTACCATATATTGGTTCCGGGTCTCACTACTCTTGGTGAGGTTCATATCAGTTGGTATCAGAGCTTAGGCTTCTAAATCAGGTTTGATCTATCCTTTTTTTCTATTTCTTTTTATTTTGTTAGATCAAAAAAAAAAAAAAAAAGTTGATCAGATCCGTTACCACCAAAAAAAAAAAAAAAAAAAAAAAAAATTTGATCTGATTCCGTTTAAAAAAAATTGATCAGATCCATTACAAAAAAAAAAAAAAAAAAGTTGATCAGATCCGTTACCAAAAAAAAAAAAAAAACAAAAAAAAAAGTGAACGAAGTGTGAAAAAAAGGCAAGAGAGTGCGAGCTCATCAGAGGTTAACAGCTGAAATTGAGTGAAACACGAGTGTGAGTGCCTTCATTATTGAGAGTAAACACGTGAGGGAGTGTTTGTGAGGCTTACCAATTTGTTTTCGCAGGTTAAAGAAAAAAAAAATGTCTGATGATGCACCAGAAAAGTATGATCTCAAACTTTTTTTAAAGTTCTTTGATCAAAAGTTTGATCAGTTGGAGATGAGGTTGGATCAACAATCGAATAGGAAGGGTACCACACGAGTTGGGCAACATTCGGGTTCTTCTTCATTATGGGAACCGAATTGGAACGAGAGGGATGACCAACCTAGTTTCAATGCCAAGGCCGAACCTTCCAAAGATCACAAAGATGGAGAGATTTTGGTCGCAAGAAGAACTCTTAGTGCTCAAGTAAAGGAAGATGATGAGGTACAACGTGACAATTTCTTTCACACCCGATGCCATGTTAATGATAAGGTATGTACCAACTGATATGAACCTCACCAAGAGTAGTGAGACCCGAAACCAATATATGGTAACGAAGGATCGTTTTCTAATTCAAGTTTACAAATAAAGAAAATAAAAAGGACTGTGACCCATTATCTATATGGAGATAAGAACCAACGGTATCAAGAAGGTTGTAGACGCCACACTCAAGAACAAGAAGAAGGTGAGTGATAAGTCAAGTTTGAACGCCACAAGGTATAACCCTTGATAAGTTCATAGTTCAATGAAGAACCAAGAGAAAACGTTCTCTCAAATAATATTATTCCATTCAAAGTCTTTCTGAATAATACATCAATGAGTCCCTTAAATACTAAAATATCTAAGACCTAAAAGGGAACAAATATTTGGCAATTAATGCCTTACAATTAGGAAAAATAAATAAAAAGGAAAAACTGAAATTGAATCTTCTCTAACCCTAACTTGTACCACACACAAGTATGCTGAAATTAGGACTCCTCCAACCACACGGAATTAAGCTGAAATTCGGACTCCTCAGCTCAAGTCTTCGCGCAACAATCTAGATGTCTAAATTCGGGCTTGTTGTGATCTGTTACGAAGGACAAAGTCTTCATAACATCTGTAGGTCTTGTCTTGGGCTTTCCGAAAACATATTATAATAGACAATCCGACTCCATATGACTTATGTAGAGGCCCACGAAGTTCTGCCTAGCGTCCAGCTCTTGTCCAGCTCAAGTCTTCGCGTAATAAGATAGATGTCCAATTTTGGGCCTGTTTCAATCTGTTACGGATGATAGAGTCTTCATAACATCTATAGGGCTCGTCTTGGGCTTTCCGAAAACATATTATAATAGACGATCCGACTCCATATGCCTTCTGTAGAGGCCCACGAAGTTCTGCTTGGCGTCCAGCTCTTGTCCAGCTCAAGTCTGCGCATAATAAGATAGATGGCTGATTTTGGGCCTGTTGTAATCTGTTATGGATGATGTAGTCTTCATAACATCTGTAGGGCTCGTCTTGGGCTTTCCAGAAACATATTATAATAGATAATCCGACCTCATATGGCCCCTGTAGAGGTCTACAAAGTTTAGCCCGGATTTGGTCTTCATGTGGGCTGAACTTGTACTTCAGCAACTCAGAATCAATTATCATTAAATGCTTCTTTGATCCTCTTGGCCCTTGCAATTGGCCCAACTGGAACATGCAATTGAGCCTTTGGTGATGCTTCTTGATTCTCATCATTCCCCCTCTCTTCAAAAGGATTCGTCCTCGAATCTTCACCGTAATGTTGTTGATTGCCTGCGACACTTCATCAAAGTCCTGCAAAAGAGAAACAAGAACACTAGGCCAAGAAGTTGGCTGATTTGAAACAAGACCTTTTTGATCTCACTTTTTTTTGCATAGAAGTTCACTTGTTGTCTTTTTTTTTTGTTTCTCATCAGCCGAGATTTCTTTTTTTGCTGTTTCAATCTCTCTTTCTTTTGTCTCTCTTTCTTTTGAACTCTCACTCTCCTTTTTTTCATCTTTTCTTTCTTTTAATCTCACTTGATCTTCATAAACTTGTATTGGGGTTAAGGGTACAAGAGTGATTCGCTTTTTATTGAGTACAAATGAGTATCTATTTGTGTAACCATCATGAGTTACACGCCTATCAAACTGCCATGGTCGCCCCAAAAGGATATGGCTCGCATGCATTGGTACCACATCACACAAGACTTCATATTTGTACTTTCCAATGGAAAAAGACACCAACACCTGTTTAGTCACCTTTATTTCTTCACTATCATTCAACCATTGTAGCTTATAAGGTTTTGGGTGCTTTAAAGTGGCCAAATTTAGTTTTTCCACCAAACTAGTGCTAGCCAAATTAGTACAACTTCCCCCATCAATTAGCATGCTACATACCTTATCATTAACATGGCATCGGGTGTGAAAGACATTGTCACGTTGTACCTCATCATCTTCCTTTACTTGAGCACTAAGAGTTCTTCTTGCGACCAAAATCTCTCCATCTTTGTGATCTTTGGAAGGTTCGGCCTTGGCATTGAAACTAGGTTGGTCATCCCTCTCGTTCCAATTCGGTTCCCATAATGAAGAAGAACCCGAATGTTGCCCAACTCGTGTGGTACCCTTCCTCTTCGATTGTTGATCCAACCTCATCTCCAACTGATCAAACTTTTGATCAAAGAACTTTAAAAAAAGTTTGAGATCATACTTTTCTGGTGCATCATCAGACATTTTTTTTTCTAACACTCGTGTTTCACTCAATTTCAGCTGTTACCCTCTGATAAGCTCGCACTCTCTTGCATTTTTCCACTCTTCGTTCACTCTTTTTTTTTTTTTTTTTTTTTTTTTGTAACAGATCTGATCAACGTTTTTTTTTTTTTTTTTTTGTAACGGATCTGATCAAAATTTTTTTTTTTTTTTTTTGTAATGGATCTGATCAAATTTTTTTTTAATCGAAATCAGATCAAACTTCTTTTTTTTTTTTTTTTTTTTTGATCTTACGAAATAAAAAAAAAATAGAAAAAAAAAATTTACAATTTCAAAAGGCGAAAAATGAGTTGCAGAATGCACACTCCTATTATAAGCAAACTCTACATGCGGCAAACAATCCTCCCATGTTTTCAAGTTCTTTTGTATTATAGCACGCAACAAGGCAGATAAAGTCCTATTAACTACTTCAGTTTGACCATCAGTTTGTGGATGACAAGTAGTAGAAAATAAAAGTTTAGTTCCTAACTTGCCCCACAGAGTTTTCCAAAAGTAGCTTAAGAACTTAGCATCTCTATCCGAAACAATGGTTTTAGGCATGCCATGCAATCTAACAATTTCTTTGAAAAACAAATCAGCAATATGTGATGCATCATCAGTTTTATGACAAGGAATGAAATGTGCCATTTTAGAAAACCTGTCAACAACCACATATATAGAATCCCTACCCCTCTTTGACCTAGGCAAACCCAGCACAAAATCCATAGAAATATCAATCCAAGGTCCACTAGGTATAGGCAAAGGAGTATACAAACCATGAGGCTGAACTCTAGACTTAGCTTGTCTACATGTAATGCATTTCTCACAAATTCTCTCTACATCACGTTTCATATGAGGCCAAAAGAAGTGTTCATGCAAAACATCTAGTGTCTTGGCTATACCAAAGTGCCCCATCAAACCTCCCCCATGAGCTTCTCTAACAAGCAATTCACGCAAAGAACTCTTAGGCACGCATAATTTAGTTTCTCTAAACAAAAATCCATCATGCCTATAAAACTTGCCAAATGCAACATTTTCACATGCATTGAATACATTGCCAAAATCAGCATCTTCCACATACAATTCTTTAATGTAGTTAAAACCAAACAATCTAGCATCCAAAGTGGAAAGTAAAACGTACCTTCTAGACAAAGCATCAGCGACGACGTTTTCCTTACCTTTCTTGTACTTGATCACATATGGAAATGTTTCTATGAACTCCACCCACTTGGCATGCCGCTTATTTAGCTTGTGTTGCCCCTTTAAATGCTTTAAGGACTCATGATCCGTGTGAATCACAAATTCCTTTGGCCAAAGGTAGTGTTGCCAAGTCTCCAATACCCTAACCAACGCATACATCTCCTTGTCATAGGTAGGATAATTCATGGCTGCTGTCTTTCACACCCGATGCCATGTTAATGATAAGGTATGTAGCATGATAATTGATGGGGGAAGTTGTACTAATTTGGCTAGCACTAGTTTGGTGGAAAAACTAAATTTGGCCACTTTAAAGCACCCAAAACCTTATAAGCTACAATGGTTGAATGATAGTGAAGAAATCAAGGTGACTAAACAGGTGTTGGTGTCTTTTTCCATTGGAAAGTACAAATATGAAGTCTTGTGTGATGTGGTACCAATGCATGCGAGCCATATCCTTTTGGGGCGACCATGGCAGTTTGATAGGCGTGTAACTCATGATGGTTACACAAATAGATACTCCTTTGTACTCAATAAAAAGCGAATCACTCTTGTACCCTTAACCCCAATACAAGTTTATGAAGATCAAGTGAGATTAAAAGAAAGAAAATATGAAAAAAAGGAGAGTGAGAGTTCAAAAAAAAGAGAGACAAAAGAAAGAGAGATTGAAATAGCAAAAAAAGAAATCTCGGCTGATGAGAAACAAAAAAAAAAGACAACAAGTGAACTTCTATGCAAAAAAAAGTGAGATCAAAAAGGTCTTGTTTTCAAATCAGCCAACTTCTTGGCCTAGTGTTCTTGTTTCTCTTTTGCAGGACTTTGATGAAGTGTCGCAGGCTATCAACAACATTACGGTGAAGATTCGAGGACGAATCCTTTTGAAGAGAGGGGGAATGATGAGAATCAAGAAGCATCACCAAAGGCTCAATTGCATGTTTCAGTTGGGCCAATTGCAAGGGCCAAGAGGATCAAAGAAGCATTTAATGATAATTGATTATGAGTTGCTGAAGTACAAGTTCGGCCCACATGAAGACCAAATCCGGGCTAAACTTTGTAGACCTCTACAGGGGGCATATGAGGTCGGATTATCTATTATAATATGTTTCTGGAAAGCCCAAGACGAGCCCTACAGATGTTATGAAGACTCCGTCATCCGTAACAGATCGCAACAGGCCCAAAATCAGCTATCTATCTTATTACGCGCAGACTTGAGCTGGACAAGAGCTGGACCCCAAGCAGAACTTCGTGGGCCTCTACAGAAGGAATATGGAGTCGGATCATCTATTATAATATGTTTTCGGAAACCCCAAGACGAGCCCTACAGATATTATGAAGACTCCATCATCCGTAACAGATCGTAACAGGCCCAAAATCAGCTATCTATCTTATTACGCGCAGACTTGAGCTGGTCAAGAGCTGGACGCCAAGCAGAACTTCGTGGGCCTCTACAGAAGGCATATGGAGTCGGATCGTCTATTATAATATGTTTCTGGAAAGCCCAAGATGAGCCCTACAGATGTTATGAAGACTCCGTCATCCGTAACAGATCGCAACAGGCCCAAAATCAGCTATCTATCTTATTACGCGCAGACTTGAGCTGGACAAGAGCTGGACGCCAAGCAGAACTTCGTGTGGCTCTACAGAAGGCATATGGAGTCAGATCGTCTATTATAATATATTTTCGAAAATCCCAAGACGAGTCCTACAGATGTTATGAAGACTTCGTCCTCTGTAACAGATCACAACAAGCCCGAATTTAGACATCTAGATTGTTGCGCGAAGATTTGAGCTGAGGAGTCCGAATTTCAGCTTAATTCCGTGTGGTTGGAAGAGCAGCATGCTTGTGTGTGGTACAAGTTAGGGTTAGAGAAGATTCAATTTCAGTTTTTCCTTTTTAGTTTGCAAAGAATAATGGTTGATTTGTTTCCCAAAATTAAGGGGCTGATTTGCTTCCAAATTTAGCCTTTCAATTAGGAAATAAGTCAATAGTTGTTTGTTTTAGTTTGTTTAATTTTCTTTCCCGTTTTGTAAGGCATTAATTGCCTATTTATTTTCCTGATTGTAAGGCATTAATTGCCGAATATTTGTTCCCTTTTAGGTCTTAGATATTTTAGTATTTAAGGGACTCATTGATGTATTATTCAGAAGACTTTGGAATGGAATAATATTATTTGAGAGAACGTTTTCTCTTGGTTCTTCATTGAACTATGAACTTATCAAGGTTTATACCTTGTGGCGTTCAAACTTGACTTATCACTCACTTCTTCTTGTTCTTGAGTGTGGCGTCTACAACCTTCTTGATACCGTTGGTTCTTATCTCCATATAGATAATGGGTCGCGGTCCTTTTTATTTTCTTTATTTGTAAACTTGAATTAGAAAACGATCCTTCATTACCATATATTGGTTCCGGGTCTCACTACTCTTGGTGAGGTTCATATCAATGATCTTAAACAAATAACTTTTATTGTTTCTAGATCATGCACTTGAGCTTGAAAAAATCTTATTTTTGAAAAGTGCACAAATGCTTCTCTTATATGTTTTAGTTTTGAGTATATGTGTTTGAATATGTGTTGATAGTGGATGCATTTAGAAGCCTATTGCTTAGTACATGATAAATGACCTATGATATGTATCCATTTTGCTTCAGCACTACATAGTATTCAACGAGCACCCTCTTGGAAAGGGCTACACACATTGGTTGTGAAGCCGTCCAATGTTGGAAAGGGCTATGCCTTTGTGATGAGTGAAAGCCGCCAAGAGGTGTATATGTTTTTGTTAGAAAAATCAAAAAAGAGTTGAAAAGAATCATTAAAAAAAAATCTTTGATTCTAAGCCTAAAAGAAATGAAAAATCAAAAGGCTTAATGGTGTATAGTTGAGAATTGTGAAAAGCTCGGGTTGACAAATAGAAATGGGAAAACGAGCCACATGCACACACATGCTCACATGTTGATAACTATTCTTTTAAAGCAAAAACCCGGATGAATATCGGTTTGACCTATTTTTGGAAATGCTTTAGTTGGATAGGTGTGGAAATTGTTTGAATGTTGATATCACAATTACTCCTACTATATATGTGAGAAGCATTCACACACACACATATTTTGCTTATGCGCTTGCTTCATTAGCAATGTGAGAATATTTTTTAGAGATTAATGAAAATCTATGATTCTCTCTTGGACTTTGAAAAGTGATGAAATATTTTCTCTTATTGCTTGAATGTGTGATTGTGTGGATTCTATTGTGAACAAATTTTCTATCTTGATCTTAGATAGAGTTCTTATCAAGGGGGAGCATAGTTTGCTAGGCTTTGTTCTCTTTTATGATATATTCACATGCTTCGATTTGATAATTGTTGGCATATTGTTTTGGTTGTTATGTTGAATCTTGGAGATGTTATTTCATATGTCATTATATGCATGATGATTCTTCATAATAATATATGACTTTATATGTTTGATCACAATTAATGCATAAATCTTTTTGTAATAATTGTATGATTGTTCATGCAATTGTTGAAATTGGTAGATATGACCCATGTGCTTAAAAGTAAAATTTATGCTTTTGTGATTCATTGTCCCTTGTGAATAAATCTACTTAGTGATAATATGTGGAGCATATGTTAAGGGGGAGCTTTAGTTTATTCAACTATGCTTTCTATACGATCTATTTTCTTAATATCTCGTTATTTATCTCTTGTGCCCTTTGTCTATTCCTTGACAAAAGGGGGGAGAAATTGTATTCCTCTCCTTTGTGCTTATTGGAGACTTTGTCTTAAGGGGGAGAATTCTTGTCCTAAGAAGGAGAAAAGAATTCTTGCCTTATTGTGTTAAGGATCTAAGGGAGAGCTTTTAATGTGATAACATTTATTCACTTGAGATAATGCATTGTTTGTTAGAGATAAGAGATGTTTTATTTTTTGTTTATGTGATAATATCTCACCATTCTTCTTTGGAAGAAGATCTCTTGTTGGTTTGCTTCTTTTCTCATAGGTACCTTGAAGTTCAAAGAAGGGATTCTTGAAGACTCAAGAAGACTTGAAGACCTTTTAGTTTAGGGATCTCTTTGTATTGTGAGGATGAGAGAATGCTATCAACATTGAGTTTATTGGAGTGATCAATGTATGGTGAGGAGGAATCACACCGGAGGATTGAAGAGCTAAATGCTAGAGTTGAGCTTCAAGATGAGAAGATCAAGAAATTGGAAAGAAATGCCACTACTCCAAAGCATTATTGAAAATAAATATAAACGAGTCCTAATATAATCTAGAGGGGGGTGAATAGATTTTAGTCCCTTGTTACCAATTCTTCGAGATTAATCAAGATTACAAGATAACCCCAACTAGACAATAAATGAAATCATGTAGAGAATGCGGAAAGTAAATAACACATGATTTTTACGTGGAAACCCACACGGGGAAAAACCACGGGCTGTTTAGTGCGCCACACTAGAACCTCAATCCACTACTTGCAAATACGATTACAATCTAGGTTGACCGCATCACACCTTAGATTACTAATCCGTCTTTGCTACCCACGGGCCTTTAGAAGTGAACCTAGTTCATGCTTGCAAACTACCAACAAGGCAAATACAAGACTTGACTCTAAATGAAGAGATAAAACAACCTAGTGTGAATATGTGTAATATTCAAGATGCTCAAAATGCAAGGTTAGACATTTTAGCTTATCTAGGCATGGATGAACATGTTAGACATTCCTAGATATCATCTCACTAAGTGGCATGCATAAAACATAACAAAATAGACAAACAAAGTCCTATATGCAATATCTACCACAATACAACTCACAAAACACAATAACACAATCTTGAAACTAAGTCAAGTCATAAAGAAGCAATCTTGAAACTAAGTCAAGTCATAAAGAAGCAATCTTGAAACTAGTCAAGTAATAAAAGAGCAATCTTGTAGAGAAAGAACATGTGAAGTGATACAAAGATGTTCTAACTACAAGTCATGTAAGCAAAGATGAAAACCCTAAGAGAATCATACTAGAACATGCTAGATGATGAATGAATCATGTAAGAATGATGGGTTTTGATGTTTTGAGAGATAAAAAAGTGTTCTTGATACCTTAGCTTGGAAGCAACTCAAAAGGCTCTCAAAAGTGTAATCTTTTTCTCTCAAAAATGAAGCCAAGGCAAACAAGACATATATATATATAAGAGGCAGAGCAAAACGGCGTCGTTTGAATTAAGAAACGAAACGTCGCAGAAGAACCGCTGCCAAAGCGGCAGCGGTTGGGCAGCGGTCTTCGCTGCCAAGGCCACCGCTGCCTATAAAATGGCAGCGGTCCGGGAGCGGTCCCGGGAGCGGACTCCACTGTCCGCGAACCGCTGTCCTAGCGCTGCGAAGAAAATCACAGCGGTTCTGGGAGCGGTCTGAGGTAAAAATTGACCTCTATAAAAGCCTTCAAGCAATTTCCAAGGCCAATAAACATGCCAAAGAGTTAACACACAATGATAGAGTGATCATGCATGAAAACTAATATGCAACAACACAAATCACACAACAAACAATATAGAACATAAGATCATAAAAATGTGTGTGTGTGTGTGTGTGCAACTAAATCTCTTCACATAAAGAGTCAAGATCAAGTGGTTACCTTCCATGAAGTTCTAGAAATCCACAATGTGGTCCTTAAGCATTTGAGAAGAAAATCTTCAATCTTAAGCTACCCTTACAAGATTGAACCCCATTGTGGTTTTGTCAACGAAATAAGCCAATCAACAAAGAGGCACTTACAATCTCCCCCTTTGGCTATTTCGTGACAAAATCACCACTCACAAGCAACCTCACAAAAACAAAAAATGGTTGGTCAACAAAATTACTACTTTACAAGATAAGTCCTAGTCTAAGTCTTGAACAACTTCAAGTCATTTCCAAGCTTGTAGAAAAATCCAACCTACACACAAACAACAAGAAATATACCTTTCAAGAACAAGTGTGTGAGAGGTGCTTGATCAAAAAGGAATTACAATCAAATAATGTAATCATGCAATGCAATGCAACTCCCCCTAAATGCATCAACTCAATGCATCAACTCCCAATAAGGGTTACTCTCTCTCTTAACTCCCCCTAAATGCAATGCCAAAATAAAACAAATCTCCCCTAAATGCAATGCCAAAATAAAACAAATCTCCCCTAACCTTACTCCCCCTTTTTGTCATGAGATAGGCAAAGGGAGTCTCCCCTAATAGGTAAGCATTTAGCAATGAGAGCTTGTAGCACAAAAACATATGCATAATCATATGAGCAATTTTATGCAACTCAATTAAGTAAGAGAGATTCAAGGAGTTTTATTTAAAGAAAACATGTGTGACAAGCATGCTTTGCAAGCAAGACATGTTGCAATCAAACTCAAAAACAATGGTATTTGGCAAGGCAAACAACAAAGGTTTCCTTAAGGAATTCAAACCAATTTCACCCATTGCATGGAAAAAGATGAGAATATAGAGTTTAAACATTTCAAATTTTAACGAGCAACTAAATCCAACTTTATAAGCAAAACAAGACATGGGCGACTTTGCACCTTATTAGATTTTTCAGGGTGAGATTCCCATATGATAGTAGCCTTGTTCTACAAATAAAGAGGGAGAGACTATGGATATAAAGATCCTTATTGATTGAAGTCTTAAAGTTACTTTTGCACACAAATTTTCCATTCAAGTTAAAGCACTTAGGCATATCATACTTTTCACTTAAACATGTCAAAAAAAGAATCATCATGTCATAGGAATCAATTAAAGGTCATTCAGCAAGTACTTCCAAAGTACATTTCCTATTCCAAAAATGCATGTTTAAGCATAATTATAACATGGTTTGCAAGCAAGTCAAAAAGTCACACTTATTAAGAAAAAAAACATATAAGCAAGAACAACCAATCATCTCAAGCAATTAAAGAAGAGGCATAAAATATTTCAAAGTAGCACAATGCATGTTCATGCAACTTTGCTCTCTTTGCTTGAGCTCCCCATATGGGGTCAAGACAAACCACTTCAACCCAAGTGACAAATCCCAATAGACTTGCTAAGGTTCCCAAATCTAAGAGTGTCTAAGGGTTTTGTAAACAAATCCGCTAATTGGTCATTTGTTCCCACATGTTCCAATGCAATGATTTTACTCTCAACTAGCTCTCTTATGAAGTGGTGTCTAATGTCAATGTGCTTGGTCCTAGAATGTTGGACGGGATTCTTAGAAATGTTTATGGCACTCATGTTATCACAAAATAAAGTAAGAGTACCTTGCTCCAAGCCATAGTCGGCTAGCATTTGTTTCATCCACATCAATTGAGTACAAGCACTACCGGCGGCAATGTATTCCGCCTCGGCCGTGGATAAGGAAATTGAGTTTTGTTTCTTACAAAACCAAGAAACCAAGTTGTTTCCAAGGAAAAAGCAACCGCCCGATGTACTTTTCCTATCATCACAATTTCCCGCCCAATCGGCATCACTATATCCAACAAGACTTGGATTAGTGTCATAAGAGTACCAAATCCCATGGTTTGAGGTACCATTCACAAACCGAATGATCCTCTTTACCGCAACAAGGTGAGATTCCTTGGGATTAGCTTGGTACCTAGCACAAACACCCACACTAAATGCTATATCGGGCCTACTTGCGGTCAAGTAAAGCAAGCTCCCTATCATGCCACGATATAGGCTTTGCTCCACATCCTTTTCACTAGCATCTTTGCTTAGTTTCAAGGTGGTGCTCATGGGTGTGTCACAATGTTTGGCATTCTCAAGGCCAAACTTCTTCACTAGGCTCTTGGCATATTTAGCTTGGGAGATGAAGATCCCATCATGCATTTGCTTAATTTGCAAGCCTAGGAAGTAATTTAGTTCACCAACCATGCTCATCTCAAACTCATGAGAAATGACATCAACAAATTGTTGAATTTTCAAGTTGTTGGTGGAACCAAAAACAATGTCATCAACATAAATTTGAGCTATGAATAGCTCATCTTTAGTGCACTTGATGAACAAAGTCTTGTCAACACTACCTCTAGAGTAGCCATTGTCAACAAGATAGAGAGTGAGGCGCTCATACCAAGCCCTCGGTGCTTGTTTCAACCCATATAAAGCCTTTTTGAGGCGATAGACATGAGAGGGGTGGTGTGGATCCACAAACCCCTTGGGTTGCTCAACAAACACTTCCTCATGCAAGAAGCCATTTAGGAAGGCACTCTTAACATCCATTTGGTGTAATTTGAACTTGTACACACAAGAAATGGACAAGAGAAGCCTAATGGACTCTAAGCGGGCAACGGGAGCAAAAGTCTCCTCAAAGTCAATACCCTCAATTTGAGAGTACCCTTGTGCAACAAGCCTTGCCTTGTTTCGCACAATGTTGCCATCCTCATCGGATTTGTTCCTAAACACCCATTTAGTGCCTATGACATTGGTGTTTTTAGGTCTAGAAACAAGAGTCCAAACCTCATTTCTCTCAAATTGGTTTAGCTCTTCTTGCATGGCAAGAACCCAATATTCATCATTTAAGGCCTCATCAACCTTTTTGGGTTCTATTTGAGAGGTGTAACAAGTATAGCTAATTTGATTAGCTATTTGACGTCTAGTCCTAACACCCTCTCTAACCTCTCCAATGATATCATCCTTATCATGGAGTTTTCTAACCCAAGGAGCGGGTTCATTAGAGTCCAATGGAGGAACTCTATTTAGAGGTAAATCATCCTCTTCATCTTGGTTTGACTTCACACCACTTGAAGTCTCACCACTTTCCTTCAAAGGAAGGTCATCTAACTCACAAACATCCTCCTCATGGTCATCATGTTTTGGCCTACAATCATCAAAGACCACATTTGATGATTCCATCACACTTCGAGTCTTAAGATTAAAAACTCTATAGGCCTTACTATCAAGTGCATATCCAATAAAAATACCCTCATCACTCTTAGCATCAAACTTGCCAAGTTGATCACGGTCATTAAGTATATAGCACTTACTTCCAAAGATATGGAAATAGTTCACATTGGGTTTTCTACCCTTCCATAACTCATAGGAGGTTTGTTTAGTCCCGGGCCTAAGGAAAACTCTATTCCCTATATAGCAAGCCGTATTAATGGCTTCGGCCCAAAGATTTCTAGGGACTTTGTTGCTAAGCAACATCACACGGGCCATCTCTTGAAGGACTCTATTCTTCCTCTCAATAACTCCATTTTGTTGAGGAGTCCTAGGGGCCGAAAATTCATGGGAAATGCCTAAGCTATTGCAAAAATTCTCAAAGCTAGCATTTTCAAACTCTTTCCCATGATCACTTCTAATTTTCTTAATGCTTTTAATGTGAGAAGTTTTCTCATTTTGAATTTTGACACAAAGCATTTTAAATTTCTCAAAGGCTTCGGACTTTTCCCTTAGGAAGTAAGTCCATGTAAACCTAGAGAAGTCATCAACAACCACAAGGATGTACCTTCTACCACCTAAGCTTTCGGTTTGAATGGGACCCATAAGGTCCATATGGAGAAGCTCCAATGGTTCTTTGGTGGAAAGGTATTTGCCTTTCTTGTGGACACTCTTGGTTTGCTTGCCTTGTTGGCATGGTCCACAAACACCCTCAACCTTTTTCCCAAGATTGGGAAGGCCTCTAACAACATTCAATCTATCAAGGACTTTCAAGTCCCTATAGTTCATATGGCCAAGTCTTTGGTGCCACACTTCAACTTGCTCACTAGTGGACAAGTTACAAGAGATGAGGTTTGACTCAAGACAATAACAATTGTCACTTGATCTCTTGCCTTTCAACAAAACTTGCCCATTTTCTTTAAGAATAGAGCAATCAATTTTGCCAAACATAACCGAAAGCCCTTCATCACTTAAGTGTGATATGCTAATAAGATTAGCTTGCAAGCCATCTACATAAAGAGCATTGGGCAAGGAGGGCAACCCGGGAATAGATATGTTACCTTTCCCTATAACTTTTTTCTTAGACCCATCACCAAAGGTGACGAATCCACCATCCTCCATTACAAGAGTTTTGAAGAAACTCTTGTTTCCGGTCATGTGCCTAGAACACCCACTATCAAGGTACCAAGTGTTGGAGGCATTTGCTTTCAAGGCAACTTGGGCCACAAAGCAATAATAATTATCATTCCTATTTAATTTAGGTGAAACAAAGTCATTCCTAGGAGCCATTGGTCCATTGTCTCTAAATTTCCTAGGAGCATGCATTGTGGCTCTTCTAAGCATATTTTTCTCAATCATGCTTTCTCTTCTACATAATTTAATATACTTGAAACAATTAGGCCTAATGTGGCCTTCAATACCACAAAAATGGCAAGTAGGAGAGAAATAAGGATTCATACCATAGCCTTGTGCAAGCATTTGTGGCCTCCTTCTATTTTGAGTTGCTCTTGGGTGTTGAGGCAACTCTCTCCTTTGTTGTTGAGCAAGATTGACATGTCTCCTCGGTTGAGCATGAAAGACCCCATGTTGAGCTTGTGGGATCCTTTGTTGTGGAGGTCTTGGTTGAGGAGCTCTAGCTTGAGGAGCTCTAGCTTGTGGTGGAGCTCTTGTTGGACTCCTTGCTTGTGCTTGCTTGGAGGATTCACCAACTTCAACCCACTTAGTTGAATGTTGTGGGGTTTGAGCACTTTCAACTTCTTTGCTCTTAACAAAAGTTGTCTTCTTCAAAGGTGTGGCTTCCACTTCTTCCACATATCCTAACCCCTTTTTGTCACAAGGACTCTTCCCACAAGAAAGCATTTTGTCAAGCTTCTCGGTTCCGGAAGTCATCTTAGCCATCAAATCTCTTGCTTCCAAGAGCTCTTTCCTCAAGCTTTCTTCATTCTTCTTAGCCAAGACTAGCTCCATCTTTAAACCTTCTTCCATCTCTTTGGCTTTACTCATTTCCTTGCTCAAATGAGTTACTTTGGAAGACAATTCAAGCTTCTCCTCTTTCAACTTTTGAATTTCCTTCTTCTTCTTTGATCTTGAGTTATGAAAGAATCTCATGAAGTCATCATAATCCATTTCTTCATCAAACTCAAAATTTGAGCTAGAAGAGTTGCTTTCACCATTTGAGTCACTTTCTTCTTGCTTGTCCTCTTCTTCTTCTTTGTCGCTCACAACTTCATTGCTATTGTGAGAAGATGAGAAAGCAATGAAGTTGGCAACTTGTTCTTCATCATCATCCGAAGACTTGTCTTCCTCTTCTAGGTCATCACTATCACTCCATGTCACCGCCATGGCTTTCCCTCTCTTCTTCTTCAAGTTAGCACATTCGGGAGCAATGTGTCCAAAGCCACTACACTCATAGCATTGGACACCCTTCTTGTGGTCCTTCTCTTGAGTTTGCTCCATTTTCTTGAAGGGAGCCTTCTTCTTCACAAACTTTCCCTTGGAGCCAAACCCTTTCTTTTCAAACCTCATAAATTGCTTGAACTTCTTTGCCATTAAAGCAATTTCTTCATCCGAGTCTTCTTCATCCTTTTCTACCTTGATGCTTTTCAAGGCAAGACTCTTTTGCTTCTTTTGAGGTGTAGATGTAGGACCCTTCCTAGATTCATAAGCCAAAAGCCTTCCAATAACTTCACTTGGCTTCATCTTTGAGTAATCACTATTCTCTTCCAACGCCGTCACCTTAGATTCAAACCTCTCGGGAAGCGACCTCATGATCTTTTGCTTAATTCTTCTATCCGAGTAGGGATCACCAAGTTGGTGACTTTGGTTCACTATATCCATAAGCTTCACTTGGAAGTCATTGAAGCACTCATCCTCCTCCATCCTTATAGTCTCAAATTGTGTTTGGAGGACTTGAAGCTTGGAGTCCTTTACCACCTCGGTTCCTTCATGAGCCGTCTCCAATATATCCCAAGCTTCCTTTGCTATCCTAGTGGTTTGGATGAGTTTGTATTGGTTGTCATCCATGGCACATAGAATGGCATGCATGGCCTTGTTGTTCCATTTTGAGGCTTCAAACTCTTGAGGGGTCCATTGTGCCTTTGGCTTGGGAACTTCCTCTCCACCTCCCGTAGGAGTCATCATAGGTGGCGTATATCCATCTTCAATCGCCATCCAAGCCCGATCATGAATTTGACACACATAAGCTTCCATTTTGCCCTTCCATGATGCGTAGTTGACCCCGGTAAGCAAAAGGGGTCTTGTGCTAGAGGCACCCTCGCCTCCAATTCCATTTCCACTCATAGTGTTTGGGTGAGAATGATATAAATGCACACAAACAAGCAAATCACACAAAGAAATGCAAACAAATGCAAAGGACTCTAACAAGAGCAAGGGATCTCCTAATTATGTTAAGGAACCCGCTCTGATACCAATTGAAAATAAATATAAACGAGTCCTAATATAATCTAGAGGGGGGGTGAATAGATTTTAGTCCCTTGTTACCAATTCTTCGAGATTAATCAAGATTACAAGATAACCCCAACTAGACAATAAATGAAATCATGTAGAGAATGCGGAAAGTAAATAACACATGATTTTTACGTGGAAACCCACACGGGGAAAAACCACGGGCTGTTTAGTGCGCCACACTAGAACCTCAATCCACTACTTGCAAATACGATTACAATCTAGGTTGACTGCATCACACCTAAGATTACTAATCCGTCTTTGCTACCCACGGGCCTTTAGAAGTGAACCTAGTTCATGCTTGCAAACTACCAACAAGGCAAATACAAGACTTGACTCTAAATGAAGAGATAAAACAACCTAGTGTGAATATGTGTAATATTCAAGATGCTCAAAATGCAAGGTTAGACATTTTAGCTTATCTAGGCATGGATGAACATGTTAGACATTCCTAGATATCATCTCACTAAGTGGCATGCATAAAACATAACAAAATAGACAAACAAAGTCCTATATGCAATATCTACCACAATACAACTCACAAAACACAATAACACAATCTTGAAACTAAGTCAAGTCATAAAGAAGCAATCTTGAAACTAAGTCAAGTCATAAAGAAGCAATCTTGAAACTAGTCAAGTAATAAAAGAGCAATCTTGTAGAGAAAGAACATGTGAAGTGATGCAAAGATGTTCTAACTACAAGTCATGTAAGCAAAGATGAAAACCCTAAGAGAATCATACTAGAACATGCTAGATGATGAATGAATCATGTAAGAATGATGGGTTTTGATGTTTTGAGAGATAAAAAAGTGTTCTTGATACCTTAGCTTGGAAGCAACTCAAAAGGCTCTCAAAAGTGTAATCTTTTTCTCTCAAAAATGAAGCCAAGGCAAACAAGACATATATATATAAGAGGCAGAGCAAAACGGCGTCGTTTGAATTAAGAAACGAAACGTCGCAGAAGAACCGCTGCCTTACCGCTGCCAAAGCGGCAGCGGTTGGGCAGCGGTCTTCGCTACCAAGGCCACCGCTGCCTATAAAATGGTAGCTGTCCGGGAGCGGTCCCGGGAGCGGACTCCACTGTCCGCGAACCGCTGTCCTAGCGCTGCGAAGAAAATCACAGCGGTTCTGGGAGCGGTCTGAGGTAAAAATTGACCTCTATAAAAGCCTTCAAGCAATTTCCAAGGCCAATAAACATGCCAAAGAGTTAACACACAATGATAGAGTGATCATGCATGAAAACTAATATGCAACAACACAAATCACACAACAAACAATATAGAACATAAGATCATAAAAATGTGTGTGTGTGTGTGTGCAACTAAATCTCTTCACATAAAGAGTCAAGATCAAGTGGTTACCTTCCATGAAGCTCTAGAAATCCACAATGAGGTCCTTAAGCATTTGAGAAGAAAATCTTCAATCTTAAGCTACCCTTACAAGATTGAACCCCATTGTGGTTTTGTCAACGAAATAAGCCAATCAACAAAGAGGCACTTACAATTATGCAAGATCATCCAATCGCTCAATTTTTCTCGGTGGTAAAAGGGACTAGAATGGCCTTGAGGTATATTTTTCTTATTTCCTTTTCTTTGGCTTCATATCATGTCAAAAAGGGGGAGAATGATAGGGGAGATATATGGTAGTTCTAGATTGTTATTTTTTAGTGTATTTTGTTTTCTTGAACTATATGGCTTGTAATATTGGCTAGAATATTTTGTTTGATGGCATGTATTTAGGGGGAGCATACATGTTATCAATGTGGACTTTAATTGTGTTATTTTTCTTGCCAATATATATATATATTGCCATATGTGTTGTCTCTTGGAGATCTTTGTGCATTCAATCTATTTTATAGGTGATTTCAAGAGAAGACCAAGATGAAGTTCAAGACTTGTTATTGAAAATTTTGTCTAAGTGTGTAAATCATTGTACACATTGTGACCAAATTTTCTTTGTAATTGTTTTAGTATTTGTATAGGGATTTTGACATGGAATTTGCCAAAGGGGGAGATTTTTAGGTTTTTGGTTATTGTTGGCATATATTCCATATCAAAACGTGTTTATCTTGTAATGTTTATGTGATCATATTGATGATGATACAAAGCTTCAAAGAAAGGTTTGACTACGGTACTTGCAAGATGATGGCTTGATAAGGGGAATTAGCTTCATTGCTCATCAAAGGTATAATTGACCTTATTCCTCTTACAAGGCATAGGCACACACACACACAAATCATTCATAAGTATCCCTGCATCATTGTGCACCATTTATATAACACATTCACATGATTTTGTATGCTCATGTATTGAACTCAAATGCTCATACATTTTAGTGTTGCATGTTCTGGAACTATGTCTAGGAAATGGCATTCATATGTGAACTTGTGTTTGTATGTTTGTGTTTCTTGTGTTTTGGAATTTTTCTTGATGTTAATTGATTTCTTATTGAGTCATGGTCATTTCGGTTACTCATATGTTAAGTTTCGAGTCCAAACGATGTAGCTACACTACTTTTCGTTCTCATTCGTTGAGTTGTGTTCGTCGTCATTTTTCGAGATGAATTCTCAACCATTTGTCAAAGTTGTCATCATTGTGCATGAGGGAATCATGGTTTGTAATCCAAAAACGGATTAGAAATCGGAGTTCGGATGCCCGAATATGGCTGAAGAACGTGAGAGGTGCGTGGGAGATGCTTGGTGGCCAAAGGCCAAGGCATGGGCATCCACGTGTGGAGGCCGTGTGCCACACGGCCCAACCAGCCCTCTGGTCCCGTGTGGCATACGCCCCCCACACGTGGGCAAGGCTGGTCTGGCCTATTTTTGGTGGACAAAAATGCCCTTCTTCCATTCCTTTTAAATCTCTCCAATTCCCTCCATTTGTTTCTAAGAAGAAAAATTGTGAAATCCCGTCTAGAGTTTCTCTCCAATTTTCTCAACTTCCAAAAACCATAACTTTCTCATACGAAGTCAGAATTGAGGGATTCAAGTTGGAGATTGTTCATAATTGAGTCCTATACCTTTTCTGAGTGATCTTGCAGCTGTTTGATTGATTTTCGGAGTGATCCACTCAGAAAACCGAACCAGCTCGTGAAATCAAGGTAGAGTTCATATCTTGGTGATTTCATCTTTTTAAACCTTCAATTTGCTTGGGGTTTCTTCTTCTATATGTATATGTATGTTTGGTGAATGCTATTGAGAAAGATAGCTTCACAATCAATCTAATTGAAAAGTCTAATTAGAGACAAATGTTGACTAGAATCTTGGATTCTTTGTTTTTAACATGATTGGGAGTTGTATTGTGATTAGATTGATATCTAGGATTATTTGAGACTTGATTGATGCATTTTATGATTAATAATCCTTTATATGTGTCTTTGATCCTTGATTGATGATATCTAGGATTAGAGCCTTTGTATGTGTTTTTAGAGATATTTAGGATTGATTTGTTTTTAACAATATCTCATATTTCTAAATCTTTGGCTAGAATACTTGTTGCATACATTTTGTGATTCTAGCATTTTTATGTATGTTTATAACAACTTGAACTTGTGTCTCATGTATATGAATAATTCAAGTGTTATTTGTGTGAATGAATCTAGGAGTTTCATGTGTTAATTGTTTTCACATGCTCTAGGTTTTCATTTATGATTTTGCATCTAGATTTCTATTGCTTGTGTTTTCATATCTCTAGATCTAGTTGTTCCATGGAATGTATTGATCATATGTTCTATGTTGTTTTGATTGTTTGCATCATTTGCATTCACATGATCACACTAGGAAGTCCTTGTAAAAGGCATGAAGTCTTGGTTAGAGTCGGGATGACTCGGATAGCCAAGCAAGAAGTCTTGCCTAGAGTCTTGAGGACTTAGATAGGTAAGCAAGAAGTCTTGTCTAGAGTCGGGAGGACTTGGATAGACAAGCAAGAAGTCATGGCTAGAGTCGGGAGGACTTGGATAGTCATGCATGGGAGGCTTTCTAGAGGCACGTGTGCCTTATATAGAGAGTTGGCTTATATATTGGTAGGCCCAGGTGTTTGGTTAGACATAGAGTCCAATAGAGCGAGGTATATGGGATATGTATGCACTCTAGAGGAATTTCTAATCTTCCAACGATGTTTGTTTGGTATGAGTTCCAATATGTGATTTACATCATGATGAGGTCATTTGTGTACTCAACAAAATAATATAGTTTTTGGTTGATTCTTGAAAACTCTTTTAAGCCACTTAATCCTTTTAAAATGTGATTTGATAACAAAATAGTGAGCAAGTTCGTTCCACAAGGAATGGAGTGTTAATTAGATAAATTGACTAATCTTTGAACAATAAAATAAATCATAGTGTTTGATAGATGTGTGGTTTCTAAAACCACCAATACTAACTACTAAAATGAAAATACACAAAAATGTTATGAAAATAGAATACTCAATACCTTGATAAGAATAGTGATAAAATCAATTAATAAGATAGCTAAGGAATAGATCGATTAACAATTGAATGTGGGTAAGCTAACTAGCTACTTTAATGTACCAATCTCATTATGTTAACCACTTAGAGGCTTAGATTAGTGGGGTTGATATACCCACCACTAATCTATCCTATCCAATGGGTTCTCAATCACACAAGGAGTGTCAATCCACATATGAATATATAACAAATTACTCCACTCAAGATTGCAATTAACAAGTGATATACAAGTCAATTATAATGAATGGAATCTAATTAATTTGAATGAATATAATACATAAGAGATTCATTACAAGCTAAGCTAAACCCACAACCAATTGATCCTCAAATCTATCCCCTAGATTAGGGCTTTAGTTACACATATTTGCAATAAATGAAAAGAAGTAAATAGTAAGGAAATAACTCTTGGGTCACCTTCTTTAAGCTTGATCCTTCTTCTCCTCTATGCTCCTAGATGCAAAGAATGGAAGTAGAGAATATGTCTTGGAATGTGGGTGTTTTGGTGGGAAGTGACTAAGGATTTTGGTGGAGAAATGGTGGGATGAGGAATGATGCAGGGAAGGAATCAAGGCCTTGTGTTGAGGTTTGGATGGATTAGATGAGTTCAAGGAGAGAAATGGAGGATGATGAATGGTGTGCCATGGATGAAGAGCTAGATCTCAAGATGTATTCTCTGTTCTTTTTCTCAGAAATCGGATGCCTTTGAAAATGAATGGCTGTTCTATTTATACACACTCTTGGACTTGTATTGATAATTGCTAGATTCGCTGATGTGGCGCCTAGTTCGCAGTTTTGTCGCTATGGCGACCTTGGGTGCGTAAAACGGTTAGATGCTAAGGTCGCTATGAGAACCATCGTTTTTGCCATCTAGCAAGTGGTGACCAAGCGCAATTTGTGTAGAGGTCGCCACTTGCATCTCGAGGTCGCCATGGCGACCATAAGTGGCGACCCTGCAAAGTGTGAAGGGGTCGCCACTTGCAGCATCAAGGTCGCCATGGTGACCATAAGTGGTGACCTTGCCTTGTTTGAAAGAGGTTGCCACTTGCAAGGGTGGCCGCCATGGCGACCCCAAGTGGCGACCCACCTGATTCTTTTGGAGTCCTTCTGTAGCCATGGCGATCTTCTGATGGCTTGGAGAATCCTCTGTCGCCATGGCACCCATGTAGCGACCTCCTCATGTCTAAGAGGCGAAAATGCCCTGTTTCTTCCCATTTGTGAGGCATTTTTCACACAAGTCCTCCACTTCATCTCAATTGCTCTTGAAACCCGATAAAACCTGAAACACTCATTTTAACAACATTAAACACAGGGAAATGCCTGAGAATCAAGCGAAAAGAATTGAAAATGAGGGCCAAAATCATACCAATTTTGGCTTGATCAAATACCCCCAAACCAATCTTTTGCTAGTCCTCGAGCAAAACAATCACAAGCAACCCCCAAAGACATGCATCGAGATATTTCAAAAGTTATTACTTCTCATGGTCAATGTGCGAAGCCAATAATGAAGAGATTAAAACAGTTATGCAATAGTGAGGACTTCAACATGTAAGAGTATGTCAAGTAAAAATTAAAAACATGCCACTCTTAGATATGATTTTACGCAATGCGATCTTACATTCGAAATGCCAAAGCTTCAAAGCAAAGGTGCTATTCAAGTTAGAATGTAATTCGCTTTGATACTAAACCTCATCGAATTCTCTCTTCTTTTCTCCAAGACTCCTAGGTTCACTCAATATCATACATGTGCAATATGAATTTATGTTATGGCATCTAATTGATTGCACATGATAATCATTAAAAACGCAATTTCCTGAAAAGTGGTCTCATGAATGGAATTGAATGGAATTGCAAGCCATGAATTAGAAAGAACATACATCAATCAAATTGTACAAAATGGACAATCCTAAAGATCATGAAGGTCTTTTCTTTGGTTGTAATGGGGCCTAAGGTTATGGTGAAACAAGGAATGGGAAAAAATGGATATCAAGGAACCTAATGATTACATTAAGGCATACATTCTACTTTTTAGTTCCACAAGTTCCACACATAATGTTCACACTTCAAGGTGTCCAGGCTCACAATTATACATGTGTATGCTACTCATATTTTCAACTTGAGTAGTTTATTTACTTCTTTTCTTTTCTAGGCCATTTGTGCCTAATTTCTTGGTTCTCTAATCTCATATTTGTTAACCATTTTTATTCTTAGATGTGTTTAGGTCATTACTATTGTTGATAATTATGCATTAACATGCAAGAATGTAAATAAATGAATGCAAGAACACGAATTTTACGTGGAAAACCCTAGAAAGGGAAAAAAACCATGGCGCCCCAAAAGGCAAGAGAATAACAATATGATTTGTTTGTAGGTTACATGCTCAAGCTCTGTTTTTCTCTCATACAATTGCTCTCTTCTCTCTCTTAGGTTTCGAAACCCCTCACCGTAGATTACATGGTTCTATTTATATCGGACTGGCAAGGGTTTCTTCTTGCCTATACAGTGTTGGTGGTGGAGTTCCCAATTTGATTTGTATTAGGAATCTAATATGGTGAATGGATTGAGACTTGTTTCCTGTTAGACTTCTCCAGGAGAAGATAAGGTTAGGTCCTTAGTGGAGTGCAATGCTTTTAGACCTTATATCTGGATGAATCCTTATTCTAAGAGGTATACTGAAATAAGGTTACTTTTCCAGTATTGGCTGAATAGGTCTGGGCCGAGTAAGGGTATTCGACGAGTACGATCTTTACCTTTTCTAGACTAGGTTGTTACAAGCAGTCCATAATATTCTATGGCAAACAACATTTAGTGCAAATGAGACCAATACATGCTTGTATGAGTGTTTGAGAATGAGTGTTTAAAGAGTGAATGTTTACAACTCAACGTATGCTTTTTAAAGGCTGTGTTTGTGATCTTCACGGGAATCTCCACTATTAATTCTTAGCCATCAAGCAAATTTGATAATTCACTCAACATTAAGAGAAAAAGATTAATGCACTTTGTTCAATGACACCCTAAGTGGCATGGTGTTAATCTAAACCAAACACTAGCAAAGATGCACATTTCCTCACTACATCATGTAAAGAACAATCTCCACAAGCAAAGCATGCTCAAATATGGCAATATCGTAAAAATTTCAAAAAATTTGGCACACAAATTGAAAACCAAGCATCATGGCGTTGCGCAAATGTACCCCCAAACTTAAATTGGACATTGTCCTCAATGTTCATGGGTGGTATAAATAACGACACAAGCGCAACCTAACAAGTTTCAAGCAATAATCCAACAAGCAAAGGCAAAAACAAAACATATCAATAATCCGGCATATTGCCCTCTCATCCATCCATTCACAAAATCCAAACAACAACATATATCAATAAGGCACACATGTCCTAAATCCACTACCAAAATCCAATCCACACCCTTATTCTATGCGGAAGCAAAATAAAGGCAAAAACAAGAAATATAGAGCAAAAGGAAAAGAATTGCAAAAACTAAAAGTTTATGAAAATCAAAACTAATAAGCAAAAAGGAAGAACAATTGTTACCCGATCGGATCAGTCAATTCTTCATTTGAAATAGGCTCCCAAGTTGGGTCTCCTCCCCTATATGGCTTCAACAGATGGCCATTCACCTTAAACCTTTCACCTTTCTTCAAACTTTCAATCTCAATGGCACCATGTACAAACACTTCCACAACTCTGTAAGGTCCTGTCCATCTTGACTTAAGCTTTCCCGGAAATAACCTCAAACGGGACTCAAATAGGAGTACTAACATTCCTAGATGGAATTTTTTCCTTCTAAGCTTCTTATCATGGTAGAATTTAGTCTTCTCCTTGTAAAGCCTTACGCTCTCATAAGCTTCTAACCGGAACTCCTCAAGTTCATTGAGTTGTAACTTCCTTTCCTCTCCAGCTTTGTCAAGGTCTAGGTTTAACTTTCGAATAGCCCATAAGGCATTGTACTCTAGTTCCACCGGTAAGTGACAAGCTTTCTCAAAGACTATCCGGAAGGGACTCATTCCTATCGGGGATTTGTAGGCTGTCCTGTATGCCCACAATGCATCACTCAGTTTGGATGCCCAATCTTTTCTACTCCAGTTGACTGTTTTTTCTAAGATTTGCTTTATGTGCCGGTTACTCACCTCCACTTGTCCCGAGGTTTGAGGATGGTACGGAGTTGCCACCTTGTGTCTAACCCCATATTTCTTTAATAAGACTTTGAAAACTCTATTACATAAGTGACGGTGACTCCCACCGTCACTTATTATTGCTCTCGGTGTTCCAAACCTTGCGAAGATATATTCCTTGATGAACCCAACAACAACGTGACTATCGTTCGTTCTAGTGGGGATTGCTTCCACCCACTTAGATACATAATCTACCGCCACCAAGATGAAGTTATACCCATGGGAAGTAACAAATGGCCCCATAAAATCTATCCCCCATGCATCAAACAACTCGATCACATGCTCACTGTTCAATGGCATCTCATCCCTCTTCTCAATGTTCCCCGACCTTTGGCATCTATCGCACCTCAAACAAAATTCATAAGAATCCTTTGCCAAGGTTGTCCAATAGAACCCGCTTTGGAGAATCTTCATCATTGTCTTCTTACCACTGTAATGTCCTCCACACTCACGCTCATGGCAAAATCTTAATATTTCTCCTTGCTCGTTTTTCGGAACACATCTTCGGATAACCTGATCTGGACCTCGTTTAAACAAGTATGGCTCATCCCAGAAGTAGAATCTAGTGCAAGCTATGAACCTTTTTCTCGCTTGAGGGTTCAATTCCGAAGGGATCACCTTTGATGCTAAAAAATTGACGATGTCCGCAAACCATGGGTCTTTATCCTGTATTACCCACAACTGTTCATCGGGGAAGCACTCTCTTAGTGGAATCACATCATTCTCCATAAGAGTTCCTTGAGTTAGTCTACTTAGATAGTCCGCCACCACATTTTCACATCCTTTCTTATCCCTAATCTCAAGGTCAAATTCTTGCAATAAAAGTATCCACCTAATCAATCTCAGTTTTGCGTCCTTTTTATGCAAGAGATACCGGATAGCGGCATGATCCGTATAGACAACTACTTTGATGCCCACCAAATATTGCCTAAACTTTTCCAAGGCAAATACTATTGCCAATAACTCCTTTTCCATAGTTGAGTAATTCATCTAAGCGTCATTGAGAATTCTTGATGCATAGTAAATGACATGCAGAAGCTTTTCTATGCGCTGTCCCAAAACTGCCCCTATAGCATAATCGGATGCATCACACATAAGCTCAAAGGGAAAACACCATTGCGGTGGCATGATGATAGGAGCCGAGGTTAGCGCCTCTTTCAAAGTCTCAAAGGCAATGCTACAGTCTTCATTGAACTTAAATTCTACATCCTTTTAAAGGAGGGTACACAACGGTCTTGCAATTTTCGAGAAGTCTTTAATGAACCGCCTATAAAACCCCGCATGCCCCAAAAATGACCTAATATCCTAGACCGACCTAGGTGGACACAAACTTTTCATTACTTCAATTTTTGCCTTATCGACCTCAATGCCCTTTTTGGAAATCACATGCCCTAGCACAATACCACTTCTAACCATAAAGTGGCATTTCTCCCAATTGAGCACTAGGCTCGTCTCCTCACATCTTTGAAGCACCAAAGATAGATTCTTCAAACATTCATCAAAGGAAGCTCCAAACACCAAAAAATCATCCATGAAGATTTCTATCATGTTCTCAACCATATCCGAAAAGATTGAGGTCATACACCTTTGGAAAGTGGCCGGTGCGTTGCATAGCTCGAAGGGCATCCTCCTATACGCATACGTGCCAAATGGACATGTAAACGTAGTCTTTTCTTGGTCTTCAGGAGCAATGGCTATTTGGTTATATCCTGAGTAGCCATCTAAGAAGCAGTAATGGCTATGACCGGCGAGATGCTCCAACATTTAGTCAATGAAGGGAAGAGGGAAGTGATCTTTTCTAGTGATAGTGTTTAGTTTCCTATAATCTACACACACCCTCCATCCAGTCTGTAGCCGTTGCGGAATTAATTCATTTTGCTCGTTCTTCACAACTGTGATTCCGGATTTCTTGGGTACCACGTGTATGAGGCTTATCCACTTGCTATCTGAAATCCGGTAGATGATTCCCACATCTAACAGCTTCAACACCTCCTTTTTGACGACTTCTTGCATGACCGGATTCAATCTCCGTTGCGCTTCCCTAGTCGGCTTTATGTCTTCCTCCAACTGGATCTTATGCATGCACAATGTTGGGCTAATTCCCTTGATATCGTCTAGTGTCCATCCTATAGCTTTTCTATATTTCCTCAAGATCACAAGCAATCTCTGCTCCTCACTTGAGTCTAGGTTAGCCGCAATGATAACCGGAAAGGCTTGATTATCTTCCAAGAACACATACTTCAAGGTCGAAGGAAGTTCTTTCAACTCTAGTTTCCTTGGGGAGGGTTCATCCTTGTTGCTCCCCTGTTGTTCAACCAAACCATTTTCTACTCCACTTTCCTCAGTAATCACTTAGTCTACTACCTCTTGATAACATACCCTCATGTTAGCTTCTTCCTCAATCTCATCCAAGATATCCACACTGTAGCAATCATGTGCCCCAATTGGATAGGCCAAGGACTCAAATACTTTACCACTTCATCCAAAACCTCCAATGTCAACTTTCCCTCATGCACATTAATCACTGCCTTTGCTGTAGCCATAAAGAGGCATCCCAAAAGAATCACAGAGTCTTTTTCATCCGGATCAGTCTCCATTTCTAGTGCAAGGACCTCTATTTTATGATTGGCTTATTTCATGACATACCACATTGGGGATGATTGTGTTGTGGGTAGCTTAGATCATCTTGATGATTATCAAGGCAAACTTCCAAGCATCCGGTGATTTCAAGATCAAGAGCTTCAAAAGGTATATCACTTGACCTTGATTCTTGAAGAGATTAGGTGCACACACACACTTGCATGCATCTTTATCTATCTTGCATTTGTTACCATGCATATGTGTTTCATTGATTTGTGCATCTATGTCTTTTAGCACACACTCACTTTCATTGCATTTATATGATTGCATTTGTGGTTCTCTTAATTGTGTGCTCATATGCTTTTTCATCACACTTATGCATTTTCATATATTGCATATCTTTTGTGTGTCACATGCTTGGTGATTTTTCATGATGTTATCCTTTACCATGCATGTTATTTATTCACAACCACACTTGCACTTCATGTTAGTCTTAAGTGTGGTGTAATTCGTTTCCTTTTGTGTGATCGGAAACGTCCGCGCTTGCACGATGGTGTGCATGTCTTAGCACGATGGTTGACCACTTGAGAAGGTCTCATTCTTCTATTGGATAAGTGTTAGATTTGGTTTGGTTGATTGGAGTAAAGTGTCTAGGTTCAAAATATTAGATTTCAATGATTTAAATATTTTTCAAAACTGACCTTTGTTGGTCTTGTGACCATAACTTTTTACACAAAGTTTCAAATTGAGTTTTGTAAAATTCTGGAAAAACTAGACACTCATACCTTTCCAACGATATATTATTCGTAATATTTCATGACCGTTTGGATTGGTTTTGAAATCTCCAAAGTGACCACCAAAACAGGGCAACTCTGTTGTTGTCCGTTTCTGACCTTTGGTCACTCCATTGATCATAACTTTTTCTATAGACATTGAAATGTCATTCCATAAATTGGAGTAGAAATTAGACTTCCATACCTTTCCAATGATATATTATACGAAAGGTTTTGATGTCATTTGGTCATATTTCGGAGCGCTTGAATCTCGAGCTGGTGCGCTGTTGCGCCTATGCGCTGGTGTGGCGCTACTCGACCAGCGCTACTCGTCTAGCACTTTTGGTCCAGAGAAGTGGTGCTGGTGTGGCGCTGGTGTGACGAGCAGCGCAATGCTCCGACCCTGTTTCATAATTTGGCCATATCTCACTCATTTGGAGTCCGATTTGGCTCATTTTTGGAGCAAAATTCTTGTAATTGATAGGGCTATCATCTCTACACTATAAATACATCTTTTTCTCTCATTTGTATTTAAGAGAACAAAAGATACACAACCCTAGAGAGAGATTAAGAGTTTCTTAGAGAGAGAAAGCTTCAAGCTTGCTTCTTTAACTCTCCAAACCCAAAACCCATGTGCATCTAACATGTTTCATGCATCAATCTTCCATGGGTCTTGTTCATTTATGACTTGGTAAGTAGAACAAACACCACATCTTCATTTATTGTTCTATCTTAGTCAAGACATGTCTTTGATTGCTTAGTTTAGCAAATCTTCACTCTTATTGCATATTTAGTGAAGTTATGATATGATTGGGTTTTGTTTGTGATAGCTTACATGATTAGGATGATTTTCCCTAAATAGCTAACCCTAGAACATTCTTGTAAATTTGGTTGATGATTAGGTTGATAGATTAATGTTTATTTATCTAGTCAAGCTTATTGAATGTTCTTGTGGATTTAATTGACAATTATGTTGTTAGAAATTCTCTACAACTAATTGAGTTCACATGTTTGGACATGTTGACATTGTTTGATAGCTAGGATTGTTTTGTGATTGATAACATCTAGCTAAGTCTTTATGTTTTGCATTTAGACATTGTTGATTAGGACTCATTGATTGCATTTGTTTATTGCATTTAGTGTCCTTGCCATGTTATTTGACAACTTGTGTTGAGTGGCCTTTTGATTGACAATTTCTTGATTGCATTAGTTAATTGCATATTGTTAGGCCTTGCCATGATTATTGACATGTGTTGAATTGGCTTTGTTTGTTGACAATTAGGTTGTAAGAAATCTCTACAACTAATTGACACCTCATGCATGTACATGTAGGTTTTGTTGATAACTAGGATGTTTATTTGCATTATAACATCTAGTTAAGCATCTTGTGTTTAGTCTAGCACTTGTTGCATTTGTGCATCATTATTGTCATACTCACATAGACTTTTAATTCTCTTCATGAGTCAAAGTCTTGTGGCTTCTGGGTGAAGTTACATAAGCAGGGAAAGTCTTGTGGCTACCGGTGGGTAGTGCTCAAGCAATTGGTCGAGTGCCACTGTAAAAGGCCCGCCGGGTAGATTAGGAGTTGCTCACGCCAAAAATAGTGTATCAGGGGATATCACTAGGGATTGAACCAAGAGTGGCAAGTGGTAATGTCCATAGCCTGAGGTTATCTAGGGTGAGAGTCCGAGAATCACTTGAGGGTGTAAATTCCTTTTCATATAGTGGATTTCGTTGACCGTGCGTGGCGCACATAACAGCCCGTGGTTTTTTCCCCGTGTGGGTTTCCAAGTAAAAATCAAGTGTTCTTTAATTTCCACAACTTATACTTGATTTTATTGTTTGTTGAATTGGGTTTATTTTTGAATATTGACTAATCCGAAAAATTGGTAACTAACCGGATTAACAACCCATTCACCTCCCCTCTAGGTTGTTTAGACACACGTATATAAATATTTTCATCTAGTACTACAAAGTCTGCAGGGATGATTAGCTTATCAACCTGGATAAGGACATCCTCAACTATTCCTCTAGGTTGCCTAGCCGATTGATCCGCCAAAATGAGGGACATTTTAGTTGGTCTCAACTCATTCAACCCCAACTTCCAATAAATAGAGAAGGGCATCAAGTTGATGCTTGCCCCTAGGTCAAGCATAGCCCTCACTTGACCCTCTCCACCAATTGTTATATTGATAATGAAACTCCCTGGATCTTTAAGCTTTGGTGGAAGTCTCTTCTGAATGATTGCACTTGCATTCTCATCAAGTCTCTCTTGATTCTTTGGCCTAAACCTGTACTTCTCCTTATTCAGTTCTTTGAAAAATTTCCCATATGCCGGCATCTTCTGAATTGCCTTTAGAAGAGGTAGATTGATTGTTACCTTAGAAAGCACATCATAAATATCCTTGAACGATTGTTCTAACCTATCCTTCTTCAACCTTCCCGGGTATGGTACTCTTGAGAAACTAGCGTTTAGAGATGTGTTGTTACTAGGATTTCCCCTTAGTGGTTCTAATTCTTCCGGACTTAGATCTTTCTCCCTATCAACGGTCTCTCTCTCTGGCACTACATCTTCTTTATCATTACCTTCTATAAGTGAGTTGTTGTTGTCACTAGTAACTCCCTCATTTCTTCCATTGTTCACTACTCTACCGCTTCTCAAAATGGCTCTTGCACTACCAAGATTGAGAGTCACTTGAGCCCATCACCTCACTGCTTAACACTTTATCCGCAATCCTTCCTAAATGCCCTTCAAGTCTACCAATTGATTCCTCTAGCTTTAAGAACCGACTTTGACTGGCCTCCATAAATCCATTCAAAAGCTTCTCATAAGTTACTTGTGTTTCTTGAAGGTTTCTTCTCATCTCATCATCTATATCTTCTTCATGGAAATCCACCTCCTTGGGTACTCTTACTTGGCTTTCCACTCCCCTGGAGGATCTTGTGGCAAATGACGTCATTTCTCTAGTGAAATTTGCCATCTGTTCCGCAAGAGAATCCATTTCCTGAAATTTGGACTACACAACACTACCACGTAAAAAAAAATTCAAAAGAAACCTACAATGAAATACTACTTGCTAATATGAGCAACAAAAGAAAATGTACACTAAAAAGAAAAGTCAATCTATGTAATCAATGCTACCATTCCCCGGCAGCAGCGCCATTTTTGATGAGGTCGTTTGTGTACTCAACAAAATAGTAATATGGTTTTCGGTTGATTCTTGAAAACTCTTTTAAGTCACTTAATCCTTTTTAAAATGTGATTTGATAGCAAAATAGTGAGCAAGTTCATTCCACAGGGAATGGAGTGTTAATTAGATAAATTGACTAATCTTTGAACAATAAAATAAATCATAATGTTGATAGATGTGTGGTTTCTAAAACCACCAATGCTAACTACTAAGATGTAAATACACAAAAAAAATGTTATGAAAGATAGAATACTCAACACCTTGATAAGAATAGTGATAAAATCAATGAAAGAGATAGCTAAGGAATAGATCGATTAACAATTGAATGTGGGTAAGCTAACTAGCTACTTTAATGTGCCAATCTCATTATGTTAACCACTTAGAGGCTTAGATTAGTGGGGTTGATATACCCACCACTAATCTATCCTATCCAATGGGTTCTCAATCATACAAGGAGTGTCAAACCTCATATGAATATATAACAAATTACTCCACTCAAGATTGCAATTAACAAGTGATATACAAGTCAATTATAATGAATGAAATCTAATTAATTTGAATGAATAGAACACATAAGAGATTCATTGCAAGCTAAGCTAAACCCACAACCAATTGATCCTCAAATCTATCCCCTAGATTAGGGGTTTAGTTATGCATATTTGCAATAAATGAAAAGAAGTAAATAGTAAGGAAATAACCCTTGGGTCACCTTCTTTAAGCTTGATCCTTCTTCTCCTCTATGCTCCTAGATGCAAAGATTGGAAGTAGAGGATATGTCTTGGAATGTGGGTGTTTTGGTGGAAAGTGACTAAGGATTTTGGTGGACAAATGGTGGGATGAGGAATGATGTAGGGAAGGAATCAAGGCTTTGTGTTGAGGTTTGGATGGATTAGATGAGTTCAAGGAGAGAAATGGAGGATGATGAATGATGTGCCATGGATGAAGAGCTAGATCTCAAGATGTATTCTCTGGACTTTTTTCTCAGATGATCGATCCCTTTGAAGATGAGAAGTTGTTCTATTTATACACACTCGTGGACATGTACTGATAACTGCTTGATTCGCTGATGTGGCGCCAAGTTCGCTATTTGGTCGCTATGGCGACCCTGGTGCGTAAAACGGTTAGATGAGAAGGTCTCCATGAAAATCATCTTTCTCGCCATCTAGCAAGTGGCGACCATGAGCAATTTGTGTAGAGGTCGCCACTTGCATCTCGAGGTCTCCATGACGACCATATGCGGCGACCCTGCAAAATGTGAAAGGGTCGCCACTTGCATCATCAAGGTCGCCATGGCGACCATAAGTGGCGACCTTGCCTTGATTGAAAGAGGTCGCCATGGCGACCCCAAGTGACGACCCACCTGATTCATTTGAAGTCCTTCTGTCACCATGGCGTCCAAATGGCGATCTTCTGATGACTTGGAGAATCCTCTGTCGCCATGGCACCCATGTAGCGACCTCCTCATGTCTAAGTGGCGAAAATGCCCTGTTTCTTCCCATTTGTGAGGCATTTTTCACACAAGTCCTCCACTTCATCTCCATTGCTCTCGAAACCTGATAAAACCAGAAACACTCATTTTAACAACATTAAACACAGGGAAATGCCCGAGAATCAAGCAAAAAGAATCGGAAATGAGGGCCAAAATCATACCAATTTTGGCTTGATCAGTATTATAGTCATTTAGTCCGACAGATATGACAGAATCTGTCTTTTGATGGATTCTGTCACAAAATGACTAAAAGTTACAATACCAAAAAACCGTGGACTAAAGATTAAGGCAAACTACAGGGATTAAAAGGCATTTCCCCCTTAATTAATAATCAATTAAATCCTATATAGCATGGATACGGATACGGATACGACATGATATGGGGATACGGTAAATCTTCAAAAACTAGGATACGGATACGGCAGGATACGTCAATTAAAATAATATATATTTATATTTAATATATATATCAAACATATTTGATAATTAATTCAAAATCAAAACTTATTCATAATCTAAATAAAACATGTCACATAACTACATAATTTATTACAATGTAACATATTACAGGATCCAAATAAAATATGTCACATAAGTCGAACATATTACAAAATCTAAATAAAACATACATCACATAAGCCATAACATATTACAAAATCCAAATAATACATAAAAAAAAAAAAATTAAAAAAAAAAACTCATAAAACATGTTTTAAATTCCTAATTAACTTCATTATTATCATTCACATTGTTAAAGGATCTAAATAATTCGGTATCTAACTCTGGTTCATCAAGTGAAAGGTTTGCAATCTCAAGTATCTCGTTATTCTCCATGTCAATGGATCAAAGCCAAAATTTCTTTACAGTTTCATTTTGACCCCTAATATTTTGAAATTATAATTTGATCCCGTTTTATACTAAAATAATTATAATATTGCCTCTAACGTATCCCCCAAGTATCCCTTAAGTATCCTCCAGTCAAACTTGTGAAAAAGTCAACGGATATGCCATTTGGCGTATCAGATACGTATCCTAGAGTATTCAGGAAGTATCAGAACTAGATATGAGTTCGATACGAGTTAGCTCCATCAAATGAAGTATTCGTGCTTCCTAGATTAAATCCTAGTTAGCTCCATCAAATGAAGTATCCGTGCTTCCTAGATTAAATCCTAGTTAGCTCTAAACACAAAATCAAATGTGCTAAACCTAGATTTGTTCAATTAAAGGATCCAAGCACATTCTAAGGTTATTAATCATAAATTGATTCAATCAAAAAACAAATAACCCTAGATATCAAGCTAATCACAATACAACACTCAAACATGTGAAAAACTAAAATCCTAGAAAACTAGTTCACATTTAGTGAAGCTAATCACAATACAACACTCAAATATGTGAAAAACTAAAATCCTAGAAAACTAGTTCACATTTAGTCTCTAATTAGACTGCATTAGCTTTGATATGAAGCTATCCTTCTCAATAGCTTTCATCATACATACACATATATATAGAAGAAGAAAACCTAATTAAGGTAGTTGAAGGTTTAAAAAGATGAAACCTCAAAGATTAGTTCAATACCTTAGAATCCCAAGCTAGTTAGGTTTTGATGATGAAACCACCACAAAACGTGATCAAACAGCTACAAACTCTTTTGAAGTAGATAAGGGACTTGATTATGAAGATTCTCCAACTTGAATCACTCAATTCGAAGTCTGAATGAGAAAGTTATGGTGTTTGGAAGTTAGGCAGAGATAATTCTACACTTCTTTTTTTCAAATTTTCTTCTACAAAAGGAAATGGGAGGGAAATGAGATATTTAAAAGAGAGAGAGGGAAGAGGTTTTAGTGGCCAATCAGAAGAGGCCACATCACCCACCCTATGAGTGTGTGGGTCATGAGCCTCAAGCACCCCTCACGGACTTCCTCCCAGAATGGCCTTTGGCCATTGCTTGCCTCCCTTGCGCTCCTCTCACGTTCTTCGGCCGTATTCGAACCTCCAAACTCTGAATTCGAATCCATCTTAGGATTTCAAACCGTGACTCCCTCACACATAAGGAAGACTGTGAAACTTTGACAAAAGGTTGTGAATTCGACTCGGTACACGACGACAAAGCCAACACAACATATGAGAACATAAAGTAGTGTAGCTTCCTAGTTTGGACTCGAAACCTAATAAGTGAGTAACCGAAATGACTAAGACTCAATAAGGAATCATATGAGATCATGTTCAAGTAAAAAAACAATAAAACAAAAATAGATAAACACAAAGTCACACAAGTATGTCATTTCCTAGAGATAGTCTTAAAACATGCAATTTCACAATGTTTGTTAAATTAAATCTAATGCATGTGCATACTTCCACAAGTGTGTGAATGTGTTATATCAACGGTGTACAACTATGCAGGGACACAATGTTTGCAATTTGATGATGTTCAAGTGTATAGAAATGGAGGGAAGAGAAGGCATTTAAAGGAAGGAGAAGAGGGGCATTTTTGTCCAACAAACACAAGCCAAACCAGCCTTGTCCCCATGTGGGGCGCGTGTGCCACAAGGGACCAGAGGGTATGTTGGGACGTGTGGCACACGACCTCCACACGTGGATGGCCATGCCATGGCCTTTGGCCATGGTGCTCCTCCCACGCACCTCTCACGTTCTTCAGCCGTATTTAGGCATCCGAACTCCGATTTTGAATCTGTTTTCAGATTACGAATCATGACTCCCTCACACACAACAACGACTATGAAACTTTGACAAATGGTTGAAAATTCATCTCGAAAAATGACGACGAACACAACTCAACGAATGAGAACGAAAAGTAACGTAGCTACATCGTTTGGACTCGAAACTTAACATATGAGTAACTGAAATGACCAGGACTCAATAAGGAATCAATTAAGATCAAGTAAAAGTAAAAAACACAAGAAACACAAACATACAAACACAAGTTCACATATGAATGTCATTTCCTAGACATAGTCTTAGAACATGCATGCGCATACAAAATCATGTGAATGTGTTATATAAATGGTGCACAATGATATTGGGACACTTATGAATGATTTGTGTGTGTGTGCCCTAACGCCTTGCAAGAGGAAGAAGAATCTTGATACCTTAGCATCCAAGTAAGCGATGTTCCCCTTGAAGACGATATTTGCACAAGATGTTGCCTCTTCACCTTTGAGGCTCCTTTCTTCCAAGAAACACTTAAGCAGCTACTAATACAAATATAGAGAGTTTTGCAATGGAATCAAGCCAATACAAATAAAGGATCTTACAATATCATTCTCTGAATGTACACTCTTTACACTCTTTAATCATCAAGAACCCTAAACTTGAAACAGTGATTTTTAGAGAAGAATCAATCAAGATTGCTTATTTATTTACTCAAAATCATTCCCACATGCATCCAAGTTCATCTAGCATCATCTAGGGTCATCTAGAGTGCATCCATGCATAGGCCTTCTTCAACTCACATGTTATGGTAAGTTGAACACTAATTTCATCTAATCTTAGTGTTTTTACTTAGTTATTTATCTCATTTGTTACTTGTATGTTCTTAGATTAATATCTAAATTACAAGATTGAGATTATGTGTTGAATATTTGAGTGTTGTATTTTGATAGCTATACCTAGGATTGATTTATCTTATATAGCTATGCTTTATGCCATGACATATAGCTATTGATAGCTGTAAGGATTCCCATTTATTGATTGGCTTATTTCGTGGACAAACCACATGTTGGGGTTGATGTAAGGGTAGCTTAGGAATTGGTGATCATCCAATGGCCCTCTCAAGACCTCAAGTGAAGAAACACCAAAGGTATATTTTAGTGCTTACATGCTTTGAAGAGATCATAGTTGCACACACTCACAACTCATGCATATTTCAATATTTGTATGTTGTGTGTTTTCATATATGTGCATTCATAATTGTTGAATATCTCTTCATACATGTTTATTTGATTGCATCTAGTCTATTGAAATGCCATAACATGTTTAGGCATTAGGATGCAAAGTCATGAATTTTATTCATGCTTGTTTGAATTGATTGCATCTTGTTCTATGATAATGCCATGACATGATAGGCATTAGGATGCATTCAATTCCCACACTTGCACTTCATATTTGATTAGCTTTAAGTGTGGTGTAATTCGTTTCCTGAAGGATGTTCGGAAACGTCCGCACGTGCACGTTGGTGTGCATGGTTTAGTGCGATGATCACCGGTGGAGATACCCTTGGTTTCTCCTTTGGATTCACCATATTTAGTGAACGGCGGTTGAGATCGGCGGCCTGGCCACTGAATCAAAACCGCCGATCAAGACCTGATTTTAATAAATGTCTCGGGTCCAAAACGGTGGTTATGATCGGCGGTTATGTACCTGGCGAATGAAAGCGCCGAATGAAACCAAGGTTCTCAGGTTTCAATTCGGCGGTTACATTCTGTGGCCTTGACTGCAGAATGAAACCACCGATCGTGCATTTTCAGGGGCAAAATTATATTTTCATATGCCCTGTTTTTTGTCTCTATAAATACATCCTTATCTCTGGTTCCCAAACCAAGTTTCTGACCCCAAGAACCCTAGAGAGATATTTTATAGAGACTTGAGAGAAAAAGCTTAAAGATCACATCTTTATTTCTCTCAACCCATTTCCACATGCATAAATCATCATCTAAGCATCATCTAGGATCATCTAGTGTTTGCTAATGCATGGGTCTTCTTCAACACACATGGTATGATCTGTTGAACACTAATTCATCTAATTTTAGTGTTTTTACTTATCAATTTATCTCTTTTATCACTTGTATGTTATTTGAATAATTTCTACATACATGATTGAGATTATGTGTTGATTGGGTTAATTTTTTACATAGCTTATTTGATTAGGTCATTATTGCCTAAAAGCTATGCCATAAACATTCTTGTGTGCTTTATTGATAACTAGGTTGATAGGTTGTGTTTTAATCAACTAGTTAATCCTTTGAATGTTTGTGGGTTATTTTTGATAGCTATTATATCTAGGATTGGTTATCCTTTACATAGCTAAGCTATTATGCCATGTCATATAGCTATTTTGATATCTAGGATTGATTTTATTGTCATCATATAATCCTAGGTAAGCATCTAGAGTACCCTAGCTCTTATTGCATATTTGGATATCATTGCATATTCACATAGGGTGTTGATCTCTTTGGAGAAGTAAGTCTTGTGTGATAGACCAGGATTAGGTGGTCACATAAGCAAATTGGACTAGGTCCACTTTTACAGGCCTGCGGGTAGTGGTAGCAGGATATTGGCCGGGATTAGGCCATCAAACCGGGATTAGGTTGTATACGCTATCATAATTAATGGATTCGAGGTTCGAGTGTGGCGCACTTACTAGCCCGTGGTTTTTCCCTGTTGAGGGTTTCCACGTAAAAATCAAGTGTCGTTTATATTTCCGCACCTTATTAGACTTGATTATTGTTTTGTGAATCGGGTTATATTTGTAATATTGACTAATCCGAAAATTTGGTAATAATGGATTAACAACCCATTCACACACCCTCTATGTCGTTTTTAAAAGACTCGCACGCGTTTATTTGTGAACTTTCAATAGCTAGGATGGATTTAATTGTTATCTTATAATCCTAGATAAGCATTTAGTGTAATCTAACTTTAAATTGCATTTTGAATATCATGCATATTCACTTAGGTTGATTTATCTCTTTATTGAGAAGTAAATCTTGTGACTAAGGTTGCTTAGGCCGCAAGCAAATTGGACTTGATTCACTTTTATAGGCCTGCAGGTAGTAGTAGTGGGTTAGTGACCGTAGGGTTTGATGTGGTCAACCTAGGTTGTAAACACCATTGCAATTAGTGGATTCGAGGTTCGTGTATGGAGCATATAACAGGCCGTGGTTTTTCCTTATTGAAGGTTTCCACGTAAAAATCTAGTATCATTTAATATTCCATACATTTACACTTGATTTATTGTTTTAACTAGATTGAGGTATTTTCGTAATATTGACTAATCGCAAAAATTGGTAATAACCGTCAAAAATCTATTCACCACCCTCTAGATAGTTTTATACACACCGTGTTATATTTGTTTCACATATATATTAGGTTAATAATTATTTTCTTTGTCAAAATAATGACATTATATTTTATTATTATAGTTGTAATTTTTTTTTATATTATTACTAATAAACTCTATTTTGTCACAAGTATTTCTACCAGACACGTTTTTATGTTTTCATTCTCTGAATATCGTTTCCTACAATTGCTACCAGACACATCTTCAAATCCAAAAAATATATAAATCAATTTTTCGAAAACAAATGAAAACGAGAAAACAAAAAACAAAAAATGAAAACGAAAATGAACGGCCCCTTAGGGTTTTAGAATGGAGTGTTTTCAAAAGAGGAGTGTCAAAACATAAAAAAGCTAATTTCGGAACAAATTGGAGTGTATTTAAATTTTTTAAAATTTTTAGCTTTTAGAATTTAGTGTATTTTGGAGTGTTTTCAAAAGAGGAGTGTCAAAACATAAAAAAGCTAATTTTGGAACAAATTGGAGTGTATTTAAATTTTTTAAAAATTTTAGCTTTTAGAATTTAGTGTATTTAGAAAATGAGTGTGAATAGATAAAATTTGGTTGTAAGGAGAAAATCTCAAATGGAAAACTTAAAATTGAAATAAAATTACACTTATACCCTAACACCTATATATAATCTCAACACCATGTAAAGGAGTTGAGATTATGTACCTGTTTGGAAGAGATTGTTTAACGATTAAAAGAGTTTTTTTTTTTTTTTTTTAATAAATTAAAAATGCTCTTTTACATTTTATTTTTATCGTTTGGTTGTGTAAGGTCTTAGATTTGTATTGGCTTGATTTTATTGCAAAACTTTCTTTATTTGTAATGATTAGTTGCTTAAATGATTTGTGTTAATTTGAGCTTCAAAGGAGAAAAGCGGCTTCTCATGCAAATTCTTCTTCAAGAAGAAAAGTGCTAACGTGGATGCTAAGGTATCATGATTCTTCTTCCTCTTACAAGGCGTAAGCGCGCACACACACAATTCATACATTTATGTCCCTGCATCATTGCTGTAAGGATTCCCATTATTGATTGGCTTATTTCGTGGACAAACCACATATTTGAGGTTTCAATTGTAAGGGTAGATTAGGTGTTTGAAGATCAAGCTCAAATGCCCTTTTCAAGACCTCAAGGTGACAAGCACTCCAAAGGTAAATTCTCTAGTGCTTATTTTTCTTTTAAGAGATTTAGAAGCACACACACACTTAGCATACTTGCATATGTGTGCATTCTCTTCACATGTCACATTTCACACTAGCACTTTGATTGTATATCTTGTTGTGTGTTTATGTGTCTTGCAATTCGTTTTCCGAATGTGTTCGGAAACATCCGCGCGTGCACGATAAAATGTGCTTGGTTTTACACGAAGACTGCTCATGGAGAATGCCATTGGCTTCTCCTTGGTTTCACCTCTTTTGGTGAATCGGTGGTTACTATCGGCGGTCTGACCGCCGAATCAAAATCGCTGATTAGACCTGATGCATTTAATATCTCGGGTCTGATTCTGCGGTTAGATCGACGGTTACGAAACCGCCAAATGAAACCGCCAATGCTCCCCTGTTTCTCTCGGGACAAATTCGGCGGTTGTGATCGGCCGCCTGGTCGCCGAATGAAACCGCTGATCGTGCATTTTCAAGGGCAAACTTGTCTTTTCACATGCCCTGTTCTTGATGCCTATATATATCATACTTTCTCTATTCTCTAACTCAGTTCTCTGACTCTAAAGAACCCTAAACTTCAAAGAGAGATACTTGAGAGAAAATCAAATCAAGAACTCATTTTTATACACTCAAACCACATACATGTTCATCAAAGATCATCTAAGCATTTTCTAGCATAGTTAGTTTGCTTATTTGAATGCATTTTGCTCAACACACATCCTTTGGTATGTTCTTCACTAATCTCATCTAAGTTTAGTGTTTTATTTATCAAAGAAATCTCTTATATTATTTGTATGCTCTTAGAATATATTCTAGATACAAAATAGAGATTGTTGTGTTGACATGATTGAGTGTTGTATTTTGATAGCAACATCAAGGATATTTAATCTATGATTTGCTAAGCTTTATAACATGTCATTTAGCCATTGATATCTAGGATTGCATTTGTTGCCATCTAATCATCCTAGATAAGCATATAGAGTTGCCTAGCTCTCATTGTATTTGTTGAGTATTATATATATTCACATAGGTTGTAATCTCTTCATTGAGAAGTAAGTCTTGCGTGTAACTTCCGGGATTAGGTTGCTTAGATCGCAAGCAAGTGAAGTCTTGTGTGATAGATCGGGATTAGGTCGGACACCGGGATTAGGTGGTCACACAAGCAAATTGGACTAGGTTCACTTATACCGGGATTAGGTAGGTGTGTGATTATATACCGGGAGTAGGTTGTAATCGTTTAACACATTTAATGGATTCGAGGTTCGAGTGTAGCGCACTATACAGCCCGTGGTTTTTCCCGTGAGGGTTTCCACATAAATATCAAGTGTTATTTAAATTCAGCACATATTACACTTGTTATATATATTGACTAGATTGGGCCATTTTCGTAATATTGGCTTAACGCGAAAATTGGGTAATATTGTTAAAATCTATTCACCCCCCCCCCCCCCCCCTCTAGATTAATATTGTAAACACAATGAGTTATTTGTTTCAATTGGTATCAGAGCGGGTTCCTAGATATGCTTAGGTGATCCTAGCTCATTTTTGGTGTGTTTTGCATCGTGTGTGATTTTTGATTTATTCATACATTTTGCATTCATCTCATTTGCATTCATCCAAACACTGTGAGTGATATTGGGATAAGTAAAGAGGGAGCGTCGAGCGTGAGGCCACCGTTGCTTACCGGCGATAATTACTCCTCATGGAAGGGGAAGATGGAAGCGTACTTATGCCAAATCCATGATAGGGCATGGATGGCGGTTGAAGATGAATACGTTCCACCTATGATAACTCCTATTGGAGGAGGAGGAGATGTTCTCAAGCCTAAGGCGCAATGGAACGCGCAAGAGTTTGAAACATCTAAGTGGAATAGGAAGGCGATGCATGCCATCCTATGTGCCATGGATGAGAACCAATACAAGTTGGTTCAAATTACTAGGATCGCTAAAGAGGCATGGGAAATCCTAGAGACGGCTCATGAAGGAACCGAAGTGGTCAAGGATTCAAAACTACAAGTTCTCCAAACTAGTTTTGAGACCATTAGGATGGAAGAGCATGAGCACTTCAATGACTTCTAAGTAAAGTTGATGGACATTGTGAATCAAAGTCATTAACTTGGTGACCCATATTCGGATAAGAGAATCAAGTAGAAGATTATGAGATCTCTCCCCGAAAGGTTCGAATCAAAAGTGACGGCTTTAGAAGAGAATGATGGGTACAAGGATATGAAGCCGAGTGAAGTCATTGGAAGACTTCTAGCCTATGAGTCGAGAAAGGCTATCACCTCACCTCCTAAGAAAAAGAAGAATATTGCTTTGAAGGTGTTGAAGCATAACAAGAAGGAGGATGACTCGTGATATGAACCTCACCAAGAACCAATATATGGTAATGAAGGATCGTTTTCTAATTCAAGTTTACAAATAAAGAAAATAAAAAGAAATAGAAAACGATCCTTCATTACCATATATTGGTTCCGGGTCTCACTACTCTTGGTGAGGTTCATATCAACTCGGATGATGAACTTAACTCATTTGTGAAAAAGTTCAAGAAGTTTGTCAAGTTCGAGAAGAATGGTGTTGGATCCAATTGTCAAAACTTGAAGAAAAATGGTCCTTTCAACAAGTTTGAGCCTAGGCTAGAGAAGGCCGAAAGGAAAGTGGTCCAATGCTATGAGTGTGGTGGTATAGGACACTTCATCCCCAAATGTGCAAATTGCATGGACAAGAAAAAGGGAAAAGTGATGGCCGCCACTAGGAGTGATAGTAATGATGACTCTTATGAGGGAGATGAGTTGTCAAGTGATGAGGAGCTTGCCATTAAATACACGGCTTTTGGAGTCACATATGTAGAAAATGAAGTTGATGGCAAGGATGACTTGACTAGTGATCCCATAGAAGGATTAGATGAAGAAGTAGCTATAGAAGAGATGGGTGTAGCTACTCATTGGGATATGACTCATATGTCATCAAGAGACAAATTTGATGATCTTGATGAAAGAGATGACTCTATTGGTGAGATGGAGAATTTAGAAAATGACTCCATTGGTGAGATGGAGAATAAAGGGGATGACTCAATTGTTGAGAATTTGTCATCCCACTCCACACATGGAATTGTGGAGAAAATGGATCATGAAAACTACTTGAGAAGAGTTGAAAGCTATAGGATAATGAATGAGAAGGAGATTCAACATTTGAAGGAAGAAAATCTTAAGCTTTCAACACAAGTAGACCACTTGAGTAGAGAAGTGGTGAGATCCATGATTGATGAAGACAAGCTAAGAGATGAGATAGCTTTGTCTAAGAGGAATAAAGAAGGGTTGAAAAGGGAGCTTGATGATGCTAGAAAGTTAATGGCTAAGATGGCCTCTAGCACGAAAAAACTCAACCATATGTTGAGTATTGGAAAAAGCCCCTATGACAAGAGAGGTCTTGGCTTTGAAGATGACAAGGGGATTCCCACTCCTAACAAGATCATGAGTGTCAAGAGCTTAGGATATAAAGAAACTTCATCCGTGCACACATTTAGGAAGAAGATTGATCTAGGAGAATGTTCTCATAGTGCACAAGTGAAGGTAGCTTCAAGAAGACAACCTCAAGCTCACCCTACAAGAGTTCCTCACACTAACTTCCCTCGAGCTCAAAACCATCAAGAGAAGAATCCAATCATGCAAGCTCATTTGGAGAAGCAACCAAGTCTTGGTCAACAACAAAGAAGGATAGATCCTATCGAACAACCAAGACAACTACAAAGACATGGAAAAGCTCTTATGGATGCACAAGGAGAAGGTATGATTCCTAACTTCATCCCTACATGTCATTATTGTGGTATTGATGGTCATATTAGACCAAATTGCTTTCATTACATTAAATTGTGTAGAGCCAAAAGCATGATTGAGAAAAAGAAGGCAAGAGCTAGAATGCATGTTCATAGGAAAGATAAAATCCATTTAGATGATACTATGATATCTAGAATGTAGGGAAAAAAAAATACGTGCACACAGCGGAAGCGAGACTAAAAAGAAGTAGTATATTTTAAAAACTTTCCCATATTGAACCTTAACCCTTTAATTAATTAAGCAATATATACCAAAAGATATCGTACATTTGTCGCGTGATCCAATTAACTATGCGACGATGGTAATCCGCAAGATCTTCCAATCCAATCACGAACGTGAATCACCTAGGAGCGTGGTCTCCCTTCTCTTTGAATTGTATACCTGAGAATGGACAACAAAACTTTTCTGGTTTCTGTTACTCATAAAAATTCCAATTGGTTGCTAAGAACGTTTCGGTCACTTTTGAATTCACAATCGTAAGATTGAAATTCGTGTGAACCTAATTCGAAAGTGTGTACAAGATCTCTTGATGTTAAGATCACTAGTACACTATCGAAACAAGAACAATTCTTCTCTCACAAACCTCTAGGCCGAATCACTCACTAGTCTTAGAGTTGGATCTTATTTTTCTCTAGCAAAAGAAAAAGCTCTCAATTGCAAAAACTAGAGTTTGACAAAAATATAAAGAATATATATATCTCTATTTTTGTGCACCGAATTATCTTTTAAATATATATATATATATGCACTAATATTGCACGCCTTTTAAATATATGTAGTGCAATAAAGCACGTTACCTATATATATATATATATATAGTTTTGTACAAAACTGCTTTCTATTATATATAATATATTTGTATATATATTACACACTACCTTGCAAAATAATATATATATATATTCTTTTGACTTGAATTCTGCTTTTATATATATATATTATATATATCTCGGCAATAATTAAGTTGTCATATATATTATATATATTTTATAGCAATCTGAATTCAACTTGTCATGTATATAATATTCAAAACCTAATCCAACTCTTTAATGTGTTTGTGACTATATAAAAGACTTCCTAATTTGACTAAACAAATAAAGTCTTTTATATTTAGTATAATACTAATAGTAGTATACTACTAGGAAACATATTTCCTAATCAGAAAAAAGATTTTATTTTTAATTAAATAATTAATTAACATATTAATTAATTTCCATTTAATTAAATAATAAAATAAAACAATATTATGGGCTAAAAATTAGCCATTGCTGCCCATGACAAGAACTTGGGCCAACATATTGTTTTCTTATTTTATTTAATCAATTTGGACTTTAATAAAAAATCCACATGTGAACTAGACTCATTCTTACTAAAAGAAACAAGCCCACATGCCTTTCATTAATATATTAATATAATTAAACAGCCCATTAAATAAATAATGTGCAAATTATATTCTTAATATATTAAATACAATTCTAAATGGATCCACAAATTGTCCGGTAGAATATATCAAGTGATTCATGCAAGTCCGTGCGGATTGGGGATCTTGGCGGGCCTATCTAAATTTAAGCTCCAATAGACATAACCCAATCACAATCAACAAATGATTCACTTAGGTTCAATCTATTAATTTTAGTTCATTCCATTAAAGAACTAAAATTGCACTCTTAAATAAAGATGGAATAAGTTAACGATACTCATTCATACCCTAGACAATCATATGGGAGATTGTGAATCCTCGTGAAGAATATCAGTAATCGCCAAGAGCTCATAGACCGCCTATAGCTCTCCAAGTTACCATATTTACTCATATGACCACACTTTGAACTTGGATATATATTATGACTTGTCCAGAAGTCATCTTTCAATAGACACTATTGAAAACTCAACGTTAAGATTTAATATCCAAAACCAAAAAGCATCCATATGATAATATTCTACTCCCATTTAATAAATGGAGCCACGATGTCCATATCTATAAATGAAGTCCTCTATCGATTAACAAATGAATACCACCAAACTATCGAGGATAGACTATGCTATATAATCGTACTCATTGATAGCTCAAATGATTACACCTGCAACCATAAGTCCATCATTTATCTCAGGATTAAGATAGACTCTCCGATTGTCCTGACAATGAAAAGACTTTTATCTATTGACGGTTCTAGAAAAAGTATTTCATTGTGATCCAGTTCAATGCACCCAGTGCACTAGATTCTTTTACTCGAAAACCCTTCGATGATTTTAGACTCATCACAACACATTTGATCCCACTCAAATGCTAGTAAAAGAATTCTACAACTTTAACAAGATAAAGGTGCCCAACCTTTAACTTAAGTTGCGAACGATATTCAAGACTAACTAAAGAATTGTGTCTACCTCATACATATCCAGATGTACGAACAATTCTTCTGTTCTCATAGTCTTTTGACCTTATGATTATTTACTTTAACAATTATAATAATAAATGCTATAAGATTTTGTTACCAAACAGAAATCACTTTATTAATATGAAAAGATTGTCAAGTACAACATTACACTCTTGCTATTAAGCATAATCCTAACATAGAACTCTTGAACCTTTGACCACTAAGATTGGAAATTCGTCACCTAAGTGGATTAAAAATAATGAACCCCGCTTGCTACGAGACAAACATGTCTCACATAGGTTCAACCGAGTCAAATTGACTTGGAAGGTCCATAGGACCTCATAACCTTCTTTGATGAAGGGTGGTTTTGACCCCATATGGGGAACTTAAGCAAAGAGAGTTTTTGCATACTTGATGCATGCAAAATATTTTAAAAGATCTTATGCTTCTTTGTTGATTGCTTGAGTAAGCTTGGTTGCACATATGTATATATGTTTTTTTATTCAATAAGTGTGAACCATGCTTGTATTACAATCCATGTCATATTTTTGTTCAAACATGCATTTTTGGACTAGGAAATCTACATAGGAAGTATGATTTGAATGACCTATAGTTATTTCCATGACATGATGATTCTTGTATAACATGCTAAATGTCTTATGAAAAAGCATGAATTGATGATTGCATAATTCTTAAATGCAAAACTTGTGTGAAAAAACTTATGAGACTCAAATGAAAAAGGATCTTGTATCCATTCAAAGGATGTTCAATCCAAAAGTCTCTCTTTCTTTATTTGTTGAACATGGCTACTATCATACAGGTTTCATATCCGGAAAAATCAAATAGGGTGCAAAGTTGCTCATGCCTTGTTTCGCTTATAAAGTTGGATATAGTGTTTATTAAATTGAAAAACAATAAATTCTCTATATCTTTGCTTCTCTCATGAAATTGGTAAAATTGGTTTGAATTCTTATTAGAAACCTTTGTCATTTGCTTTGCCAAATACCATTGTATTTTGGACTTGAATGCTACATGTCTTGTATGCAAAACATTTTTGATTCACACATTTCAATCAAAATAAATCTCCTTGTTTTTCTTCAATTAATTGATTAGCATAAAGTAGCTTATATGATTATGCAAATATCTTGTATGCTACTATCTCTCTTTGCTATAAGTGACCTTGTTGGGGACTACTCCTTTGCCTATATCATGACAAAAAGGGGGAGTAGAATGTGGCGAGGGGAGATGCTAAATTGTAGTAGCAATTGTGCATATTGGGGAGAGTATATATTGATGGGGAGTAACCCGTTGAGGGGGAGCATTGCATACACATACATTGCATGCACATACATTGCATGATGTTGTGTTTAAATGTTTAATATTTAAATGTTTAATATGCAAATGCTTGTTTTATTTTCACTTGATCGACTCACATACACTTGCTTTGGAAGTGTAATTTAACTGTTTTGAAGGTTTGGTAATTCTACAAGAGATTGAAGACTTGAAGTTTTTTTTCTTATCTCTTTGTACTTTGTAATGTAGAATATCCCGTAGCTTCAATTATGTTGTGAGGATCAATGTGAGTGGTGGTTTTGTCACGAAATAGCCAAAGGGGGAGATTGTAAGGATTCCCATTATTGATTGGCTTATTTCGTGGACAAACCACATATTTGGGGTTTGAATTGTAAGGGTAGATTAGGCGTTTGAAGATCAAGCTCAAAGGTCCTTTTCAAGACCTCAAGGTGACAAGCACTCCAAAGGTATATTCTCTAGTGCTTATTTTTCTTTGAAGAGATTTAGAAGCACACACACACTTAGCATACTTGCATATGTGTGCATTCTCTTCACATGTCACATTTCACACTATCATTGTGATTGTATATCTTGTTGTGTGTTTATGTGTCTTGCAATTCGTTTCCCGAATGTGTTCGGAAACGTCCGCACGTGCACGATAATGTGCTTGGTTTTGAGCGAAGACCGCTCATGGAGAATGCCCTTGGCTTCTCCTTGGTTTCACCTCTTTTGGTGAATCGACGGTTACGATCGGCGGTCTGGCCGCCAAATCGAAACCGTCGATCAAACCTGATGTATTTAATATCTCGGGTCTGATTCTGTGGTTAGATCGGCGGTTACGAAACCGCTGAATGAAACCGCCGATGCTCCCCTGTTTCTCTCGGGACAAATTCGGCGATTGTGATCGGCGGCCTAGCCGCCGAATGAAACCGCTAATTATACGTTTTCAGGGGCAAACTTGTCTTTTCACATGCCCTGTTCTTGATGCCTATATATATCATACTATCTCTATTCTCTAACTCAGTTCTCTGACTCTAAAGAACCCTAAACTTCAAAGAGAGATACTTGAGAGAATATCAAATCAAAAACTCATTTTTATACACTCAAACCACATACATGTGCATCAAAGATCATCTAAGCATTTTCTAGCATAGTTAGTTTGCTTATTTGAATGGGTTTTGCTCAACACACATCCTTTGGTATGTTCTTCACTAATCTCATCTAAGTTTAGTGTTTTATTTATCAAAGAAATCTCTTATATTATTTGTATGCTCTTAGAATATATTCTAGATACAAAATAGAGATTATTGTATTGACATGACTGAGTGTTGTATTTTGATAGCAACATCTAGATTATTGAATCTATGATTTGCTAAGCTTTATGACATGTCATTTAGCCATTGATATCTAGGATTGCATTTGTTGCCATCTAATCATCCTAGATAAGCATATAGAGTTGCCTAGCTCTCATTGCATTTGTTGAGTATTATATATATTCACATAGGTTGCAATCTCTTCATTGAGAAGTAAATCTTGCGTGTAGCTTCCATGATTAGGTTGCTTAGATCGCAAGCAATTGAAGTCTTGTGTGATAGACCGGGATTAGGTCGGACACCGGGATTAGGTGGCCACACAAGCAAATTGGACTAGGTTCACTTATACCGGTTCACTTATACTGGGATTAGGTAGGTGTGTTATTATATACCGGGAGTAGGTTGTAATTGTTTAACACATTTAGTGGATTCGAGGTTCGAGTGTGGCGCACTATATAGCTCGTGGTTTTTCCCGTGATAATTTCCACGTAAATATCAAGTGTTATTTAAATTCCGCACATATTACACTTGTTATATATATTGACTAGATTTGGGCATTTTCGTAATATTGACTTAATGCGAATATTGTAAACAAAATGAGTTATTTGTTTCAGTTGCGCTAACCGCACATACATACATTGTGAAACAAATTTAGGTGTGTTCAATATTAATCTAGAGGGGGGGTGAATAGATTTTATCCAATTTTACCAAAATTTCGTTAATGGTCAAGATTACAAAAATACCCTTCTCTAGTCAATACAAAATAGCAAGTGTAATATGGTGCGGAAAAATAAAAGACACTTGATATTTACGTGGAAACCCTCACGGGAAAAACCACGGGCTATGTAAGTGAGCCACACTCGAACCTCGAATCCACTAAATGTGTTAAACGATTACAACCTAATCCCGGAAGTAATCACACACCTACCTAATCCTAGTATAAGTGAACCTAGTCCTAATGCTTGTGATTTATGCAACCTAATCCCGGAAGCAACACAAGGCTTAGTTCTCAATGAAGAGAAAACAACCTAAGTGAATATATGAAATACTCAAAATGCAACAAGAGCAAGGCAACTCTATATGCTTACCTAGAATGATGATATATCAATGAAATCAATCCTAGATATCAAAAGCTAAATGACATATCATAAAGCTTAGCTAATCAAGATTCAACAAGACCTAGATAGCTATCACAATACAACACTCAATCATATTCATCACAAACAATCTCTATCTTATATCTAGCATGTGAACATAAAGCATACAATAAGATAAAGAGATAACTTGACAAGAAAGAAACTAAACTTAGATGAAGTTAGTCAAAATCTTACCAAAAAAGATGTGATGATGCAAAACCATACATGGATGAGTCCTAAATGGTCATGAATGATCCTAAATGAACTTTGATGATCAAAGGAATTGGTTTGAGTGTTTAAAGGTGAGTTCTTGATGATTTTTCTCTTGAAAAATGTTCTAAGTGAAAAACATGAGATTTTGAACTCTTGAGAACGACCTAGAAATGAAAGAGGCATATATATAGTATGCCAAAGTGAAGTGGTGCCGTTTTAAAAAAATTGCAAAAGACCGCTGATTCTGCGCCCTTGATTCTGCGGCCTTGACCGCAGAACACAAGGCGCAGAAACACACTTGACGCTTTTGCGGCATGATTCTGCGGCCACGGACCGCAGAACACAAGGGCGCAGAAATGCACCTGACAATTTTGCGGCCCCTAAACGCAAAAACCATGGGCGCAGAAAAGAGGACAGAAAGTATGAATTCTGATCCTTATTCTGCGGCCTTATTTCTGCGGCCTTGACCGCAGAACAGGGCGCAAATTGCACCTGATGGAGCATCCTAAAATCTAACCATGCTATGCAATACTAAGCAAGATGCAACCAAATAAACATGCATGAAGAGAGATGAAATAGGCAATAAAGCATACACAACACATTCAAGAATGAGAATTATGCAAGTGTTGTGTGTGTGTGCATCTACTTCTCTTCATTGCAAGAAACACTAATAAATATACCTTTGGAGTGCTTCTTCTCTTGAGGTCTTGAAAAGGGCCTTTGAGCATGATCTTCAATCACCTAACTACCCTTACAATTCAAACCCCCAATATGTGGTTTGACCACGAAATAAGCCAATCAATAATGGGAATCCTTACACATTGCATTTATATGTGTCCCTGTATCATTATGCTATGTAAGGTCCTCATATTTATTGGCTTATTTCGTTGACGAACCACTTTGGGGATGTCAATGTAATGGGTAGCCTAGGTCATCTTGTTTATTATCATGGCAAGCTTCCAAGCATCCCGGTTACTTCAAGAGCAAGAGCGAAAGGTAAAACACTTGACTTGCCTCTTAAAGAGATTAGTTGCACACACACACACACACTTGTTCATGCATGTTTTATTCATCTTGCATTTGTGCTTCAATTCTTATGTGTGCATTTTTCACTTCCCACACTTGCACTTCATGTTTGTTACTTAAGTGCAGTGTAATTCGTTTCCTGAAGTATGTTTGGAAACGTTTGCGCTCGCACGATGGTATGCATATCTTAGTGCGATAGTTGACCACTTGAGAAGGTCTCATTTTTCTCTTGGGTAAGTGTTAGATTTGGTTTGGTTGTTTGGAGTGAAGTGTCTAGTTTTAAAAGATTGGATTTCAATGTTTCAAATGTTTTCAAAACTGACATTTGAATGGTTTTGTGACCATAGCATTTCATAAAACATTTCAAATGAATTTTGAAAATTTCTGTACAAACTAGACACCCATACCTTTCTAACGGTATATTATTCGTAATATTTCATGACCATTTGGACTGGTTTTTATATCTCCAAAGTGACAACTAAAACATGGTATCTCTGATGTTTTCCAAGTCTGACCTTTGGTCACTCTATTGACCATAACACTTTCTACAGACATCAAAATGTCATTCCATAAAAAAGAGTAGAAATTAGACATCCATACCTTTCCAACGGTATATCATACAAAAGATTTCGATATTGTTTGGTCATGGTTTGGGGCGCTCAAAAATCAAGCTGCTGTGCTGATTTGCCAGTGCGCTGGTAACTACGCGGGTCTATACCAGCGCACTACTCCGCCCCTGTTTCATAATATGATCATATCTCACTCATTTGGAGTCCGATTTGGCTCATTTTTGAAGGGAAATTCACGAAATTTATAGGGCTATCATCTAAGCACTATAACTACATCTCTTTCTCTCATTTGTATTCAAGGAACAAAAACTACAAAACCTTAGAGAGAGATTAAGAGTTCCCTAATCAGAGAAAGCACCAAGATTGCTTCTTTAACTCTCCCAACTCATTTCCATGTGCATAAATCATCATCTAAGCATCATCTAGGATCATCTAGTATGTGCTAATGCATGGGTCTTCTTCAACACCCATGGTATAGTAAGTTGAACACTAATTTCATCTAATCTTAGTGTTTTTACTTAGTAATTTATCTCATATATAACTTGTATGATTTTGGATTAATTTCTACATACAAGATTGAGGTTATGTGTTGATTGATTGGGTTATTTGTGAAAGCTAGGTTTTTCATGTTTATATAACATTTACCTAAATTGATCTCATTGTTTGATTGAGATTGTTTTTGATAGCTTGTATCTAGGATTGGTTATCCTTTACATAGCTAGACTTTATGCCATGACATATAGCTATTTTGATATCTAAGATTGAATTTATTGTCATCATTTAATCCTAGATAAGCATTAGTGTTGCCTAGCATTAATTGCATAATTGGATATCATTGTATATTCACATAGGTGTTTATTGATCTCTTCATTGAGAAGTAAGTCTTGTGGCTACCAGTGTGTAGTGCAAGCAAATTGGACTAGGTTCACTTTTAAAGGCATGCGGGTAGTAATGGTGGGTTATAGTCGGAGAATGGTTGAGGTCAACCTAGGATGTAAACATCATTACAATTAGTTGATTCGAGGTTTGTGTGTAGCACACATAACAGCCCGTGATTTTTCCCTGTTGAGGGTTTTCACGTAAAAATCAAGTGTTCTTTAAATTCCGCATTTTATACTTGAGTTTGTTGTTTAGTGAATTGGGGTTATATTTGTAATATTGACTAATCCGAAAAATTTGGTAATAACGGATTAACAACTCATTCACCCCCCTCTAGGTTGTATTTAGACACGCATGTTTAATATATTTAAATAATATATTTATTTTCATACTAAATTTGGAATAACACATTCACACACTTATTGAAGTATGCACATACATTGATCTCATATTGACAAACATTGAAGAATTACATTCTTGTGTGATCTTGTGTTTATTTGTGTGGATTTTATTGTATTGAAGTTGAATATGATCTCATATGATTCCTTGTGAAGTTCTGGTCATTTTAGGAAGTTACACTAATTTACGTTCTCTTACAATGTATTGTCTTCGTCGTTTTGTATCGAGTCGAATTCATAACCTATGGTCAGAGTTTCATAGTCTTCCTCATGCGTAATTAAGTTATGGCTCGTAATACGATAGCAGATTCAAATTTGGAGTTCGGATGCCAGAGAACGGTTGAAGAACGTGAGAGGTGCGCGAAGGGAGCGAAAGAGAAGAGAGGTAGTGAAGGGCCAACCACCCTCTCTCCCGTGGAGGCACGTGGCCACCTTAGGAGAGATACCTCTCTACCTCCCCGTGGTGGCCACGCACCTCCATGGGTAGCATGAGAGGTGGTGGCTCTTTTACCCTTTTGCCCTTCATCTTCTCCAATTGGTTTCCCTCCCTATATAATTCAAATCCCGCGTAGAATCTCTCACAACTTTTAGAATTTTGTTTTTGTCATAACTCTCTCAAATCAACTCGGAATTGAGTGATTCAAAAACAAATATCGTTGGTCTCGAAGAGAGAACAAGTCCCAAGCATTTTCAAAGTCAAAAGATGTCCAGATTATTCACAGAAATCTGATCTTCAGTTCGTGGTTCATCTTTTGTTTGGTAATCTTCTTCTTTGCATTTTTCCTATGATCAACTTGATGGATCTTATTATTTGATTGATGAAAAATATTTAGAATGGTTTTGATTCCAATTTTAGACTTATTTGATTTATTTTTGAGTTGTATCTTTTTGTGATTTTGATTGAACATATTTCAAAGCTAAACTTGATTCACATGAAATTGATTCTAGAAATGTTTTGTGTAATGAGCTTGATTGTTGATTTCTAGGTTTAGTTTTATGATCTAAGAACTAAGATATTTTGATTGTGATATTCTATAATCTAGTTCTTATTGATTCACTTGCTTAGGTTTCTAGATAACTTTGAGATTGATTGTTGAAAGCATATTCTAGTTATCTAATTGCATATTCATAGAGTTTGTGTGATCTACTTTCTCTATTTGGTTCTGTTTGCATCATTTGCATCACTTAGATAATTTGTCTTGCAAAAGGTGGGAAGTATCTTGTTGTTGAGTGATTCTTCAACATAGAGCAAAGAATACTTGGTTATGATATGTGGTCCGGTTAACCAAGCAAGAAGTCTGAATAAAGAGTAAGGGGCTCAGAATAACTAGGCAAGGAAGTCTTGGCAAGAAACGTGTGGCTTCAAGTAAGATTGAGCAAGGAAATCTTCCTAGAGACTTGTGAATAGTCTTGGATAGGGAGTGGCTTTCTAAAGGCAAGCGATTTGTCTCGGTTAGAAAGTTGAGGTTGTTGGTTCCGAGAACCGAAATCGATATCTGCGCAACGGAAGGGCGGCGAGCCCGATTTTTAAAAATTTTAATAAAAACAAAAACGTTTTATCTGGATCATTGTAATTATATTGATTCTAATATTTAACTATAAATAATAAGGAATGAAATAGTTACCCTTGTAGACTTTCCGTGATTCGCTCGAACCGAGTTCCTCCACCGTAGAATCTTCATGATTCCCTCGAACCAAGTTCTTCCACACCGAATCTCCAACACCAAAGAACCGACGAGTGAGCGTCTTGGTATTGAATAGAAAAATTTGACTCTCGAATTTCTATACTTGTTGTGTATTCAACACTTGAGACAATTGGAAAAATATTGAGAGACACTCTCACAATATTCTTTTGAGGCATAGATCTCAAAAAATAAAAATTTTCTCTTATAAATGAAAACCAAATAACATTTCTTTGTTTCTCTCTCTCGTAAGAACTTATGTTTCTCAAAACAAGACAACAATAACTCTTATTGTCTTGTTTTTTTTATCAAGCCAAAGGGAAAAACTACCTTTAAAAAAAAAATCTCTTCTTTGTATGCTTCTATCAACTATCACGAGAGAGAGAGAGAGAGAGAGAGAGAGAGAGAGAGAGAGAGAGAGAGCTATATCTATATGGGGTGGTGAGGTTTTTTCAACAATAATTATGCTAGGGTCGGTGGTAAAAACAAGCATAGAATAAGAGCTTGATTTTCAACCTTGTTATTAATGCAATGTGGAAAAAATAAACAAAAGCTTTGCATATAAGACTTCTTAGTGTTGAAGAGATATGCATCTTAGATTAGAGAGACACACATGAGGAACATGTGAATCAATAGGGTGGTAACCCATCCAAGTCTTCTTGACTTGCTATTTGAATAATTAGTCAAGCAAAACAAGATTTAAAAGAAAGCCTTTGGGTGGTGCAAGGGCTACCCTATATATATATATATATTTATTAAACAATACTAAAACCCACCAATCAACCACTCTAAAGAAAATTAATAAAAATATATATACTAAAATAATCAAAATATTATTTAATATATATAATTAAATAATCAAACATTATTTAATAAATAAAACAATACATAAACTTCTTTATGTATAGATGATTAATTCCAAATTAATCACTAAGCCTCAATATACCTTAATGTTCAATACAGTGTTATAGAGATGGTATGGGGACACATGGACCTATAATTTCAAGCTCCAATAAATCTTTAATATTTAATTAAACTCTTTAATTAAATATTAGATTTATTAATTCCATATTTATTCCACTAAAAAACTGGAACTGCACTCTTGTCATTATAGAATTAATTACTCGAATAGGAATCGAACAGTCCATTGATATAATCGTTACATATAGATCAATCCTCCATAAACAGTTCGTAATATGAGCTAGGTTCAAATCCGCTGACCTCTCAATTACTTCTTTATCCTTAAGTGCCTGTGATTCTCTAATGAACAATTATTTATGATCTTATCATAAATTGAGCGCTCTATTGTTCAAGACCCGAATCATTTACTCAAGAGAACTGTTTGTCTACTTCAATTAATAAGGAATGGATTTCATCTTATATATTATCATTCCCAGCTAAGTATATCATCATGTCTCCAAGATAGAATGTTTTTAGGTATGGCAATTAGAGCAAAACCATACCGAGTAAGTCAAAAGACACAACTTTATAGGTAGGAGTCTGTTAAATACTCAGGATTAAGATCGTTCCATATATGACCATCTGATTGATAAAAGGGAATACTTTATTTCAAGACGGAGATTATTAAGATTCTAATTTATCATGTCCACGTCTTGTATAATCTTCTTATACAAAATACCTTCATTCTAATGTCACCACATCAGCAGTTCAGATAAAACTGTTCCATTCTTAATGGGAATGAGCCGTACTAGTAATTTTAATTAATTAAAGATCCCAACTTTAATTATCAATTACATACAATTAAGATTATTATATTAAACATAATCCTCATGTATATAATGATTTATACACTATGTTTAATATTAAATTTAAAAATCATGGAATTTTATGTTATTAATACACTATTAATAACATTAAATGCACACAAATATATAATAGAATGTCAATCTAATTATTAATTTAGCAAAAGATTAACAACACTTATTTTTAGGGCACTTTCCCCAACTGAGGCAACTTTTCATTAGTAAGAGGCCTTAAGGGTAGGATAGAAGGGATATTCAAGAGAGGGCGTTTAATGTGATTTGATTGCTTTTGAGAGTGTACTTCTTTCCAATTAGTGAATTGGGTGTTGTTGATGATTGTGTATTCAGCTCGTGGATGTTTCCTCTTCGAAGGTTTACCACGTAAAAATACTTGTGTCAAGTTTTGCTTTAAGTTTGTTTACTTCTATATTTTGTATGGCTTTTAACACTTGTGTAAGTGAACTATTATTTTCTTGTTAAAGCAATTCATTTGTTAAGCTTCCGTGTGCATACAACTTTGTTGTATTAAAAATAAGTAGAAAAGAATTTGGAGCCTATATCTATTCTCACCCGCCCCCGATATATTTACACTAATTTCAGGTTGTCACTCAGTAGAGCTTGTCCCATTTGGAAGAACTTCTTTAAGTAGATCTTTTAAAGTAAACCTTCTACAAGTAGAACTTTTAATGGGAAGATATTGATTGTTTGGTTGTCAATTATAAGAAGCTTTTTTAAATGGTAGGATTACCAAAATATTCAAAAATTATTTTAAATGATAAGGTTATATTAGACATTTTAGTGTTATTAAAAAAGGCTCAAAAAGATCTACTTAGAAAAGCTTAAAATCTGAGCTTCCCCAAGTAGACGTAAAAAATCTTTTTTAATCATCCAAAAGCTCTACTGAATGACAACCAAACAACACAAAAAAATTTAAAAAGAGTTTTTTTTTTTTTTTTTTTTTTTTTAATAAATAGGCTTTTTTATCCAGTAGACGAGCTCTTCCAAACGGACACTAAAAAAGTTGTTTTACGTCTATTGGGAGATGTCTAAATTTAAAGTTTTTCCAAGTAGATTTTTTAGAGTTTTTTTTAATAACACTAAAATCTCCAATATAACAATATAAATTAATTTTTGCTTGAGCATTTTAGTAATCCTATCATTAAAAAAAGGGAGCTGATATTAACACCCATAAATATGATAAGCACACCCATATTTTAATAAAAATTTTAATTACAAAAATATCCCAATAGGAATTTACCAATAAGGACAAATTAATTTAATTAAAAATAAGCAAAATACTATTTACATCCATTAATTACACTCATATCTTCAACTATATCACTTTATTAAAAAAAAAAATAATAAAAAAAAAAAAAAAAAAAAAAAAAAAAAAAAACTAAACCGTAATTAAATGGTTTCCCCTTTATCACTCTCCACCTAATCATATTTCCCAATTTCGGTTTTTCAAATCATTGAGGGGTTTAGCAATTTTTATTTGGTGGGTTTGTGATCTGGGTTTGTTGTCATTCTCTTTATGAGCTAGTTTCTGGGTATTGGATATTTTAGCACAGCATTTTTGATTGCGTTAGCAATTTAAGTTTTTATAACAATATTAATGGTGTTTGGCTCCTATATAGAGAAAGCATTGCTGGTTTTCTGGTTTTCTTGGATTAGTGTTGCTGCTATAGGTGAGTAAATCATCACTTGGGATCATTACTCGTAAGTCTTTGTTTTCCTTGTTCACAATTGCGTCAATTCTCTTCTTTTTGTCGTGGTTCTTTGTATTGCGGTCCACTTCCATTGATAGTAGTTTGTTTACCAATACCAATGCCAATAGCAATCCCCTGCTTGTGGTTAACAATGGTAATTCTGAAGCCAGGATTAGAAACCGCACAATACTTAATGATAATGCAGAAGAAGAAGAGGCAGAATTACCCCAAAAGAAATGCAATACCAAAAATAAAGCGATTCTTATGGTTTATATGTATGATCTACCGCCTGAGTTTCATTTTGAACTCTTAGGGAAGGCACATGGGGGAAGTGTTTGGCCTGATGTTATGAAAAATATACCTCAATATCCCACTGTGGATTGACACAGTGGGATTCAAAAATCACTCCCCTTCTTTTAAACCCATCTGATCAAGTATCAATGAGAACGAAGTACCTAAATCACTGCTCCATATTTACTCATTTGGCCGTAACTCCAACTTGTATGCTTGTATTTCCATGGGAGAGATAATTATGTGTCCCTCTTGGGCAACATCTCCATAGCAGGAAATTGGCCTGAAGTGGAAATTCTCAAAATTTAAGAATTTAAGAATTCCTGAAACTATGTTTTCAAGTATAAAGAACTTAAAAATTTATCATTTTTAAAATTGGGTGTTCTAATAACTTATAAGGGTTTATTAATAAATTATATAGAAATGAAAATATTTATTTAAATAAGGATATTATTGACATTAAGATGAGTGTTTATAGTAATATTTTAATTTTAAATTTTAGGCATGAATGTACTTATAAATATGGGTGCTCTTATCATATTTATAGGTGTCAATACCCATACCCTTCAAAAAAAAACTTTTTTTCTTTTTTAATTGATAACCAAACGGCTAACGAAAGCTATCCTTCATTCCTTCTAAAAATCTAAAGTAGTTCTACAAAGAGGGAATATAAGTGTAATTTTAATTCCATTTGATTCTGACAAACCCTCACTAGTCGATCACCCCTTCCCTGCCGCTGGTCCATATTTAAGTTTTCCATTTTATTATTTAATTTGCTCTGTTTCTGCGACTCCGATTCGTTAATCTTTTCAGGTTAGTGTTTCTTTCTCGTTACATTTATTTGAGATTATCAGTGTTTCTTTCTCATGTCTAATATATAAGTTTATATTTTTGAATTCAGTATCCAGCCGCCAGTTGCCACCGACTTGGCTATTCATTCTTTTGAATTCACTTCCTCATCTCCAAATAGTTCTCATATAGTTCTTTTATGCTGCCTGGTCTACAAATAGATATTTTCACTAAGTGTTCAGTAAAATACTTTTCATGTTTAATCCTGGATAGAATTTTGAAGAAATTATTTATTAATAATATTTTATATTCTTTAATAGAAATTAGAGTTTGATATATTATATTGGTTTATTTATTTATTTATTTATATTTTTTTAAGGAAATTTGAAATATTATATGAGTGGTGCTATTGGCGCACACCCCCTACCTATCTATTTATGCCCCACTTTTTAATTATGTAGTATTATTTTTTTTTCCTATATCAAAATTACTTAAAGGGACATAGAATTTAAGGAAAAAAATCTTCTACAAAATAAATCTAATAAAACCACACATTCCTTTCTAAAAAAAAAAAAAAGAAAAAAAAAAGCCCCACGCTTTTGTAATCTGTTTCTTGAAAAAAAAAAAAAATTCAACTCTTAAATCCTAAAATTTGCTTATGCGGTCTAATTAATAATAAAAAAGGTCCAAGAAAAATAGTTGTTAGGAAACTCTGTCGTCTACGATAACCATGAAAGAATTGGCCGAGAGTACAATAATTGTGATATATGTGTGGAGGATTTTGAAGGCGGAGATCTTTACAAATGTGAACATGTCTACCAGATGTGGCTGACCAAGAGCAAGCACTGTTCCTTAAAAAAAAAAAAAAAAAAAAAAAAAAAAAAGCATTGTTCACTTTGTCGTTCAATGCATATATGGTTATTCTCCATTAATGCATGGTTACATGATATATATATATATGTTTTCCTATTTTTTTTTTTTTTTTTTCTATTTTGTAATTTTATTCTTGTAATAATTTCTCTTGTTCTTCTAAAAAAAGAAGAAAAAAAAAAACTATAAAAAAAAAAAAGAAAAAAAAAAGAAGAGAAATAAGATAATTAAGTAAATCGTTCAATGGAGGTGAGATAAATGTATACAGAGATCAGAGATGAGGTATATTAAGTTTGAAACTAAGTAAAATGGGTAGTTTTGGAAATAAATTAAAAATAATAATAAAAACATTTAATTTTATTTAATTAAATAAAATTGTAAAAAATGGGGCCTAAATAGATCGGTAGGGGGTGTGCCAATAGCACCACTCATATTATATATATTATTGGTTTTTTTTTTTTTTATTCATTTATTTTTGAAGAAATTTGAGTTTAATATAGCTTTGGTGGCACATTCTTGCACTGTACAATTATACTACTAATGGCAGTGGACCAATTACAGGTTGCTGTTTGTGTATGCATGTTGATATTAATCTGTGTTTTGTTTTTTCTTTTAATATTTATGTTTAATTGTCCATACAAGCTTAAAATTAGTTGTTGTTATCTATGTATTATAAGGCCATGTTTGGCATGACATGTTAGAATTAGTCCGTATTATTGGTCTAGATTGAATTCGGTTTGGTACTATCCAGTTTATAGTTGTCAGAGGTCCCCTAGGAGTAGAGGTGACCACGGTTCGGTTAAACCGTCGGTTTTGTCCGCGGTTTAACCGGAACCGGATTGGATAAACCGGAACCGAAAACCGGAACCAAAACCGCCGGTTTGGAAACCGGTGGTTCCGGTTCCGGTTCCGGTTTTGGTGTGGGAGTCCTCAAAACCGTCCGAAACCGGCGGTTTCTACCCCAAAACCGACTGTTTTAACCGCCGATTTATTAAAAAAAAAAAAAAAAAAAAACAACCAATCAGACTCTACCACGTGGCAGCGTCTTTTAAAAAAAAGTTACCGTTAACTTTTAAAAAATTAAAAAAGAAAAGGAACCAATCAGACCGTTCTGACCAGTTTATAAAATATATATATATATATCCACCAATCACACGCTGCCACGTGGTAGCGTGTAAAAAAAATTTGACCATTCTGATGAGAATCAAGAAGCATCACCAAAGGCTCAATTGCATGTTCCAGTTGGGCCAATTGCAAGGGCCAAGAGGATCAAAGAAGCATTTAATGATAATTGATTCTGAGTTGCTGAAGTACAAGTTCGGCCCACATGAAGACCAAATCTGGGCTAAACTTTGTAGACCTCTACAGGGGGAATATGAGGTCGGATTATCTATTATAATATGTTTCTGGAAAGCCCAAGACGAGCCCTACAGATGTTATGAAGACTCCGTCATCCGTAACAGATCGTAACAGGCCAATATCAGCTATCTATCTTATTACGCGCAGACTTGAGCTGGACAAAAGCTGGACGCCAAGCAGAACTTCGTGGGCCTCTACAGAAGGCATATGGAGTCGGATCGTCTATTATAATATATTTTCGGAAAGCCCAGGATGAGCCCTACAGATGTTATGAAGACTTCGTCATCCGTAACAGGTCACAACAGGCCCAAAATCAGCCATCTACCTTATTACGCGCAGACTTGAGCTGGACAAGAGCTGGACGCCAAGCAGAACTTCGTGGGCCTCTACAGAAGGCATATGGAGTCGGATCGTCTATTATAATATGTTTTCGGAAAACCCAAGACGAGCCCTACAGATGTTATGAAGACTTCGT